>CM053504.1:68549689-68577618 GCA_028627145.1 Eidolon dupreanum | reverse complement strand
AAAAAAGAAAAAAAGTCAATGAGGACAATTCTTAACCCAAAAGGACAAATCTAGGAGAAAAGCAAAAACAAAAACCAGGGCTAGTTTTGTGGAGAATGGGAACTTCCAGTCCTTCAAATGAGTCTTCCTCTGAAGCACTTGCTTGTTTAGACATAATATCAGATCTACAAGAGAACAAGTGTTTAACAGAGATGATCCTAAGCACAGATGTTTGATTCATTTTATTTGAGAAACTATTTCTGCCTCTCATAGTAAACACAAAGAACAGAATAACTGTCAAGCACACTCATTTACATAATCTGTTCAGTTTAAAATGCTAATTAGTTAGTCCCGGGCTAAAATGTACAACTCAGCAGGCAAAAGTAATTTTAAAATCATTAGGCTTATACATCATGGTCAGAAGGTCAGTACACTTGAATTTCATTATGCAATAAGAAAAGTACTTCCAGTTCCTACATCTTTGTTCTGTGCCCTTATTTTGAAGAGTAAATTAGGAAATTCTATGGAAGGAAGAATCCATTTCTATTAATTACTTTCTAAAAGAAAGTAAAACTGGTGACCCAATGATTCTGGTTTTATTCTGGTTTTAAGTGGAGACTTTGATTAGCCTCCATTCAATCAATGGTCCCAGAAAGGAAAAATAAAAAATAAAAAACAGCAGATGATCATCAAAAAGCATTTATTATAAACCCACTATGATTGAAGCAGGATTTGTTCACTATCTTTCCTCAAATTTCTAGAAAACTTATTGTGTTAGACTATAAGGCCCTCAGACAAGATGGACAGAGTGAGGGGGTAAGACCCCTTAGTTATCATCTCATTTAGAAGTTCTGCTTCCAGCTCCAAATGATTAGTGAATTTGTCTTTAGTTCAATAGAGTTTTGGTTTCTACACTTTATGGATCCAAAGTTTAATCTTCTGCCATTATTTCAGCAAATTTGGTAAATGGGCAGTATAGAATTTTCGGAGGCTCTTCCTCTCTGGAAAAATCTCAGCAACTGGTTGAAGTCTTTACTGAAGGAATCTTCACTGGTTTCTTCCATTTATGTGGGTCATGTGAAATCGCTACTATGTTGACTATTTTATAGTGGAGAGTCATCTAAACTGCCATTCCAGATAACTATTGTGAGTAGAAAATAACAGGTCAGGTAACACAAAACTGGGGTGTTTTCTTTGCCTAGACTGGCAGTTGTTCTTGTACCTCAGAAACTACCAATAGCTCTGTGATACAAACTCATGTCTTCACCTTTTCAGAGAGTGGGGTTGTGATGGAAAGTATATCAAGGAAAGCTGAACAGTTCTGAGAACTCATAAATTCTCACTCTTTGATTGCTTCTACAATTTTAATTCCCTCCTCTTTCCTCATCTTTCTCTCATCTTCTGTTTTTGTCATTTAAATATGGTTTTCCCCAAAGACTTGAAAACCCATATCCAAAAAAATATTTGCACACCATTGTTCATAGCAGCATTATTCATGGTGGCCAGGACATGAAAGCAATTGAAGTGTCCTATGATAGAAGACTGGCTAAAGAAGCTCTGGTACATATATACAATGAAATATTATTCAGCCATAAGAAGAGATGAAATATTGCCATTTGTGACAATATGGATGGACCTCTAGATAGTCATGCTAAGTGAAATAAGCCAGACAGAAAAAGTTGAAAATCACATGATATCATTTATATGTGGGATATAAACCTAAAAGCAATAAATGAACAGGACAAACAGAAACTCATGGACAGGGATTATAAACTAGTGGTTACTAGAGGGTAGGGGGTGGAGGTGGGGGAGAGTAGAAGAGGTAAAGAGGGTCAAATATGTGGTGACAGAAAGAAATCTAACTATGGGAGGTGAATACACAGCGTAAGTATATATATATATACCTTTTTGTTAAAGTGTACAGCTGAAACTTATTGAGTTTTGTTAACTAATGTCACCATAAAAAATAAATAAAAAATGTTGGCTTTCCTCAACTTTATTTTTTTTACTATATTCATATTATTACTTTTTAATTCCTACCATCGGTTTCTAAACCCACCTAATTTTCTATTTAATGTTTTCATTTCAATTTTGCCATAGATTTTCTAGTTTTTAATTCTCTAATTTTTACATGAAATACATATATAATATGTAAATATATATATTAATTTAAATAATATATATATATTTTGCTTTTGCCATTCCTACTCTTATTTATTTTAGTTTTAATTACTTTAAAATCCATATCTCCTCAACTCACACACCACTTATATTCTCTGTTTCTTGTCACCTTGTAGTTTTCCTTAAATTTCTTAGAATTGAGTTATTCTTCATGCTTATTTTATATTACGAAAGGTGGTGTTGGTTTGAGAAAGTCCAGTTCAACAACAGATGGTCAAGGGGACTTCTCCTTGACCTGTAACTCTTACCATATGCTCCTCAGCACCAGAAGCCACACCTGACCTCTCTCCCTCTCCCTCAGAAAATCTTCCTGCCATATACGATCCACCTAGAGACACAAGAAGACACTAGGTCAACCCTCTAGTGAGGGTTAATTATCCCTGTATAGGTAGCATAATGTGACTTGTGAACGCATTACTTCCTGACTCTGTCTAGAGTTTCTATGAGATATGTGTTTTATAGTATTAATGTTACTTTTACTTTTGTTATCCTACTTTTAGAAACTGTGTTTTGGAATCTATGATCTTCTAACAAGTTATTCATCAGACTTTGGATAAACTATTCCGATTGCAGCCATGAACTACAAAGATAAAAATAAGCAGGTCTTCCTTAAAGAGGTGGCTTCTTTGCTCTCTACCACCCTCCTCTGCCAGGCCTGGTTTTGTTCAAGAATCAAATAGAATTAGGCCTCTAGAGAAGGGACTATGTAAGAATAGTTAGGCTTCTGGCACAAAACTGTCTCTAATATATTACTTCCACATGCCCAGATGGTTCCTTGTACCATGTAAGACAGAATTCCAAGGAATTTCTCTCAGTGCTCACTGCCAGTAGACCAGGCTGAAGGGCTTCTTAAAATAAGCAACAAATGTGCCCCTGTTTGGAGACTATATTGCTGCTCTCAATAACAGAGCCTAAAAAGAAGGACACTAATTTCACATTTAGAACATAGATTTGTTTTTACAAAACATGACAAGGCTGAGGCTATACTTTCTCAGTCTCCTGTCTGCTTCTGTGAATCGTCAGGCTCCAGGCCACGAGGACAATTCTCTTGACTTTCCACATTTCTTTCCTTGTAACTGATACTAAGTCTCCTTTTAAGATACCACCAAAGGTCAGTTCTAATCTCATGAAGGGTGTTGGTCCATTATTGTCTAACCTGGGTGATTGATTATCTTACATAAACTCTACAAATTTCATTGCTTTAATAGCCAGTTGACCTTGTTAATTAATTTCTGCCAAAATGAAGGGCTACATGTCAGCAATGCTGAAACCAATTATTGCTTTAAACAGAAGCCTCCCATCACATAACTGGGTAGTAGCTGAGAAATCTACTGGCAAATTTAAAGTCACTTAAGTAGATATTTCACAAACAGATTATCAAGGGTGTTGTCAGTAATGCTTAAGATAATATATTTATTTCATTGACATACAATTACAAGTTTTAATGACTGCTGTGTTTAATAATTGCACTAAATATTTCCTAAGCTATTTTTAGTATTGATGAATACACATGTATAATATATTAAATATTGACAAATCACTTCCAAGTAGTTACAAACATTTAAGATATTGCCAGCAGGGGCTCAGAGTTCCTTATCAATACACATCCTTATCAGCATTTGGTATTGTCAAAGTTCTTTTTGTTTCTTAATCCAGTGAGGATGAAATGGTATGTCATTTAGTTTTATTTAACATTTTTCTGATTACAGATGAGATGGAACATCTTCATATGTTTAGTGACCATTAAATTTTACTTTTCTGTGTTACCTATTCACAGCCTATATCTAATTTCTATTGTGTCATATTTCCTTTTCTTACTGATTTGTGTGGAAATTCCTCATATATATATTTTCCCCAAAATAGATATCTCAAAATAGATAAAATAGATTATTTTATACTGCAAATATTTTTAACCAATTTTTTATTTATCTTTTAATTTTTACTTTGTGGTTGGAATCCTTTGTTATAAAGAACTATTTGGTTTTATACAAAAATGTCTTATTTGGAGTGTGACTTTTATATAGAGTTTTATATAGATGATCTTTTACTACCCTGAGGTCTTTAAGTTAGTCTCTTACAGCTTCTCCTAAGTATTTTTAATGTTTTACTTCTTGAGTCTTTAACTTATTTGATGTTTATTTTGTATGTGATTCAGCAAAGGAATCTAATGCTATTTTACCTTTTATTTTTTTAATAGAAAGCAAATTTCCTCAACACCGTTTGTTAAAACATTCTTTCTCCATCAATTTCTAATACCTCTTCTAAAATGTAACACTGTCCACATGCTTGTCGTTGACTCCTCAATTCTGCTTATCCTTGTGCAAATATTCTATTCTAATTACTATAGATAGACAGCATTACACGAAACCTTGAACTCTCTAGGGCAAGTTGTCTCGCCTTGTTTTTTGTGTGTTTTAAGAATCATGTGTTTGGACCTTCCCATATGAATTTGGAGAACTGACATATTTTAAATAACCTAATAATTGTCATATCCATGATTTATTTTATGTTCTCAGTAAAGTTTTGTAGTTTTCTCTTTTAAAGACATATATTTTTGTTAGATTTATTAAGTATATATTTTGCTAATATGAATTTTAATTTTCATATTTTACTTTTCAAATTTTTATTAGTAATATATAAAAATGTTGATTTTTAAGAATTTACTTTACATCCAGCAAATTTGCTGAACTCCTGTACTAATTTTTATATTTTTTTTCCTGCGAATTTTTAGTATCTATAGAGATAATCATAATTTCTCTAAATAGCATATTTCCACCATTGAGTCTTTTTTTAAAAATCTGGATACACTGTCTAGAACTACCAGTATAATATCAAACTGTTGGATTGATAGTACATTGACACATTCTTACTTTCATGGAATGATTCTGAAATGTCAACATTAAACAGTTTATCTGGTTGCTAAGAGGGTTTTTTTTTTTGTCTTTTTATTGGTTTGGAAAGGTGTAAATATGAAATTATATAAGACATTCTTTATGTATCTCTTGTGGTAATAAAATATATGTTTTCCCTCAATCTGTTTTTATACTATATTACAATAATGAATATTATCATGTTGGAATAAATCTAATGACTGTTATCATCAAGTTCAAATTCTGGCCATATTACTACATGAGTAGCCTTGGAAGACTTAATATCTCTATATTTCAGTTTCTTTTTTCTTTTATAAAATGAATGTAAGAGAGTGCCTACCTCATTGGGTGTCTGTGTATTTATGAACTTTAAAAAAAGGTAAAATCCTAACTTTTGCACAAATGTGAAATAAATATATATCAATAATTATATTCAACCAATAAGGAAATCAGCAAGGAGTTACAACTGGTTCAAAAAAGAATTAAAAGTACCTCACATAAAGGCAGTAGGCAATGCTGAAATAATTTAAAGATATGCCAAATAAGTCTATTTAAAGGGCAATAATAAATTTCATTCTTCAAGACACAAATCATTTCCATTCTATATTCAAGAATTGTTTGCATTAAATCAATTTTCTAGAACTTACAGAGTTGTAAAATAGCTCATAGACAATAAAAGGCAGAGAGACTCCATGACTCCATAGAATCAAAAGCCCAGAGGTGTGCTTGACGATTCCTAATTTTCAATTAAATATTTTTTTGTTCCATTAAAAAAATCTTTCATAATTTTCCCTAGAGATTGTTGTAAATTAACTATTCAAACTATGTCTTTGCCACTGTTATTACTGATGTTATTTTATACACTAATTGAATTGATTTTTTCATACTTTAACATTTTTACATATGTATATATATTTAAGTAAATCAGAGTATAATTTTCTGTGGAATGGCTTGTCTATACATTTTTTAGTTACATATATTCTAGCCAATGTTATATGGTAGTATATCAATGGTATATACTTGGAGGACTTTTTAGGGGGTATTAATTCAATGCATTACTCCTTTAAGGAAAAAAATTATCTTTGGTCCTATTACTAGAACATTTAGCATACTTTGAGCAATCATTTAATCTCTATCTTAAATATACTGACTTATATGGCTAGCTGGGCATGTCTCCTTGTTCACACTGTCTAAGGGTTAAAGCTAAACTCATAATCTACATCTAGCTATATTTAAGACATTATGGAAAGAATTTGGTTTCGTGCTTTTTTCTTACTCTTTCCTTTGTTGCATTTTCTCCATACAATTAATGCTTGTTTTGTCTTGATGAATTGTCTGTTTACTAAAATCACTTTGACCAATTAAAAATACTGAAATGACTATTATTTTTCATTAAATTGAGAAATATAAGTTTAACTAAGTCATCAAGTTATTTGACTAAATATAATTATGAATTCAGTCAAAATTGTAGAATTGGTTATGTGTGCAAAATGCCAAATTCTTGCGATTAACAGAATTGATGAGAATGGTCCAATACAATATTTTTCCTTTTAACCTGGAAATAAAAGTTAATTCAACTTAATATACATGGCTCTGAACATGACCTTCTATCAGATGCAGATATAACTTGTTGAAATTTTACAAATAGAGCAGTGATAAAGGTGTCTGCATTTTTCTTCTTTCACACAATTTTTCACCTTAGTTCTTTCTCCCTGTAATGTAAAAGAAAAAAAAAAAAACAACAGGATATAAACTAGCTTTAGCAAGAAATTTGCCTAGGAGAATAATTTGATATAAATATCATTATTAAAATCCCACTGCTTCAAATGGATTTTTAGATTAACATATCTGCAGAGATATAAAATTATCTGATTTATAACTCTGCATTATTAGATCTGAAATGTCAGTTATTATCTCCTCAGTTTAATACTTAGATTACCATATAATTTTATGCATCTTTGAGAAAAAAAGGTTGAAGAGTAGCATGGATATGAATCTTCTATCTACTGTTACAATTGTAAATGCAGTGTCAAGAATAGCTGTGAATATTGCACCCTTACAATGACTTAATTCCAACCAAGAAGGGATAATGGTAATAAAAGTAGCACACATCTTCATAAGTCATTCCTTGTTTATGACTATTCTTTGTTACAGTCTAATTGACTTACTACGTTATGACCTTCCACCCAGTCTTTTGCTTTTAAATTGTGAATGTATGAAATTCAACCAAGAGAATTTATCAACCCATTTTCACTTGCTTCAGTGTATAGTATTCAAGGTTAACAATACATGACATGTAAAGAGAATTGAAAATTCAAACTTTTCTCACAAAGTCCTAAATTTGTGAATCTAGAAGCCATTAGAAATATTAAAGTTGATTTTTCCTTGTGATTTATTTACCAGCATTTATTTTGATAAAAATAAACAAGGAAATGAGTGGAGCATTTATGAAGATGAACCAAAGACTTCATCTGAAAAAATGATGACTAATATGTTATTATGCTTTACATCTATAGCATCTGACAAGATAACAGTAAGATTGAACACATTTATTCACCAAACTCCCCTTTACTAGAATGGGAAAAGGGTAAAGTGATGGGGAGACAATAAGCTTCATTCTCTGTCTCTTGCTTACTTTGTGAATTTGGCTCACCTTTCATTTCCTTAACCATTAAATATAGATATCTACCTCAAACATTTCCTGATAATATTAAATAAAATGATGGATATAAAAACTCTTAGTATAGTATCAAAGCAAAATACAGTTAATAAATTATACACATTGTTTACTATTATTTTTATTCTAATCCACTTTCCTTTTTAAAATTAGGAAATTTAGGTATGCAGAGGTAAGTTGCCAGCCTTATGCATAAGCATACTAGGCAGAACTTAGTAGAAGCTTGATCTCTTGATTCTCCTACAATGCTGTTTGTGCCAAAATATGTCTTTTATTTTAGCAGTTATTTAATTTTCTTAATATTTGCTTCCACAGTTTTACCAAAGTGCCTAATACAAAGTAGGCATTGGATAAATGCCTGTGGAACTCAAAAGCATGGAAATAAGTTTATTTTTTCCTCACTTTTTCTAGCCTCGCTGTATAAGGGGAAAGCCCAGACATTAGTCAGGAATTAGTTATTTGCCATATCTATCTCTATAATTTTGAAGCAAATGTATAAGGCATTTTCTGACAATGTTTTTATAGTTGAATTTTTCTGGCTCTGTGGTTTAATTTGTAAAGTAGCACAACTGAGGGAGTGCTTGTGGAGCTTTGTCTAACTAAAGATCTAAATGAGTATTTTTGACCTTACCTGTCACAAAACAGGCTGATGAGCTGTCTGATTTGAGATTGTAGACTCATCTGGCCCATCAGGACTTTCACAGGGTCTAGATGCCACATTGTCATTAGCCCTATGTTGATTTCTTTGCCACAGATGGGCTTCCCACCATAGTCTTATCTGGCACAGTCTCAACTGTGGGTATCATTCAGCTTCTTTCCTGTGTTTAACGGTGCTTCTGAGGGTAAATGCCTCACTTGCTGCCTTGACCATAGTTGTTATTCTCTTTGGATGTTAGGTACGGTTTTGCATTTTGAATTCCATGTGCTTTTTAAGCTATGAATTCTCAATTCTTATTTTCAGATTGTTGCATGTGTCCTTACATTTGCATGGCTCTTTACGCATTTCTCTATAGTCTCAAAGACATGGTTTCATTGTTTCCTTAAAAATGTAGAATAAGAACATTATTAGTAAACCTCTTTAACAAGGAGAAAGAGGTGTGGTTTTAAAAAGTTTCTGTATATCAGAGTCATTACAACGAAGCTGGAGATAGGCTTCAAGTTTTCTGCTACTCAGTTTTGTGTGCTTTCCACCAGCGCTCCAGACTGGGGCAGTGTGTTCTGGTATCTTGATTAATGTTGTATTATAAGTACTAAATCCAAGCATTGCAGATGAAACAGACTGAAATATAAAGTCTAAGGAAAATTGGGACAGCTCCTTTTCAAAGTGTCACCCTCATCTCTTTCCATCAACATGCATACAAGTTTTCTTTGATATGAGTGACATTGCCAAACAACTTCAGAGCCTAAATTTTGGATCTAGAGTTTTGCACTGATTAGCCATTGAACCAACTTTAATTAGTACCATTTGTAGAAAATTCCTCATTGGTGTGCAAGTTTTGAAGGGAATAGGAAACAGTTTTTAGTTCCGGACAATTACTCTTTAGTTGGAGATAAAACAGTTTCAAATACAAAAGCAACCATAAAATAGAAATATACTAACAAGGAAATGATATACTTTACAAACTAAGTACTCATGGACATAAATGAATTGGACTGACCAGTTGTTTATATCTCCAACTGTTAGAGAAGTCAGATAGACCGATATGAGCAGGAAAGAGAGAAACCTACAGGGGCTCAGATGTGGTCACCATGAGCCCTGATAGACCCTTTGAAGGGTTCAAAGACCACAGCATCCTGACGCAGAGACACAGGTGACCTTTGCCACAATGACACATGCACAGTTCAGGTTCCACTAACCCTTGGCCTAATTCTTCCCTCATTATACAACTATTATAATAAATTAGCATTGAAGTTAACTCTATACCCATCATGCATCTGATGCAATGACAGTTTCATATAAACCAAAAACCACCTTATTTCTATGAAGAGACTTCCCAAGATCATGAATATTCTTTCCCTTAGTCAGATCAATAAATAAAATCCCAAACCCAGGAAAAGTCAGGACAGCTCCCTCTTGAGTTTGTCTGCTCGCCCTTCTGAGAGTGTACTTTCGCTTTTAAGAGTATACTTTTGCTTCCAATAAACTTGAGTTGTTGGCATCATTGCCTTCACTGTGAATTCTTTCTTATGATGTTGACAAGATCCTGGTCAACTGTCTGGTGACACAACCACTACACATGCTGTCTCCTCTGTATACAGCTTTCTTCCTTGCCTAACTCAATTCCTACTGAATTCTTTTTCAGGCCAGTCTTTTCTGACCTCATTCATTAGACCAACTGTTCTCACCCCCCATTTTAAGTTGCTATATTATTATTGGCCACATATAACATAGCTTTGACTTTATATTTATTTGTAAAAGTATTTGATTAATGTATTTTTCTATTTGATTCTATGATTCTGTGAGGGACTGTTAGGGCCTATCACAAGAGCATAATTTATGCTCTTGTAATATAGTGCTTTGCACAAAATATGTAATCAGTAAGTATCTGCTGAATTAACTTTCTCTGCCTAGTTGAATTTTTATGGAAAGGTAAGCAGTCAGGTGTACTGAATGTACTCCAAAATTGGCTGTCAAGTAGGGTTTTGTAACCTTGGCACTACTGACCTTTTAGGCTAGATCATTCCCCACTGTGCTCTTCTGTGCACATAGGATGCTTAGCATCATTTCTGGCCCCTTGACAGTAGATGTTAGTAGCACTTCTCTGACTCCTCACCCTCCTCTTCTTCCCCCATCCAGTCTTGACAACTATAAATATCTCCAGACATTGCCAAATGTCACCTGGTGAATAAATTGTCCCTAGTTGACAACCATTGCTCTAAGTAATAATTACAGCCTTATTTCCTACATTTTTACAGCATGAATTATCTACTTTATCAAAGTTAACCTACTTACAGTCATGCTAATCCACCTTGTACCATCCTATGCCATTGTTTAAGGTAGTATTTTTGTTCATTGCTCCTTCTTTAAATTTCCTCATTCTACTTCATTTTCTAAAATTCTCTTCATTTTACAGAGCCTAGTCTGATTCTCACCAGTTTCATGAGGCTTTCTCTATCATCAGAGTCCTAGCAGGAAACAGAGGACACATTCAAAAAAGATAAAAGGACTATATAAATGTAGGTAGAGTGTAGGCAAGGAAAAAAATAAAAAGGTAATGCAGTATCCCTCCCAGAGTTAATATCTTAAGGCCTGACAGGATAGAGAGAATGATTGGTTACCAAAAACTGGGAAGAAAGAGTCACCTTGAGAGGCTCTATGACTTTTAGTAGAGGGCCCAAGGTGAACCAAGGTGCTCCCTTAGGGTACAAGTCAGGGAGATAAGCAGGTTGGTGTCACCCTTCTTCACATTAATCCCTTCCACAGGTCCCTATTGGCTGAATCCTACAGAAAATTACAGAGTAAGAAAACCTGTTAATGTAGCCCCTTTGGAGGAAACTGTTGGGGTAGTGATCAGAGTGGACAAGAATAGACTGAAGCTGGAAACAAAAGATAATTTAGCCTACCTTTTCTCTCTGTCTTCGTAAACAAAACAGAATTGCCCTACGCATTTATAACACATATAATTTGTATTATTCCTGTGAAATTAACTTGTATAGCAGACATTAGCTCTTCCTCAATTGCCTTGATTTGTTTTTTTAAAATCTATCCTCCCTTATTTATGTGTTAGCACACCAATTAGAGTGAATCTAAAAGTCTTTAAAAGCAGGGACTGTTTTACTTTTAGTACATTCTCTTAGACATTGTTGGTTACTAGAGAAATTTTAGAACCCCAATCTTTTGTTACTGCCTACATTAGTAGAAATGCTTTTTCATTTGCTTATCAGAATCCTCTGTATTGTTTGATAATGACAACTCCTTTCCTTCAAACCCTTTTTTTTCATCACTTTCAGTGACAATGAATCTTTTATACTCCTCCTACTCCCTGACCATTTCTTCTTGCTCTAATTTGTTTCACCCTGTCTGTCTATGAATGTTATAAATGGTAGTTTCTCTAGATTCATTTCTATTTTTTCTAAATATTCTCTGTAGATAAGATTATATACTCTCATTGATTTAACTTCTATCTACATACACATAATTTCTCAATCTGTGTCTTCAAGCATGGTCATGTGATGTCACAGAGGCCCTTGTACTAAATTTTTCCAAAATTAAATTTACTGTTTTTTTTTTCTAAAGTAGCATTTCCTCCTGGTTTCCCTGTGTCAAATGATAGCAATACTATCTACTTCAGAATCATCCAAAATCAAAAACCTCAGAATAATCCTACTATCCAATGCCTGAGCTAATTTACCTTTCTAATTATCCAATGCTAATCCTTTATAAATCCACTGTGGTTTACTTTCTAAGTAGCTTTCAAATCTGCTTGCTATATCTCATCCTTACTGTGGTGTGCCTTAGATGAAACCCTGGCAATCTTTTGCATTATCTCTTTTTAGAATCTCTTGTCTTTTGTGTGTTATAAGTGAGAACTTTCAAGGCCAGGGATTAGAAGTAGTTCTCAAGTCAACAGTAGTAATAAATCAGTCCAAAGTAGGGAGAAAATGTCAAATAGCTCCAAGTTAGATTATAAAAGGTTAGTAGCTAGAGAGACATGCAAACACCAAGACCAAAGAGAAGATGATACAGGATGAGGCGAATCCCCCCGAGTGGGGACTCAAGCCCTTCACGAAGAGAGGGAGGGTTCTCGGCTCTGAGCAGGAAAGAATTCAAGAATAAGCCATTATTAGAGACAAATAAAAGTTTATTGGAAAAGGAATAACACTTCACAGACAGGGCATGGCCTCCTCTCAGAGTTAGAGAATGAGAGCCTGAGTGTTTGAGGAATCAAGTTTATATCTGTTTTTTTTTTTAGTTTCTATGAAAAATTACTGATTATAAGGAGTAAAGAATAAAATGAATACTTTATTTTTAACTTGTGTAGGGTACACCTTAAATTCTTTGTTTTCCTCTTTCCTTTCATGGTATGAGTATGCAGCATTAAAGGTAGTATGATTAAATAGTTGTTAGTAATTTCTGCAGGAATTTTCCTTTGTTCTGCAGGTTCCCTGTGGTCTGGCCATAGGAAATAAAGAATAGAATGAATGATTGGGTTTATTTTTAACTTGCATAGGGTATAACTTAAAGTCATTGTTTTCCTGTTTTACTTTCGGGTTAGGAGAAAACATTAGTGGTATGGGTGAACAGTTTTGAGTAATCTCTTGCAGGAATCTTCCTTTTTTCTGTAGGTTCCTTGTAATCTGGCCATATGGCTAGTCAACCAGATTCTGTGTCTAGCAGGATGCAGTAGGCTCTGAATTCTACTTGGTTTAACAGTTAGTCAATCTATATAGTTCTCATGCCTCTTCTCTATATCAGAAAGAGTGAAATGATAAACCAAGGGGACAAGAGTCAAGAACAAGAGGGAAACATGTAAAATTAGAGGTAGACAATTAGATTAATATTCAAAATAATTAATAATCTGTATAGTTTGAGGTCCCCCAACCCCAGAAAGGATGCTTGCCATAGACTTACAGCAGGTAGATATCCCACTTTATTTTGAGATGATCTTTCTAGGGTGCCCAAGGAAGGACCAACATGAGTGGAATTGCAAGTGGAAGGTCTTTGCAAGGATGAAGGCACAAAAAACAATCAAGCATGTAAACATACACACAAGGTTCTGTTTTTATTGGGTTGAGGCTTGGGGCCTAGGGTTTCTGTAGGTTAACTCAATATTGGTAAAGTTAAAACATAAGAGTGAAAATTTAAAAGCATGGTGAAAGAGAAAAGGCAAGTGTCCCAGATGAACAGTTCTCAACATCAACCAAGATATCTAAAACAAAGGAACCTCAGTGAGGGAAGGCTTTTTATTTAGTAACATGGCTGACAGTGTACTGTTTATTGGACATAGTCCTCTTGAAGTAGGTGCCTCTTTAAAGTGGATGCATTAGCAATCACAGTATGTAAAAAATGTAAGGGCTTACACTACATAGACTGACAGTTGGCTGCTATATAACACTTTGCCTACTGTGCATGTGAACTTCTGGGCATAGGCATTATATTATAATAATAGTATAATAAGGCTGAGGCTATGGGCATATTAGGGCAGTGCTTTCTGCATATGTGTTTGTGGCTGATTCAGTCAGCAACATTGGGGTAATTTATAACCTTAAAAGAGAGGTGTTTCTGGAAGGTCCTTATGGAAGGTCTTTAAGGGATGTTTCTATGGTTACAGAGCTGAGACTTCACTGCTGTTACTCACGCCTGCCTAACTACCTAACATGCCCGCCCTAACTGTTGACTGAATACATTGCCTTTATTTTCACTGTTTGGCCTATCACATTGCTCTCAAATTCTATTGTAGTCTATTCCTGATGCTCCAAAATACCTGCCAGGTATACTGACCATATTTTCCCAGAATCCACTTTTCACTACATTAGTGATATGCCTACAGTGTTTTTGCTTATTGTTCATTGTGCTCTATCTGTGCAAGGTGGCATCTTCAGCTAAGTGAACATGATCAATTGCTGCTTGTAGCAACCTTTCCAAATCAAGCTTAACCTTCAGTGTCAAAAAGTAGTTACCAAGACCTCTAAAAGACTGAATGATTGTGTTATTGAAAGAGTTCACTCTCTTCTAAATATTTACATATACAAAGAATTAACACTGTACAGTCTACCATTGAAGAGTCTCATTGCTTCATGTGTGAATCCTGTCCTCAATTTCTCAGGGGAAAGGGAAAATGTTTTGCATGAAATGTTTTATACATTTAAAATGTTTCTCGTAGTACTAGTTGTAATATGTTGTATAAAGAGACAAAAGTAGAATTGTAAAGTGCCCTTATGGATCCAGCTTGCCTGGTTTTTCCCATTCTGGGCATCAGTATAGTGACTGTATTTATCCAGGAATGTATAGCCAATTCATTTTAGTTGAAAAATCAACTCATATTTATATCATACTTTATACTTCTAAAAAGAGTTTCATATGTAGTATCTCATTTTAGCTTAACAATTATGCATATTAAGCAGATGTTTCATTAATAACAGTGATTATTGTTTTTAATAAAAACTCCTCATGAAATGTCAACATGACTAATATATTACTTTAATAAAATACACCCTAATAGAAATATGTTTTATATTTAAACAAATTATTCAAATTATATGTTATTTAATAAAAAATGTTGCAAGGAAATAATATAACTAACCATGATAATAATTATTTATTATAAATAACTACTTACTGAATGCTTACTTTGTGCATGCACTCTGCTAGATACTTTATAAATATTATATCTCATCCTCACAATAGTCCTGAACAGGTATTATCACTATTTTATAAATGAGGAAATTGAAGTTCAGACAACCTGGCTTATCTCAGGTCACACAATTATTACTTGGCCAACTAAAATTTCAGGCCCAGATTTCAATGGTTTCAAAGTCCTCCATCTTTCCCCAGAACTAAGCTCCATCTGTTGATCTCCATTCAAAGATAAGTGACACTCATCAAAAAAAGCAGTGCAGACAGTCTTTGAATTTCAATCTAGTTCTACTTCCATTATTTTGCAGTCCCCTTCAAAAGCTTTGCTAATCTGTATTTTAAACTCCTTTAGTACATATCATAATTATGACATCTAATAAATGTTAACCTTTTGATGGAAGTAATTGCAAACCTACATGAACATTATCCAATTAATTATTCAAAGACATTGTTGGATAATAATTGTGAAACTAATTATTATAGATCAAACTGGTCACAAAATGGATTTTCTTTTCCATTATGCCAACAATACTCTGCAAATCTAATTTATTGTCTTTCATTCTGTGAAACCACTTTAAAAAATGAAAAGTATAAAGAGAATCAACTTTAAGAACACAGTGATCAAATGATCAATTTAGCCTCAACTGAATTGTGAATATTGTACACACTAAGTAAGTCCAGACCTATTTATAAAAGCTGATGTGACTCAAACACCTTTTCTTTCTCTCTAGCTCCCCTCCCTCTTGCCCGTGTGAGTTTGGAATACCATTCTCTAAGACAAGCAGGAGTTGTGTTCAGGCTATGTCTGGGCAGCTGATTTCATCTTGACCAGGTTTGGATAAGAAATCCAATCTAGCTGTTTCTTTTACTTCAGAGCCAGATTGTAGTCTGAGAAATGAAAAGAATATATTTTACTGAAATTCAGATTTTTGCTGTTCAAAGCATCGTCATCAGAGCAACAGCACAGCACCCTCTGGGAGTTTGCTGTCCATGCAGATAAGGTAACAAGTTAAAATAAGAACCTCCCAAACCAAATACTGAGTATATACAAATAACCGCTAGTAAAATCTCTTCATTGCCTCTTAGTATTCAATTAACTGCTATTGAATTCCTGGAAGCTTGTATATGCAAAACAAGATCTGCTTATTACGGTCTTCTATACTTTCTCTTAATACTCTTTGTCATAAAGTCACTTAGCTTTTAAGTGGACTGAGCTAGACTGTAACATAGACCTAACCTCAGGATCTAATATTCATTGTGGTCATGCAAATAAAACAGAATATCCTTTAAAACACATATGGATATCCATTGGAAACTTAAAATTTTATAATTTGTTGTATGAATGTAAATAGACTAAAAGGTTTACAGCCTTTATTTTTGACAAATAGTCTCTGCATGATTGTAGCATTACAGCTATTTGGGAGATTTCTTTTTAGAATGGATTCATTTTTGGGAAGGGTAAATATAAGTTGCAAATTCTCTGGAATAGATCAGTCTATCAGATATGCACTCAGCATAAAGAGCCCAAGAGGCTTGCGTTAATTCTTTCTTCCTTTTTTTCTTTTCCTCTTTCCCTCCTTCCCAAAATGCATTGGAGACTTTGTTAAATTTCAGGTATCCTACTAGACCCTAGGGATACAAAATAAGGAAGAAATATATTTTTTCTTTAAGAAGATAAAGTTCTTAAGCATAGAACAGTCACAATCAAATACTTTGCCATGTTAGCATATAATAGGAAAGAAATGGATGCATTCTAACAGATTCCCCCAGGCTAAATATATCATTCAGGATGAAAGACTTTAGGCTGGAAATGTTCCTCTAATTTCAATGACTTAAAACAACAGAATTTTATTTCTTATTCACATTCTTGTCCATTTTATGTTGGCACAGTGTTCTACTTCATGTGGTCTTCACTGAGGGGGTCCCAAGCCCAGGGAAACTCCTTATTTGGAAGTCCTTGATTCTCAAGGCAAGACAATGGGAATACAAAGACTTGTGTATTACTTCTTAAAACTTCTACTCACATATTATTGGCCAAAGCACATTACACAGCCACAACCAACTTCAAAGTTGGCCAGGATATACAATCCTACTGTGTTCTGGGAAACAGAGAGCCAAAAATAGTTTTTGAATTGCACTGAAACATATTAAGTTGCTCCTATCACATTTACCTTACTTCTCTGCATGCTTCTAACTCTCTTAAGTTTTTTTTCCTGCTTGCAAGTGTCTTTTTATCTACCTACAGACTAGGACTTCCGTGTTTGTGTAGAATGCTCAATACTTATACACAAATACTTCATGTTTATTTTATTTACTTTATGCTTGCTTGAAATGAAATCTGGGTTCTTGCATTCTTTAGGTAATTTTTTGTAACATTTATTTTTTTCTTGTTGTGTATATGATCTCTTGATATCGTATGCCTTTTCTTCAGTGATTATATATCCAAAATTCTAGTACCTTGCCCTATGTTTCAAATGAATCATTTGATTCTAATTATATTGTTCAACTAAAGCATGACCATTGGTGGAGTTTCTGAAAGTATTATCTATTGGATATTTATCATTTTACCTATTTTTAAATTTATCTTTTACAATTTTTTCTTCAGAACCAAGTATTACAGAAGTTAAACACAGAATTCAACCATTTGATTGTACATACGTTTTTGAACTTCAGCTAGATCTCTACAGCTTGGATGACATTCCTGGATCATTAACACATTGTCTTTTGTGATCTTCTGAATTTTTGTAGGATCTTTCAACCTTAGGCCAGGTTTTTGTTTTCTGGTTGTGGCCCAACTTTATAATTCTTGCTTTACATGTCCTTGCATATATATGTCACCTACAAATATGCTTTCAATGTGAACAGTTTAAGAATTTTTGAAAATGTTTTGTTATTGCTTAGTCTTATTGTTTCGTATTCAGCGGGAAACCATAAATAATGCTGGAACTGCTCAAGATTCAAAGGTAGCACTTCAGTTTTCTCATGTCTGTGCTATGTAGCACTTTCTAAATCTTCTATTTGGTCTCTAGCTGAATGAAAAGATGAGACCATAGGGATGAATTAGAAAATAATATCTGAGAATTGGAAGTAGCTTTTGAGGTCATCAACTCTTTCTAGAAATGTCTGGAATTTCCTGCACATCTATGAAGTTGAAGGGGGTGAATCTGGCATCCGAAACAGAGAATGGCACAAACTAAAGCAAAACCAGAGAAAATTGTAAAACCTCTTGGAGAGAGAATATTTAGAAAGGTTTATCTAAAATTTAGGAATCAGATTACGAGTGCAGATTGTACTAGGAAGCTGAAACTGAAAAGCTAGTTTGGGGTTATAATGTTCAAAAGCCATGCAAAGGAAGTAGTTCAGATTTCTTGTCTTAAGATTTGGGGTCTTCATATCGGATTTAGTGAGAAGGCATTAAAAATTCACATGGAGAAGGTGCTCTGAACTTTAGCTCCTGTTCTCAGAGCAATCCAAGGAATTTTCTCAAGAAGAAAGAGATTTAATGTCATAGGTAGGGCTTTTTGAAAGGGAAGCAGTTATTTATAGATTCCTTGCTTGAAATTAATGAACTGGTCATTGCAGAGAATAGCCTCTCTATTTCTGAGTAGTCAAATGTAGATGACCTGATAGTTCTCTTTCATCTCGGATTTTTATGATACTGATTACATTAATTTGGAGAAGACACTGTATAATGAAGTTCGTCAGAAAAAAAAAATTAATAGGTTACTTTAATAAGTTTTTTCTATGATTTGTGTTGCTGATATGAACAGCAATTATCCAGCTAAGTAATGAGCCACTAATGAGCATGCCTTTCTTAGATTACATTGCAAGTGCACTAGAGAAATTACACTATAAAGGCAAGTAATGATTTTTATTGGTGAGCAATTTTGACAGGAGTATATGTAAAAACCCACAGCAATGAATTTCATTATTTATTAGTATGACCCCAAAACATTTCTTCTTAAAAGTTACCCTACAATCCTTTAATCCTCTGCCTCATTTTCAGACAGTTATTCTCCTACACACAGATTCATGTAAAACCTTTTTCAGGGCTGGTAGTAATAAGTTACACAAAGTAGAATCTTCAAGTGAAATGGAAAAGTTTGAACATTTATCTCAGTGGCTGAGCTTTACAAAACTGCATTTAGAACTGTCTCTTAATAGCTAAATAATAATAATAATAATAATAATAATAATAAAATATATATATATGGCTTTTGAAATTCACTTCGAACTTTCTAGTTTCATGGCTCAAAATGAAACCTTACTTGATGAAAGTCTACACAACATATGATTAGGCAGCTTAGAGTGATGGAAAGAAAATAATAGGGATTTAGGAGATTTGAATTTAAATAATTAATGTATAACTAGTTATAGAATTTTGGTCTTTTACTCTTGTCCCTACTTTTTTCATTTGAATAAATAATTTGGCTCAGATTTTCTCTAAATTTCATTCCAGTACTAAAGTTTTGTGACTCAAATGAGATTATTTTCAAAGCTCAATATAATCAGAATTTTTTATTAAATCGACTGTTTCTATCTCCTTGTCATTAATCATATAATACAATAAGTATATATAACCTTTACTTTTTGTTTTGCCTATCATATCTCAACAGTATTGTAAAATCCTTAAAATCAAGGTCTAACATGAATTTTCCCTAAAGTAAACATATTCTAAATAAAGGCTTCTTATTGAAATGATATTGATATAAACTTTGGGAAGGCCAGGTCTTTACTATAAGCCTTGAGAAGCTAGCATTTCTGGTAGTATCAATATCTTTTTTTTTGTTTCCATAATTTTTATCAAGGTATAACTACATATAGTAAAATAAACAAACTTTTAAACATATATCTTGATAATTTTTTTAGACATGCTCACAACCCGGATCAAGATATGAAATAATTACATTCCACCAGAGAATTCCCTTATGCCCCTTTACAGTCCATATCCCCTTCACTACTATTAAAGAAACTACTATTTTGACTTACAAATATGGATTAGTTTTGCTTGTTCTTGAACTTCATGTAAATGGAGCCAAACACTGTATTCTTTTGCATATGGCTTCTTTCATTCAAAATAATATTTATGAAATCCATCATCGCTGTGGGTATCAGTAGTTCCTTTTATAATGGTGTTAGTATTCCATTATTTATTATTATTTTATTATGGTGATATTGGTTAACGATATCTACTTCCCCTTTACCTCTTGCCCCCCATCATCTGGTAACCACTAGTCTATTGTCCAGGAGTCTCTGTCCTGTTTGTTTGTTCCTTTTAGGTTTCTATCCCATATGTAAGTGATATCATGTGGTTTTCAACTTTTTCTGTCTGGGTTATTTCACTTAGCATGATTATCTCAAGGTCCATCCATGTTGTTGCAAATGACAGTATTTCATCTCTTCTTATAGCTGTGTAATATTCCATTGTATATATGTACTAAAGCTTCTTTAGCCAGTCATCTATTGTAGGACACTTCGGTTGCTTCTACGTCCTGGTGACCATGAATAATGCTACTTTGAACATCGGTGTGCAAATATCTTTTCGGATATATGTTTTCAAGTCTTTGGGGTAAATACCCTGTAGAGGGATTGCTGGTAGATCAACTGTTAATTTTTTGAGAAACCTCTATTCTGTTTCAATAGCAGCTGTACCAACTTGCAGTCCCACCAGCAGTGTATGAGGGTTCCTTTTTCTCCACATCCTTTCCAACACTTGTTATTACTTGTCCTGTTGATAATAGCCATTCTAATGGGAGTGAGATGGTATCTTATTGTGGTTTTTATTTGTATTTCCCTAACAGCTAGTGATGTTGAGTATCTTTTCGTATATTTGTTGGCCATTTGTATGTCTTCTTGGGAAAAGTGTCTGTATAGGTCCTCTGCCCATTTTTTAATTGGATTGTTTGTTTGTTTGTTTGTTTGTTGTTGTTGTTGTTATTGAGTTGTATGAGTTCTTTGTATATTTTGGATATTAGGCCCTTATTGGAGGTATTGTTTGTAAATATATTTTGCCATTCAGATGGTTGTCTCTTTGCCTTGCTGATGGTTTTTTTGCTGTGCAGAAGCTTTTTAGTTTGATGTAGTCCCATTCATTTATTTTGTTTTTACTTCCCTGGCTTTTGAGGTCAAATTCATAAAATCCTCTTTAAGTCTAATGTTGGTCCATAAGTTTAGTTCCTATATTTTCTTCTATGCATTTTATTGTTTCAGGTCTTACATTGAGGTCCTTAATCTATTTTGAGTTAATTTTGGTATGTGGTGATAGACAACAGTCTACTTTCATTATTTTGCAGGTAGCTTTCCAGTTTTCCCAGCACCATTTATTGAAGAGGATTTCTTTTCTCCATTGTATGTTTTTGGCTCTTTTGTCCAAAATTATTTGCCCATAAAACATGGGTTTACTTCTAGACTCTCGATTCTGTTCCACTGGTCTATGTGTCTCTTTTCCTGCCAATATCATGCCATTTTGATTACTGTCACTTTGTAGTATAATTTGAAGACAGGCAGAATGATGCCTCCAGCCTTTTTCTCAGGGTGACTTTGGCGATTCAGGGTCTTTTGTGATTCCATATAAATCTGATGATTTTTTCTTCTATTTCTTTAAATAATTCTGATGCGATTTTGATGGAGATTGCATGAAATCTGTATAATGCTTTAGGTAATATGGTCATTTTAACTATGCTGATTCGTCCAACCCAAGAATATGGAATATGTTTCCATTTCTTTGTATCTTCTTCAATTTCTTTTAATAGGCTCTTATAAATTTCTTTATATAGGTCCTTCACATGTTTTGTTAGTTATTACTAGGTATTTTATTTTTTGTTGCAATTGCGAAGGAATTATTATTCCACTTCTTTTTCTGACAATTCATTATTAGAGTGTAGGAACACTATGAATTTTTGAACACCGATTTTGTATCCAGAAACTTTACTGTATTTGCTTATTGTTTCTAGTAGTGTTGTTGTGAAGTCTTTTGGGTTTTCTATATAGAGAATCATGTCATCCACAAATAGTGACAGTTTGACTTCTTCATTTCCTATTTGGTTGCCTTTATATCTTTCTGTTGTCAGATTGCACTCACTAGGACCTCCGATATTACATTAAATAACAGTGGCAATAGTGGACAGCCTCATCTTGTTCCTGATTTTAGAGGAAAGGTTTTTAGTTTTTCACCATTAAGTATAATGTTGGCTGAAGGTTTGTTATAGATGGCCTTTGTTATGTTAAGGTACTTCGCTTCTATACCAATTTTGTTAAGTGTTTTGATCATAAATGGATGCTGTATCTTGTCAAAGGCTTTTCCTGTATCTATTGATATGATCATATGATCCTTATTTTTTAATTTGTTTCTGTGGTGTGTCACATTAATCAATTTGCATATGTTGAACCATCCCTATGCTCCTGGGATGAAGCCTGCTTGGTTGTGGTGTATAATCTTTTTAATATGTTGCTGTATTCGGTTCGCCAGTATCTTATATAGGATTTTTGCATCTGTGTTCATGAGAGATATTGGTCTGTAGTATTCTTTGCTTGTGTGTGTTATCTTTTCCAGGTTTTGGTACCAGGGAAATATAATTTTAAATTTAGTAACTGGTACTGGCAGATAACTAATCTAAATAGAATAGTGGAATTATACTTTGGTTAATTTAGAGTTGTTTACAATTATTTATTGAGTCTACTCTTTGGTGAATTTTTACACACAGTGATGATTTTCATGAGAAAATTATATGTCTTATTGTTCTTTCAGGTATTCACAAAATGGGGCAAAAGTAATTTAAGAGGGAACTCTTCTAGACATAGTTGATCCAATTTTAATTTTAATCAAACTTTTAGTTGGTAGCCCTCTCTTCCTCTTACTCGCCAAGTAAAAAGATACTAAATTCTCTTTTCTAGTCAACTTTTCGATTCAATGATGTGAACTTACCTTGTTTAAAGTTAGACATTTTTATCATGGCACCTATACAAAAATAAGATATAGAACTATCCTTTCTCTTTAGAAAAAAAATAATAGTTCTTCTCTTTAGTGAAAGTATGGGGAATGTGTGGAATCTCCACACAAAATTATGACTTTACATGTCCTTTATGTGTATTCTTTGAATGAATGCATATATCCTTTTTCAAATTCTCTTGCTGTGTTTAAGCAGAATGCGGAGTTCAAGAGCATGCTATGTAGCAAGCATCTGTGTTGCAGAACTTTGTGTTAATATTTTACCTCTTCCCAGAAGAAACTTAGTCTTTCCAGTTAGCTCACACAACTAAGGTGAGAAAATAGATGCTAAATAATTTTGCTTTTGCTCCACTGAGCAAAACAACCTTGTCTTCCAGATATTCATTAATCCCATGTTCATATTTATTCTGGCATACTGAGAATGCTGACTAGCTGGCCAACCAACAGCTCATTAGAATCTGCTGGGGCTCTTCCTAAATCATCATCCGCATATGCCAAAAGAACCTGCCTTGAGTGTTTTTTTCATTTCTTTATAAGCCAGCCTAATCAAAAATCCTACCTTAACATCTTTAGCATTGATTGTTACCAACACCAGCACCTGCTGAAGCTCCCAAGCAAACTCATATCTAATTTATTTTATTTCAGATGAGATATATACTCACTTCCTATTAAAATCATCTTGTCTCTAGCATTTGTGCTTCTAAGGGACAGTAGTTTTCATAACAGCAAAAGCACAATGACTGGAAATGTTTTTTTTTTTTAATTTTTATTCTGACTCGGTATCTATGATATAGTTTTTAGATACCACATCTTAAAATATCAGCAGTGATATGAGAACAAAAATTGTTAAAGTCTGCTTAAGACATATGAGATGCATGACCCATTCTCAAAGAAGAGAGATTAGCTAAGAACTGTGTCCTGTTTAGAAAATTCTGAGAGAGAAATGATCCACTCAGAATAAAATTGTCTTTTTTTTTTAATTTAAAGTAATAGATGTATAAATTGAAAGACACAGAGGCACATAATTTAAAGACTCATTGCATGGAAATTGAAATTGACACAGAATTATGAAGAAAATATAAACAATTAAACCAATATAAGATATAAAGCCATACACCCTCTCCATGAACATATCAAAAGAACCATCTTTTCGTATTTCTGTAACTAAAAGTTATTTTCTTCTTCAAAAAAAAAATTCTTTCCACATGCTGAGTCAAGAAATCCTACTTACAATTAATTGCCTTGCATCTCATCAGTATTACTTAAAGATGGTATCCTCTGTTAGAAGAGTATCGAAAATTTTACTACTGCAATTGCAAATTCATCAGTCATTTACTTAACTAAAGTCAAGTAAATTTAGGTTTATTTATCTTCAAAATGTTAAACTAGAACAGTTGTAGTCAAAGTGCATTTCACAGATCCCTTAGACTCTATGAGGTCAAAACTATTTTCATAATAATAAGTTGCTACTAGTCTCTTTTATTATGAAACTTCTCACCATTAGCACAATTCAAAGCAATGGCATTAAATTGCATTAGGAGGCATTGTATTTTTCATGGCCAGGCAGTACTAAAAAAGAGCCATAAATTATTAAATTTTTACTAATTTAATCTCTACCCTTGAGTACATGTCACTTTATTATTTTGTTGAAATGACAAAGGATTTCTGTGGCATATAGAAGTACAATGGTAGTTGCAGCTTCTCTATACATAAAAAATTATCTATGAACTTGGTAGCAGTATTAATAAATGTGATTCTTTTGATACTGTATAATCAATGTGTTAACATTTGGAAGATCAGCATTGCTCAGTGAACCAATATTTTCCAAATGATCAATACGTGACATTACAAAATCAGACATGAGTAAAAAATCCATTCAAAATGTAAGGCTAACAGATTTAAATGTAAAAGGTACAAGATGTTTACTCAAATGGTTTCAGATTTTACAATGCAACTAACTTTCAGTCATGTTTTGGTATAAATAACAAAGAAAAATTCCACAACTACCCAGAAAGGTTATTCAAATATTATTCCCTCTCCCAATTTTGTAAACACACATCATCTTGATGCACTATATCAAAATAATATATTGTAAAATATTAAATGAAAAAAATAGGTATCAGAATCCAACTTTCTTATATTTGGCCAGACATTAACATGATTTGCAGAAATGTAACACAATGTCTTTCTCATCACAAATTTTCATTTTGAAAAATGCATTTTTAATAAAAAGTTATTTATGTTAATAAGCAATGATTTATCATTGTTACTTTAAAATGAATTAATATAATTGAAAGTCTTAGTTGCAATTTCTACTGTGATAAATATAAATAGATGTAACTCACAGAAACCATTAGGAGCCACTGATCTAGAACCTTGATTGTTAGTCTTATATTTTGATTCCCACAGAAAGATGGGTGCTTTCTTTTGTTTTTGATTTTGCTTTTGCTTTTTAGAAATATTTGTTCTGGTCAAAACTGCCTCATAATTTCCAGAAACCCTGCTCTCCTTTCTGATGTCCTCAAGTTGCCTAGAACCCTGCATACCAGACATCAGATCTTTTCCTGACTAAGGCACATCTAGGAAAGCAGAGAATGATAGAGAATAGGTTTTAAAATTCATCCCTACCTGAAAATTAAAACAAGAATTAGAGATTATAACATGGTAATGGTAAAAAAAAATACCTCAAGCAAATAGAAGTTGACTTAGGTCATGAGTAGGCTGTGATTGTTGACACCTACTTTGTGGATCAAGGCCAGGAGTTAATTATTTACATCTTATTAAATATGGATGAAAGCTTGGGAATATGTGGAAGTCATTTATCTTTACTTTCCTAAGAATACGAACCTTAATCTATGTTGGCATAAACATTGCTTTTCGTCCAATTTATGCTTCATATGCATGTTGTTATCCTGGAAATGCTGATGTATTTATAGAAAGTTCCCCTGGGACAGCCTGACTTTCAAAGTTTATTGTCATCTTTTTTGATATATAACCCATATCTGTGACTCTATTCTATTATTACTCTAATTCTTTGCTAATAAACAGTTTGATTCACTTGCTAGTCAGAATGCCTTGGACTCCTTTGGCAAATATTTTCTTTTTAAACAAAAGGAAACAAAAGTTGTGACATTAACACTGTCTCTTAAAGGCAGCACACCTCACAACTTTCCTGTATTCTAACTCAGAGTCCAGTCCTATGCTAGCTAATAATCACAGATTCTACTTCTTAAAATAGGAGCATCTCTTGAATAGTAATTAAAACTAAGTTCTTGCTGAAATTGAATTTTTAAAATGAATGCTTCCATTTTTATCAGAACAGTGTTGGTTGCAAAATCCTTTATAGGGCTATTAATAAACACCTTGGGCAGAAAATAACATCAGGTTGAAATCTACCAAAACATGTATTAATTGCCCCATAAAACATGCTGTTTTGTCTTATTGCTTAAATTAGATGGAGTTGCCAAGGCAACCCTTACATCCTACAATACCACTTTGGCTAAAAGAGGGCATACTAAACACCATGCTCCACTTACAGAAAGGCTAACAGGAAAGCTGCAAAGAAATGAAGAGTTCCGGTTTACACCTGAAATACAGTATTAGGTAAGAAACAATATTGGATGTAGATCAAACTAGGTCAGATACAGTTACTTTCAATGGACTGTTGAAACTGACAGCAAAGGCTTTCCATATGAGCTCTAAAGTCACATAACACCTGAAATTAAAAATATTATTTTAACCTCCCAGCTCTACATTCTCAGTGCATGCAAAAAGCAACTAATCTTAAGTTACAAGTGAGATTCTAAGGCATGATCCTCCTTGGGGTATTTGAACTATTTCCTCATTACTTATTCATAAATATATTCACTCATTGTTTTACTTTGTTATTAAGTACAAAGTGCTTTGATAGTGGCTGAAGGGTGGCGACTTTTTCTTCTAAAGTCTAGAAGCTAGTATTTCACTAGAGTTAAGGGTATTATTGAGGATAATGATTGCTAGTTCCTATAACAACCAATAACAAAAATCTCAGTGACTTAATTCTAATTCATGTAATAATCTGACGTAGGTTCAGAAACTCTCCTGGGTGGCTTTTTTCTAAGTAGAGAATCAGGGAACTGGGCTCCTTTCATCCTTTGAAACTGTCATCTTCAACACAAGGTATCTACAGTTGTCATAGAAGGGTAAGAAAAAGTGTGATTACACAGGTGGTTTTATGGTAGAAGTGTAGTAGCTTTCATCATGTTTTACATGATTCCTCCTTGGCCAGTGGTCTGTGCACTAAAATGACAAGTTATATACTTCCTGTCACATCCCATGTATGATGACAGAACAGGAAGTGAATAAATCCAATAGATCTTACTATTCAGAAAAATGTAACAAATGGAAAACATGGCAGTTGCCACTCCCTAGTAATAATGTGAAATCCAGTTTGACAGCTCTTTTAAAGGACATTCCTATGGGTCAAAGGAGGGTTACCTTGTTAGGGTCTGTTTCTTCTCTTGCCCATTGGTCTCCATGGTACCTCGTTTTAACCTCTGATTGGAGCAATAAGAAACATGCTTTCTCTAAAGCCTATGTAGATCTAAAAGCTTATTCTCGTCCATGAAAAGTTGTGAAATGATGGGTTATTTTAGGTCTTGAATAGTCAGCCATATTTAAGAGATAAATTGGATTTATTTCCTTTCTTAAAACAAATGTTTAATTGTTATATTTAACTTGCTTCACCTTTAAATAGCATTAACATTAAGCCTTATAACATTATTATACTCAGTTGCCAACAAAACTCTTTTAATACTATTTCAATTTATATAGAGTAATAATTTAATTTCTAGCTATGTTATTCACCACTAATCTACAAGATGAAAATTACTACTACTTGTCAGAATATGCTTTTAGGGTTTAAGTTCTAATGATCTTACCAGATAAAGGAGATAAGTTTGAATAACTTGAGGTAAAGTTTCAATGAAGAGTTATATG
>CM053504.1:68297159-68549189 GCA_028627145.1 Eidolon dupreanum | reverse complement strand
CCCACTGTATGGGTGCTCTCTGTAGACACGTTTATATTATTTTAATCTCTCAATCATCCTATCAAATTCCAACTGTAATCCCCCTTGCTATAAGTGGGCAAATATGAATTTGGAGATATCTCAGATCAACCAGCAGATAGTGCAGAAACAAATGGAAATTTAACTGTTATTGCTTTTGCCAAAAGTCTATTTACTCTACTACCCTGATGTTCTGAGATAATTCCTGTCTTTACTTAAAGAGTCAGGAACCACAGCTGAATGCTTTACAAAATAGGTGTTTAATAATCTTTGCAATTCGTTCCATTCTGATCTTATATCACAGTTCTGGTAACTGAGCTCTCTGAAAGAACCCAACACACGTGAGGGAAAGTTGTCGAGCAGTTAAGAGGCGCAAAGAATAATGGACCTGTAGATAAGGAAACAGGAAGAAAAGCTGATTCTGAGAAACTGCGATGGAAGCAGGTTGTATGAGAAAGAAAAAAATATATATTAAAATACGTGGTAATAAGATTGTAAGTTTTTTTGTTTGTTTGTTTGTTTTTACAAAAACACACTAAAAAAAGTACATCTTTTCAAATGCAGTTTAAATCTTGTCGCATCCCAACTGAATGAACTCAGTCTCGGTTTTTGGAAAAAACAAGGATAATGGTATCCACCTCATAAAGACGCCTAATGAAAGACAAGTCAATGAGAGAACTGTACACCGCCACACCTGCACGCTGTGGTCAGGAGCAGATATGGGTGCCTTTGTCTGTTCTTCTCCTTAGTTTCAAGGAAGGGGAAAACATTTAAAATGTTAATGTCAATTTTTCTACAGCATTTGACATATTCAAGATTTCTCTGTAAATGGTGTATGCCTCTCACCACTGTCAACTTACTTGACAGTTATTTTCATCATTTTTTATTATGTATTCTTATAATGTTGAAAATAAAAATTGCCCCTTCTCAGTTAGCAGGCAGTCCTCAAAGATTTTTCATTCCTTTGTTGATAAATGACATGATATGAATCAATTTTTACTATGTAATATGAACTGTTTCCTATAAGAAAAATGCACTATACAACAATTCTATTGCCTTTATTAGATTTGGGTTTTGTTTTTGTTTTTGTTTTTTTTTTAGATGTTTGCACTGAGACATCTATGTAAACCATTTTTTAAATCAGAAATAAAAATCAGAAGTCTAAACTGTGGCTTTAAAACCTATTTTAACCTAAAAAACAAACAAACAAACAAAAAAACCAAACCTATATTAGCTTACATTTCTACTCATAATCAAGAAAACTGTTAGGAAAATTTTAAAAGGAGTAGCATAGAAGCAATGATAATTAACACAAAACTGACTAGTTAATTAGCTAAATCCATTGTTTTGATACAATAGGTTATTCAATGATTTATACTATTCAATGAGATATCATGCAAATGACTTCTTTGATTTGGACTAGGTAGATATTTCTACTTTAAAAATAAGGATTCCAATGGTTAAAAAGAATAAGGGACTTGAGTGATATTACCAAGTCAGGGTAAGAGCCAGGATTAGTATAGTTATCTCATTGAGCATGGTATAGTTCTCTCCTGAGCTCTTACTGAATGTGTCTGAGTGGTAATGTTCGCATAGCTCCCTGATGGGCAATATGGAAGGAGAGAAAGGAAGAGGGCCTGGCCTCATCGAGAAGGGTTAAATGTTTTCTTGGGGGTAAATAAAATGTAGGCTTATAGAATTACTGTACCCTTTTGGTGTATACTATTTAAATGCTAAAGTGGGATCCCAGAAAATATGAGCAAATATGAGTATCAGAAATAGTACAAATTGTGGAATACTAATGAAAAATACAAAAAGGCTTAGATATGAGAGAGGGCTTTCCTAAAAGTTATGAGGCTATCCTAGAAAAATGTGAAAAGAAAAAAAAGAAACCTTTTGGTTAATCTCCATTCTCATCTCCCTCAATCAGATAATAAAGGAATGGGAGTAAAAGTGAATCATGATTATCAGCAGTATTGGACACAGCTGATCACTGTTTTCTCCTTGAAATACTTTTTTCTTTTGCTTGATTTTTTTTTTTTTTACTTAGAATCTTCTGTTTCTTAATCATTTTTCCTTTTGTTCCTCTTGTGTCACTAGTCCTCAGACTTTTTTCCCCTAACTTCTCTCAATTACTGGGTGATCTTATTCAGTTTCATTATTTTATTTATCATTAATGTATCAAAGTCCCCTAAATTCATTTCTCTAGCTAAGACCACTCACTTAAATTTAAAAAGAAAGACAATAAAAGAATTTAGGTAAGAAAGATGACTGGATTTTGTGAAGTCAGGATGGACATTATGGAGCTGCTAGAATTTGAGCTAGTTTTAAATGATGGAGTAGGTTTTTAGATAGAAAGGATATGTGTAGTTTATGGGGAATGGTTAAAAATGCCTATATCCTCTACAACGTGCTAAGAAGTAAAACAGTTATGTTTAAATGGATAGTTAATGATGAGCAGTATAGAAAAAAGAGCTTAGCAAATTTGATTAGAATCATTTTATGGATAAAATTCAAGATGAAATTTTGTTTTACATAGAACTGCTCCCTCCTATAACCTACTCATTTGAAAGAACCACTTGTAATACTCCTAAGTTGGTTTGATACTGGAGTGAATTCAAACTACTCTAAGAAGGAGCTGGAAACTAATAAAAACAGAATTAAAACACATTTTAGGGCCTCCAAGTTAATACTGAGAATGCTTGTGGGGAGGGAGAGTTTCTTAAACTTCAATATTTCCCTCAGTGTTTGGATAAAAATACTGAATAATCCACTATTACTTGGGAGAGAAAGTTACAATTAACAAAAATGACTTCTACTACAATTTTGTACAGAAGGGCAGAGGAGTAAAATTAGACCTTTCAATCAAGGTTGACATTAATAAGGAAATTGTTGTATGTCAGATCTCCAATAAGTACTTGATTTGGAGTGTGTGTACTTATTTTACAAATTTATTTTTGGTTAAAAAGGTCAGTCTGTGCAATAGGGCAGTATAATGAAAAGGACATTCAACTTGAAGTAGGATTTTGTTTGGCTTCACTAGGGATTCAGTACATAAACTTAAGCATATCACATAATCTATACATTCCTTTTTGTTTTCATTTGTAAACTATAAACCCTACTTTCCCTACTTCATTGAATCAATTGTCTGATAATGAGCACAATGTTTTCATGTATATAAATCACAAGGCAAATGGAAGGTGGCATTTTGTTTATGCTATTATCACAAGTAATATTGTATACAGGTAGACTAGGACAGATTGGAAAACAGAAGTGATTTAAAGTTTAGCCTGGTTACATAAGATTACTGATGTTGTAAATGTCAAGAACTGAATTAAAGTGACTAAACAGTACTAAATACCAAACATAGTACATCTCACAAAGAAGGATTAGCTACACAGGCATCTGTAGAGTAGTTTGGGACACAAAATCACTCGCCATATTCTAACTAAATGGTAAAACAAAGAAATTAAGGTGCACACCTAAAATGGTCAAGGCAACACAGTAGGATTTGCCTGAGTGTGATATAGACAACTGATGAACAATACTGAGTAAAAAACTGCATGGTGTTAAGTCAAAGAAGAAAAGAGGGGAAGATTATCTTATATGAATATAGTATGTTAATCCAAATATATTTAATAACTTTGAGGATCCTATAGTCCTGCTTTCCCTGCTGACTCAAGTTAATTCAATGACTAAAGAATATAGATTTATTGCTACAATGATTCGTCTGCTCTACTAACAATAAACAGCATGTAGGGAGGTAACCCTTAGGCTGAGAAAGCATGGAGGATCACTCCTCTGGATTCCTGTCAGTTGAACTGCCAGGAATGGAGTCATCTGGGCATCTGTTGATGATGTCTCTTCTGTCCTGTTATTACCTGGGAAGACTGGGCCAGCCTGGACAGAGGGGTAAAATAGAAAGTAAATGGGTCTCAGCTTCTTTGACATGAGTGTGGTCATTTATGGCATGAGAATATATTATTTAAGTTTTCTGCCTCTAGGTACCTTATCAAAATAAAATAAGTTAATAAACTTCAAAAGTTAGTGATGAAAAATTAAGACTTTTTGGTATAAGTTGGTCTTCTAATCTGATATTTTTTTCTTCATTAGAGGGACATGAATCCTTAAACTAGGCAGGAGATGTATGTCTAAGGAGAAAGATGCATATGCCTATTGATTCATCTGTTCAGTTGAATATTATTTTAGTAGAAAACACAAGAGGAAGAATTAGAGACATCTTAGGATGTCTAAATTGAGGGCATTCAAATTGCAAGAAAGTTATAAATGTGTGAAGATGGGGCTAAGATATAAAAAAATGTAGATTTGTAAATTCCTTTAGTTGGCAACAGATATGCTCTATGCAAAAGAAATACTAAATAACTCTATCATTTTTATTATCTTTTAAGGTGCTAAGCAGGATTACATTTTAATAGAAAATGAAAAAATATTTTAATATTATGGCTCATAAATATAGTCACCTTTGGAACTATATCTGTCCTATTCTTTCTTCAGGCTATATGTGACAACTCTGTCTTCTTGAATCTTAAAGAAAACAGAAAAAGTATGTTCATTAAAAACTAAAAGCATGTTCATTTGAAACAAATTCAACAGTAAAACTCTCCAATAAAGATATATGTGCATACTCACACATATTTATGACAAGGCAATGGTAAACCTCCCAATAAGAAGTCGAAGACAGTTTTCCTAATTTTTTTTTCCTTTTTTAAACTATAGTTCCCTAAGCATCATATTTGGTTACTCTCATCAGGGGTCATGTTGGCTCATTTATGTCAAACACCCCACGTAGCTTCCTGAATTATCTGACAAATTGGTTACTTCTCTCATTTCAAGAAATATTGTAATGGTTATATTCACTATTAAGAGTATAGCCTTTAGAAAATAAGGTGAGGAATCTAGATAGATATATCTTCATTGGGCTAGTGAGGGTTGTGCTAAGTGGTTTTTCCAAGATGTTGAGATTATTAGAATAGGGGTTTTGCATTTGTTTTTCTTCATTTTAAACAGTGTTTTAAAGTAAGCATCCCATTCACTCACATTTGCAATTTTCCTTATCTCCTCTCCTAAAATAGTTTTATTTTTCTTTGTATGTGTATTTGGAATGCCATTCTATCAACTATCAGGTAGATATGTGTTCTACTCTTTATTATGTTCTCTTCTTTCTTGGGGCATTGCCTTCCTTCTGAAATTTGTCTGCTGTATGCTAATATAAATTCTGCCTCTTGCCAAAGTGCCATGCTTCATAAATAATCTTTTCAAAAGGGGAAGTAGAGAAAAAAACAGTAATTTAAAAAATATATTCCTAATATATCCTCCTATGTGTTTCCAAAACTTTGATATCAATTGATTTAAAGAAATAATTTGATAGTTGAGAGCCAAAGTGGTTTCACAGAACAGGGGACTACTGTCAAGAATAGTTATTAGCTACTTGTCAATGTACAAGTCTGTGCTTGATCCTAATTGAGTTGGTAGCTCAAAGTGATTAAAAGATGTAAAATACAAGGCAAATGCTAGGAAAACTTCTGCTAGAAGAGCCCTTTGTAAATAGCATTCCTGTGTTTAAGAGGAGGAGATAAATATTTTCTGAGAGTATGAAAGGACACATTTCTATGACTGCTGGTACTGCTTTCGTTATGAAAAAAATATATTTGGACAAAATAGTGACACTGGTGACCCAATATAGATGTAATCTTAGACCAGTGGTTCTCAAAGTACTAGAACCACTGGGGATCTCCAAAACCAGTTCAGAGAATCCATAATGTCAAATTCTTTTATAATAATATGAAAACAGTATTTTCTTTTTTATTTTTTTCCATGTTGAAATGTGCACTAATGGTACAGAAATTATGGTAGATAAAACTGCTAATAACCTAGAAAAAATCAATATGGTAGTACCAAATTCCACTAGTGATTATTTTATTCTTGACCAGCATGCACTCACAATAAAAATATGCCAGTTTCATTTATGAATGTCTTAGATGAATCAGTATAAATTATTAATTTTATTAAATCTCTACCCTTGAGTACATTTCTTTAATATTCTGTATGAGTAAATGATAAGTGTGCATACAATACTTCTGCCCATACTAATGTTATATGGTTATCTCCCAGAAAAGCACTTATGCAATCCAGTGGCATGCTAAATTAGCCACTTAGCTTATAGAAGACCATTTTTTACTTGTAATAATGACTGACTGGCAAAATATGGTTATTTAGACCTAGGTATTAGTGGATATTTTCTCAAAAAAAAAAAAAAGAATGAATGAACTTGTACATCAAGGAAAACAAATTACAGTGTATCAGACTTTCAAAAAAATTAAAATTTTGGAAAATCTACATGGACCACAGGGAGCTGGACAGCTTTCCAACACTTAAAGACTTTTCTGATAGACTCAGTAGTGCTATTAGTGATCCTGGCTTCTTGATATTTTATACATCAACATTTATAAATTCAAATTAGGTCAGTAAACCAATGTTTTCCAATGATAAAAATTCATTCAACATTTGACATTGACTAACGAAATGAATTGACAAACAAAAATGGATTCTTATTGAGTTATTGAGTTGGTCTCAGATTTCCACATTGAAACTAACTACCCTTGCCAAGCTTTGGTGTAGTATCAGAGGGGGAGCACCCATAACTAAAAAGGAAAATACTTCTCCCTTTTGCAACTACATATCTATGTGAGTTTAGATGTTCACTGTATTCTTTAACCAAACAGCATATTGGTAAATATGGAATTAAGAAGCTATATTAGTCAGAGTTCTCCAGAGAAACAGAACCAATAGGATTACATAAGTATGTATGAGAGATTTATTATAGAAATTGGCTTACAGGATTTTGGAGATTGAGAAGTTCCATAATCTGCTGTTTGAAATCTGGAAAACCAGGGAAGCCAGTGGTATAATTCAGTCAGAGTCCAAAGGTCTGAGAATCAGGAGAGCCTATGATAGCAGGCCTGGTCCAAGTCTGCTGTCTGAGGGCAGGAGAACATGAATGTTCTAGCTCAAACGAAAAGAACAAAGTTGCCCTTCCTCTGCCTTTTTGCTCTATCTGGGCTCCCAACAGATGGTATCCACTAGTTTTGATGAGGGTAGATCTTCTTTACTCCATCTACCAATTCAAATGTTAACCTTTTTCTCTAGAAACACCCTCACAGACACCTAGAAATGTTTTACCAGGCATTCCTTATCCCAGTCAAGTTTACACATAAAATCAACCATGGCAGAAGCAGATAAGAAAATCTAGCTGTCTTCCATTAAGCACAGGTTTGCAAAAATATAAAACAAATATGTTATTTTACAAACATTATGTTTATATATAATGGGGTTTACTATTATTAAATGTGTTAATATTTTTAAAAGTCTATTTTAATTTATACTATGGAAATACCAGTTTCCTTTTATAACATGGAAATATTAATATATGACATATAAACAAAAGATATATAAGGTTCTTAATAATTTTTAAGAGTGGGATTCTGTCCTCTGTCTTAAACCACTCACAAAAATTAACTCAAAATGGATTAAAGAAAGACTTAAATGCAAAACCTGAAACTGTAAAACTCCTAGAAGAAAATGGGAAAAGAGCTCCTTGACATTGGTCCTGACAATGATTTCTTAGATAAAACACCAAAGCACAGGCAACGAAAGCTAAAATAAACATATTCCTCTCCCTTGGAAATTTAATTTTTTCCTTCGAGTTTTCAGTCTTACGATGTATAAACTTCAAGATACTTGGGCCTCATTCTTCTCTGAACTTCTGTAATGGCCTAATATGATAATAAGAGCCGTATAAATTTTGAACAAAATGAGGGGAGAACAAATATGATCATAGGAAAAATCTCTGCCGTGATAGTACTGGATATGAAAAGTAGGCAAGTATGAGAGATAGAAAGAAAGGAAGGCTTTTCAGGTGTAACGAAGTCATAATGTTGAGAATTATTATAAAGATGTATGGGTAGAATGAGGAGTTCTATCTGACTAGGGCAAAGAGTTCATATAAAAGACTAGTGATAAATACTACTGGGATAATAGGATGAAAAAAACACAATTGTCAGACCTGAGACTTAAGAGTTGGGATCCTATCTAATTGCCAAACATGTGTTCCAAAACTGTGCCATGTGAACTAGCAGAGAAAGCCAAGGCCATTAAAATATACATTTATATTTTAAAATCTGTATGTTTTAATAGTTGTAAATGTATTTTAATGAGTGAATTTATTTTAATTTCTATTACAAACAAATATACCAAATAGTTATAAGGTATAATCGTAGTGATACAAAATACTTTTATACATAAATTTACTTCTTTAATAATGAGTCCATTTTCAAATGTCATAAGTAAATAAGAGTACACATAAAGTGCAGATATCTAATTAAACTATTTTTATTAGCAAACTATTTTCATTAAAAAGGTCAAACATGATCAGAATAAATTCAGATCCTTTGTGTACTAGAAAACCAAAACTTATACTAATAGGAATCAAATAACTATCAAACCAAAAGTCCTAACAGATAAGATAATTGTCAATACATTGGTTCTCCTTGTCAGTTGTATTTCTGGGACAATTTCCTAATTATTAACCTTTTTTTTTAATCCCTATACTCCAGATATATGGGACATTCACCTCTCTTTTTCATCTTTTTAAATCTGCTACAACTTACTATTCTACTGATCTAGTTCTGAAATGATTTATTATGATCCATCGTGTATTAAATTTAAAATGGCATTTATAATTGCTTACTCAAGGGTGAACTGAATATATATTTGAGAATTCTGGGTTCTCATTTTAGCTGCATTGCCTTGGGCAAGTTTTCTGGGCATTTCTATTCTCTGATGATGACTGTGACTCCTTAAAATTCTAAAATATATGAAGAATAAAAAATGTGCTAGGCACAATACCAGGTGTTCTACATGCCATCTTATTTAGTTAACTATACAACAGTTTTATAACTGTAGATATAGATGCACCATTTATAAATGAGATTACTGATGCCTAAGGAGGATAAGTTCCGCATATGCTCAACTATGAAACTACTCCTTATAAAAAGAACAGACTTATGGTTGAATACTTAAATATCACTCAAAATTTGGAGTATTTTCTCAATTACCTTATTCTACACAATAAAATGACATATGAGGAAAAAATCCTAGGTTGAAAAAATTTCAGGCACAGTTAGTGTTATAGAGTTAGAATTGGTTTAAATTTAAAAAAAAAGAGACTAAGATGTTAACATTGATTTAATGATTCTTAGAGATATGACCTCACAACTCAAAATAATGCAAACGGTTATAAATATCAGACATTATTTTTTAATAAATGCCTTTAAATCTACAACTAAATTTAGAATTAAATTTTATAAGGAAATATGTAACTCAGGTTATAAATTCAAAACTTCTTTTGGATCTTCTCATTTGGAACCTGGGGAGTCCCTTATATCTGATCAATTATAGTTGCTTGCCTAAAAATATATAGCCAGGAAATGACAGAGAAGGGATTCAAGTCTAAGTCTGTTTGAATTCAAAGCACTTTCTATATTCTATAAATCACGTAGCTAAAATTTTGTGTAATGTCGGCATAAGAAACATCCTAACCTGCTGAGAATTTTTATGAGTTTATTTGAGCCAAACTGAAGACATATGCCTGGAAGCAAAATCTCAATGGATTGAGAAAATGCTCCAGAGAATGGCACTTTTGCCATCTATTTTATACATTAGAATCAAAGGAAGAGACGTAAGAAGGGTTACATGAAATCCATTGGTGGTAGAATAAGGAGGCAGTAGAAAGCATAGCGGTAGGAAATCTTTAGAATTAGATAAAAGGCAAAACTCAAAATACATACTTTTACATTGGTGGGTACAAGGCAGTTAATTAACTTTTACAGCACACAGAGATGGAACGCAGTGAACAACACAACAATGAGAGGGTTCAGTGGTCTCATGCCCTGGTGCCAGCAGTTGTGCTTCGAGGATAGAGAAAGAAAATCACTCTGATTAAGATATGTTATCCTAGATGCATATGAACAATGGACAGAGCTCATGTAAGGTAAAGGTTGATCTCTGCTAAGGAAGTTAAAGGCCTGTGACCTGACTATCTGACCCGCCTAGTTAGGAATTTGAGATTTTTGTCTCTGAGTTTGTCAGGCCTGTCATGTACCACCCTCCTCAAGCTTATCAGGTTTATTGCATAGCCCTTTTTTAGTTCACAGTGACTTCTCATGAATACTAGAATAAGTCGAAAGAAATTAATGGTTACTGAGGTATTGAGACTCTTAATGATATATGTAAAATTTGAACTGAGTATTGACAAATACGGTTTTTATTGACAGAAAAAGCGTTATAATCACAGTAACTATCAAAAATAGTCATTCTATTTAAACTAAATTCTTGTTTTGGTGGACAAATAGTAATACTATTATTTTTGCTACCAAAAATATTTAACATTTATTGAGAGTTTATAGTCAAGTACCATGAGAAGCATATAAGAAAATGGTCTCATTCTATTTATATAACAACCCTGAGGATTGTTATCATTTTTGTTCTAACAAGGAGAAATTTGAGGCTAAAGGGAGATTAAGTAATTTCTCTGATTAGCATAAAGAAAATAGCAGAACTGTGGTCGGAACCCTAGTATATCCAAATATACTACCTCTGTTCTGAACCATACTATTTTGTTGCTTCAAAATGTCATTCCATTTTAAGGTCAAAATAAAAAATCTGATATTAGTGATGACTGGGATTGTCAAGGAACTTTTATGCAGAGAGTATAATTTGAGTTTGGCCTTGAAACATATGTGCAATTTAAATATGCAAAGGCGATATGGGAAACTATGATAATGTGAATAAAAGATTATAACTGTGAACAAAGTGTGTGTGGTACATATGAAAATGAGAAATGTATATAACCATGTTCATTCCAATTTACTAGCAAACAAGGAAAATATGTCTTTGCCATTGTTAATTCTTTGAAATTTTCTTCCACTGAACATTTTCCTTAAATAGCTAAAAATATATGGATGCTGATTTATGATGATTAATGAAGAGTTCAAGGAACAAACACACATTATTCAAAAAGGAATAATGAATGACTGCCATAGATGAGCTAGCACTTTCCAATGGATTATAATCTTGCTCTTACGTCTTTGTCCATCCAATATTCACAAATAAATTGTTTTTAATGTGAAGTTGGCATTGACAGATACAATGTTATAGTCTATGAGACTTGTCTGATATTTGAGAAAACCCGAGGAAAATGAGCTATTGAATTGTTCTCTTCTCCCTCTTTCCAAACACTGCTCATAGTTGCTCACTGGATGCTTTGAGCAAAACTCAGTAGAGCTTAATGTAACTATGAACACAGACATTTCATATGTACGCTTCACTCAGGCTATGGGCGCCACTGTTTCTTCCAGGTAGCCTTTTTAATAATTTAAAAAGAAAGCAAATTAAAAATAATCAACATTTTTTTCTTGAAGTAGAAAATTTTTAATTTATCATTTCAGTTGCAAAAATCACATTTTATTACCCTTGAGATTAGTGTTCGGAAGTGCATTTAAAATTACACAGGACAAATAATAATTTGGACCAATCCATGTAAAAAGCTTCATTTCCTTCCACTTATCTGATATCCCCTCATTGCTCCGTCCACACCTTTATTCCTAGAGACCTCCTTGCCCTAATTTTTCCCTCATCACTCTTCCTGTCCACTTCTGCCTACTTAGCAGTGGCCAGTTCAGGTTCCATTTCCTGCGTGAAGCCTTCTCTCACCACTCCAGCCTTCACTATCTTCACTTTCCTCTCAATTTCTTTAGTATTTTGAGTGATATATACTGTGTCACATAATACCATTGTTGATGTTAGAACGTGAGCATTTGTTTAATAAAGCACTAATATTTAGAGCTAAAGGAGTGGATCTTACAAGTATCTCAAATACAAGCCTCTATAGACTTTATAAGTGCAAACTGAATTCCTGGAGTAACTCGGCTGTTCCACTGGCCTATGATTGATCATGTGTGGTGTATCCATCAAAGATTGCCCTCTGTTTCTCACCTGCATTTGTTATGAGATCTTTCTGATCATTCCCTTTCCAAGCTCCCTAGATCTTGCTTGTTTTGTATCTATATCTGACACTTTACTTTTCTCCCAGGAGATAAAAGATTTCACTTCCTCCATGCCCTATGTTTAGGTCTGTCTTGTCATTGAAACATTTAGATTATCTTGGTGGCCACACTGTACTTGGGCTTAAAACCAAAATTGCTAGAGCTTATCCACTTTTTAATTCCTTTGTACATTCAGTTCCTATATACACTGACCTCCAGAATTCTTAGACTAGTCTTAGAACATTTGTTTTATAGCCTGGATGGTATTTTATATGCTATTCTTTATCTGAATTGATTTATACAGTACTACTGTCCTACATTACATGTATGTATGTATTTATTATCTATCTATTATCTATCATTTTGCTAGCTAAGTAGCCATATATATAAGAAATTAAATGTGATAAATATTTACATTAAAAATAATGGATCATCTTAGTGTTTGTGTAGTTAACAATTTAGTGAGAGAGAGCCTAGTAATACATCACATAACACTCAGAACTAGGAGTATATTAGGTGCTCAAAAAAATATTTCTACTCAGCAACACATGAGCAATAATTCCTAATGTTATGTTATAATAATTCATGGAAGCAAAAGACAATTTTGAGCAGCCAAACTTAATGTCTGTTGAATTCATGGTTAAATGGCTGTCTTCCAGACTCCTAGGGTTAATTCAAACCTTAGCATCCAGATAAAATCAATATTGAACATACAAAGAAACTGCCCGTTTTGCTTATGTTTTGAAGGATATTGAACAGTTAGTACTTCTGTAAAACTTTAAGCTAACATTTAATATATTTGTAAAGTTTTATTATTACTATTTTATTCACAAATATCAAAGAAAAATTTGCTTATTAAGAAAAAATGTCAATAGAACAATTCAAAAAGAGAGGAAAATTACCCATCACTCCACCACTAAAAGTCAAAAGGCAGAAATCTGTCATTCTAGTTCAGCCTTGTCAAAGCTTTGCTTACAACTATACCTGAATGATTTTATTTAAGTTTGCATAGTTCTTCCTGTCCTTGTTTGACCTACAGGATGTGTGTTAACAGGATACAAATAACTGAAAAGCAAAGAGCAAGAGGTAAGTAAAAATTTCCCAAATCAGTACTAGCTTATAGTCACTAGTACATTTTCATACACAACTATCAATATTTATCAATAACCCTGCTCAATTCTATGATCTCTGATGTGTGAAAATCACAAGAAATATGGTGACAGATGTGTGGAGCATAGACCTGAACTTAAAAATAGCTGTGCTGAGGCTCTCAAGGAGGGAACCAAGAGGCTGCTCTGGGCGGGTAGCCAGGCAGAGTAAACAAAAGGAATGGCTCACAGCTCCAAGGCTTTCTCTCCTTTGATTTCAGTGGAGAGAAGGCACAAGTTCCCATTTGTCCTTCTCAGTATTATGAAGAAAATCATTCACTGAGAGATGACGCTTCTGATACAAGAATGTAGATATTAAAGAAGAGTTTTCAAATAGGTAGGAAAGAGAGAGGCAGATTTGTGTTCTTTTAGAATGTAGAAACTGGAAAAAAAATTGGGAAATGATAATTTACAGTAATGTATATTACTCCCCACATACCAGAATGTATAGAGTCAAAGAAATTTCAGAAGTCACTTTTTTTTCCAGTTTCTTTTTTTCCGAGTGGACATTCATTTATTTTTATGTGTATGTTACTTTCCATGTATTTGATTTTGCTCACTTTGAAAGCACTTTCACAGATTTTATTTTAGTGAAGTAAGCAATAAAGTATGTGCTTGGGGCCTCGTTGTAGGTCAGTCACAGTTACTGCGGTGATAGCCTCAATCAGGATATTTACTACCTCTGTACCTCAGTTTCCTCATATGTAAAATAGAGATGAAAATAGTCCCACCCAAAATTGTTGTGAGAATCGAATGATTTAATACATGTAAAGCATTTAGAACGTTACCCCTGACACATCATAAGTACTCAATAATTGTTGCTATTTTTAAGTCTTATAGTTAAATCAGCTATTCTCCCCATTTCATGGATGAGGAATCCAAGGTGCCAGCTTAAGCTTACAGAGTAGTCAGAAGCAAAGTTAGAAGTGCTCTTTGCCCATCTCTACTTTTGGGTACACATAGGTGTTAGCTAATCCTCTTATTTTTAGACTATTTCTAAATCACATTGACTTCTTTCATAGAACCTCTATTATCCTTACTTTTTACTAATTATTTTGTATATTTTTACTTCTATTTATTAAACAGATTATAAAATCAGAGTAATATTTATATTTTTATCATGTCTTCTACCATTCATGCTATAATACTGTAAGAAAATTTGCACCAGGCATTGTTAAAAATGGAAAAGAAGACTATCCAAGACTCACATTAGGGGTCAAGACTATTGCAATAAAGGAGAGAGAATGAACTGAAGGATTTTTAAACACTGGGATGAGGTAATGGGATAAACAACTGAAGGATGTTGGAGGGAATTTGGTCATTGGAGTTGTTAGGCCATCTGTGTTTGCTAATTGTTATTATGAAAGTTAGGTTCCTAACCTTCCACAGAAATTGTGAGACAGGGGCCCTATCTTTCTTAATGATTACATTTCAAAGAGTTGGCTCCCAGGCCCATAAGAATGACATCCCTAAGTTGTAGAAGATTTACATCTCAAAGAGGGAAAGAATGAATTTACAATAGCAATTTTTCTTAAGTAAATTCTCTAATGATTTAATTTACTTCTTAATTTATTTTTTAGGATCCAAAAAGATATTAGTCAAACTTCTTATTTTTATAATCTGTACTGGTTGTGTTAATGTTTTTGTGGGGGAGAGGGTTACACAGAGAAGTCACAAAGAGTTTCTAGTCAAACAATGAGTTTAATGTTTCATAATCGATCTCTTGTCCAGGGCTATTTTTCTTTTTCTTTAGTGCTGTGACTGACAAGCAGTCAAATTTATTGCCTCTTTTTGGTTGCTATCTTTGCCCATTTCTTTGGTAGAAGTTCTCAAAAGCATTAAGATGCTCACAAAATAGCTAATGAAAGTACATTAAATTAAAAATTGGTTACTCAAATTTAGACGTTTGGAATGTTTAAATCTATGTGGAATCTTTGACATCTCGGACTAAAGGGAAGGGACACAGGCACCAAGTGGAGAGCTAGCAATGGTGACTGAAAAGTCAATGGCATGGTGCTGCTGAGGGAAGCTCTATACCTGAATGCCTTCTAAAAATGTGAGGTAACTCTGTGTATCTATATTGTCATTTTATTTCAAAATATATTTAAAGTGTTCACCAGAAAAATGTCTTGGTTTTCTTAAGAGTCAGTTTTAATCAGTGTCAGTATGTTTTAGAAAAGTTCCCTATAAAAAGTCCAGTAGATGTTCATATATAAGTAGTCATTAGTGATCACATGTTAAGATCCTTTAAAAAGTTAACAGATCAAAAACAGAGGAGAAAAGACTGATAGTAAAATTTCCATAGGTTAACTAGAATGATCTGTTCTCTTAATTGTTAGAAAGTTACCATCTGGAGCTGTCATATTTTCTGTAAAGATTTCTTTTTCTTTTGGTGACACTATGAGAGAGGAAATGAGCATATAATTCCTGTTCTGACTGCTAAAGGGTGCAATCCAGACCTAATTAACTAAGGGGCTTAATGATATGGTTTTAGAGTGCATATGTACATACATCAGTCCTCTGCGCCTTTACTCTAAAAGCACAGCCTCCAGCCACAGACAGCACAGGGCTTTAAATAGCAAAGTTCCTGATGGTAGCTACAGGACAGACCAAAAAAAAAGTTCCTTTGAAAACCAATTTGCAAGTGAGGAAAAATAAGAGAAATAGTAGATAAAGTTATAGTTAGGATGGTGCCACTGTTTTTTATGTACTGGCGATCATTTCATGAAATATATTTTACATATGTATGATTGTTTTATTACAAAGTTAGAGTTTATATAGTTTATACTTCCTAAAATAGTTCTATTGCAATGAACAAATACTAGACTAGCATTTGCTATTATTTATATATTCTAGCTTTTTATGTATGTAATGAACTTAATCTTCTAGTGCTAGCACAAGAACTAGACACTACTTCTGGGCAAGCATATGATTTTAGGAGAACGTAGCCAGCCTCTTTAATGGGGGTAAACTGTGAAAATTCAATTTTTGTTAACGCTACATTCCACAGACAGAATAAGACTGTGGAATAAGGTTATATTTCTAAAGTCTTCAATGAAGCAGATATGATGTGTGAACCTCTAACCAAATGACAAGGTGAATATTGCCAATAATTTCCAGTAATATTGAATCGAATGCTTAGTTCACAGTCTAACTTACTTGACCTATAAGCTACACTGATCACTTTTACTTTGGCCATTGCTTCCAAGTCTCCTAGGTTGGTTTATCTTCCCTTGATCTGTAAATGTTGAAATGACCATGGCTTAAATACCATCTGTATGCAGTTGAATCCTAAATTTATGTCTCTAGTCTTCTTTTCCTTTCTTTGAAATACAGAAATGTGTTTCAAACTGCCAGACTGACATCTCTTAATATCACCTCAAACTTAAAGATTTCTGAACATGATTTTTTTCTACCCTCAAAATTTCTCCAGTCATGTTTCTTTCTCCATCTTAGTAAATAGTATACCATTCATTCAGTTAACCAGGCCACAAAACTAGGAACAATCTTTTTTTTCTCTCTCTCTTTTTATATCCACATGCAATCTGTGGGCAATACCTTCAAAGTATGTCCTGAATCTGACCATTTTCCACCATTTCTTCTACCACCACCCTCATCCAAAGTACTATTGTATTTTTTCAAAATACTTCAATAAAATTCTTATGCTTTTTTCCCTTCTACTCAGACTCCCTAAGATCTATTAGCCTATGCACTGATCTTTTTAAAAATGTAACTCTGATAATGTCACTTCCCTTCTTACTGACCTTCCCATGGCTTCTCATCTTAAACTTCTTTGGACTTATGTGTGCTATTTTTTATTTATTTATTTTTTTGTAATGCAACAATTAAGCATGTGGGATGTAGGGTCAGAATCTTTAGATATGAATCTAGATTCTACTTTGAAACTTTTAGCAAATTACTAATCCTCTCTAAGCCTCAATGTCCTTTTCTGTAAATGGGCATAATAATAGTATGATCTCATAAAGCTGTTAGTTCTGAGAGAGAATGTATTTGATAAAACTGGCATTTTCTACTTGTATATTTTTTATGAATGCAGAAAATGAATTTGTAGTAAGTTCTCAGTGAAAGTTAAGTATTATCATGATGATGTTGATGTTTCCTCTATGAGCCAGTAAGTTCCATGAAGAAAAAGACTGGATTTATTTTTTATCTTCTGTGTCTAGAACCAACTGTAGGGTTTGCACATGTCAGGGGACCAGTAATTACTGAATGAGTGAAAAATGAAATAATCTAATAAAAATTGTTGTCTATCCTTATTCTCAGCTCCTTTTTCACCTTTTGATTTTCTCTCTTCCAGCTGTTTATATATTTTACATTTCCTAAGATCTAGAAATACTCTTCTTTGGAAGCCATTCTTCCTAATAGAGTCCTTCCTCTCTCATTATGGCCTTTTCCTACTCTGCTTTACATTAAACCTAAAAGCCAGAACATTGGCAGCTGTTCATTTTATTTCTAAAGTAAGCTGAACCCACCTTTGAGCTTTTAAAGCATCTCTCATTACATTGATTTATTGCTTAAGTGTTATACTTATTTATTTCTCTACTGAATAGTCCAGAGAAGAAGAAAGTATGAATGTAGTATGTGGATTAGGTTTCTTCTGCCCTAGGAACTAGCTTTGGGAAGTTGAGCAAAGAGGAAATTCATAGACTGCTATCAGAAATTTTTCTGTTTTGGTCCTGAAATCAATGTTCACTCCTAAGGGCTATGGCAGTCCTTAACTCTGAACACGAAATGTGCCTGGCTTTTGGCCTTCCAGACATCTAGTAGATTAACTCTTCATAGTTTCCTTGTTTGCATGGAACCATGTGATTGGTTCTGGCCAGTGAATTTTAAGTGGGATAATGTGGGTCACTTCCAGTCCAAAGGATTTAATTGCTACTGTGAGGCCTTCCAGACCTCTTTTCTCTCTCTAGCGTGGTGATTGACCTTATTAGAGATGGTGACTGTTCCAACAAGCTGGGTCCCTGAGTGGTGAAAATAAGCAGAGTCCTCAGGCAATCTGTGATAAACATTTAAGTGTACGTAACAAACTTTTGTCATTTGTGTCAATGAGATTTAGAGTCTATTATTTCAACATAACCTAGACTATTCTGACATACATAAGCTGATCTCAAAAAAAGTTATTTTCTACTTCTTTTGTTTCTTATACAATGAGGAAATATAATCAAGAACATGCTATATGTTCAAATTAAAATACAATTTGAAGTCTCAATATCTGCTATTATACTTTTGAATATAAGCTTGGTAGAAAAAATACATGGTCTCAGTGGTGTTTTTCTTCTGTCACTACATATGAAAAATCATGAAATTTCAGAATCTACTCTAAGCCTCTCATTCAAAAAATGTTTTGATGTGGGAAAGCAAAAATAAGATACCTAGTAAGAAATCTAGTTTTCCTTCTAGTTCATGATAATATTGATATTAAAAATGAATAAACAAATGGAATAAACCTATATCTACATGGTGTCAAATTATTCATTTGGTGTGGTTAAAAAAAATTCTAGTTATCTAAACACTTGATATGATGTAGAGAAAATGTCTGGTTAACTGACTGACCAGATGTCTCTGTACTACATGCATATTGTCTAGGAAAAAAATGATTGTGGTGTTTCTGTGCTTTATCTTTTTCTTCTTCTTCTTCTTCTTCTTCTTCTTCTTCTTCTTCTTCTTCTTCTTCTTCTTCTTCCTCCTCCTCCTCCTCCTCCTCCTCCTCCTCCTCCTCCTCCTCCTCCTCCTCCTCCTCCTCTTCTTCTTCTTCTTCTTCTTCTTCTTCTTCTTCTTCTTCTTCTTCTTCTTCTTCTTCTTCTTCTTTTAAGCTCAATCTAAGGCTTTCATAGACTGATACTGTTATTTTGCAGGCAGCAAGGAAACACACTACTCTCCAAGGAAAAAGGGAGAACAATCTCTTTCCCCCTAGAGTCAAATTGTTAAACAGTACCTAATAAAATGACCCTGCTATGTCACCCATGCAATTAGAAGGGGGAAAATAAACACCATCGAGTCTACCATTTAAATGTGTAGATATTAACATAAAAATTGGTATTGAATTGAGACTTAAAAGAAAATGAAATTCTTTCATAGCATTTTTATTAAATTGAATAATTACTGTGTTTTGAATACTGAATATAGATAGATTTATTGAGGGTAGGAATTATATCTAATTTTATTTAGCCAAAATATAGCACAGACTTGGCACTAAATAAGTACTTAAAACAAATTCTGTAAATGATCTGAATTGTTTTCTTTCTCTTAAGTTCTATGGCTTGGATATATCTTTTTAACTTTGCTGAAAGGAAGAGCTAACCTATTGGCTTCTAGTGACACTGATTAATTGCTTCGTACAGCATTGGTAAGACTGTCAATTCCATTACTTTCTCATTCATGCCAGGTCCAACAATTTCTACAAACTCTTCTGTGTAGCCTTTCGAACTTATAGAAAAACTAAATAAAATGAAAGAGGGAGATATTTTCCTGTGAGTCTTTAAAAATATTTTTTTAAAAGAATAAAATAGAGAAATCATTCAGCTTTTGGTATAGAGCTAGACATGGTAAAGCTAGTTAATGCCAACTCTCTTGTCATCTCTTTGCTCAATTATTACTTCTTGAGGCTCCTTTCTCTGCCTTACTTGATAGAATATATTAACATTTTTGTATTCATTAAAACTTCATGAAATCTTTCATAACATTTACTTTTATTAAATCAAATAATTACTATGTGTTTTACATACTGAATATAGATTTATTGAGGGCAGGAATTATATCTAATTTTGTTCAGCCAAAATATAGCACAGAAATGACACTAAGTGCTTAAAACAAATTTGCTTAAAGGAGGACACATTTCAGTCTGTTAATCTTTATATCGACTAACTATTGAAGTCTACCATTGTTAATTGCCATGCCTAAGATCTAGAAAAGAAACTATTTTCCCATCCATCAGTTTATATTCCTGATATTCTTACTTGGAATTATTTCCCAACGCTACTGTTCTGCTTCTATCATTTATTCTAAGCATATACAAAGAACTCATTTCCATTACTTTTGGTTTGAATTGATTTCCTTTTGATCTGTTTTTCTCAGTGAGTCAGAGATGTCAGTTCTGCCTCGAATTTTATGATCAGTTCATAAATATTAGGAGTTTTAAAGACTTCTACTTATTTACATGCACATAAATATTTATTAAGAAAACACCAATATTTAGTCTTTGCCTTTCACGGAAGGGGGCTAAAAGCAATTTTATTTTTCTGTGGTTGAGTAGATATTTACAATGTATTAAAAAGCAGGTTTTTTTAATACTGCTTATGGATATGGTTTTCATCAAAGGATAAAATGTGTCGAACTAGAGAACTTTATTTTTTATTTATTTTTATTATGGTGACATCGATTTATGAAATCCAGTATGTTTCAAGGGTACAATTCAACCATAAGTCATATTTATATTGCATTGTATGTTCATCACCCATTGAGTTCTTTCTGTCACTACATATTTGACCCCTTTTACCCCAACTACCTCCCTCCTACCCTCTGGTAACCACTAGTCTACTGCCTATGGCCATGAATCTCTGTGTTTGTCATGTTTGTTTGTTGCTTTTAGGTTTATACCCAACATATAAGTGATATTATGTGGTTTTCAACTATTTTTGTCTGACTTATTTTGCTTAGCATGATTATCTCAAGATCCATCCATGTTGTTGCAAATGGCAGTATTTCATCTCTTTTAGCTGAGTAATATTCCACTGTATATATGTAACACATCTTCCTTATCCAATCAATCATCTATTGTAGGACACTCAATTGCTTCCACATTCTGGCCACCATGAATTATGCTGCTATGAATGTTGGTGTGCAAATATCTTTTAAGATATATGTTTTTAAGTCTTTGGGATAAATACCCCATAGAGGGGTTGCTGGATCATATACTAAATTAATTCTTAGTTTTTTGAGGAACCTCCATACTGTTTTCCATACTGGTTGTACCAATTTGCAGTTTGACCAGCAATGTATGAGGTTTACTTTTTCTCCATATCCTCTCCAGCATTTGTTATTACTTGTCTTGTTGATTACAGCTATTTTAACAGGTATGAGATGTTATCTCATTATGGTTTTGATTTGCATTTCCCTAGTAACTAGTGATGTTAAGCATCTTTTTAAATATTTGTTGGCCATTTGTATGTCCTCTAGGGAGAAATGTCTATTCAGGTCCTCTGCCCATTTTTTGATTAGATCATTTGCTTTTTTGTTGTTATTGAGCTGTATGAGTTCTTTCTATATTTTAGATGTTAGGTCCTTATCAAAGCTGTTGCTTGCAAATATATTTTCCTATGTAGATGGCTGTCTCTTTGCCTTGTTGATGCTTTCTTTTGCTGTGCGAAGCCTTTTAGTTTGATGTAGTCTCATTCATTTATTTTTGCTTTTACTTTCCTTGCCTTTGAGGTCAAATTCATAAAATCTTTTTTAAGCCCAATCTCCTTGAGTTTAGTTCCTATATTTTCCTCTATGCAATTTATTGTTTCAGGTCTTATATTCAGGTCCTTAATCCATTTTGAGTTGGTGTATGGTGATAGACAACAGTCTAGTTTCATTCTTTTGCAGGTAGCTTTCCAGGTTTCCCAGCACCATTTATTGAAGAAGCTTTCCTTTCTCCATTGTATGTTTTCAGCTCCTTTGTCGAAAATTATTTGCCCATATAAACAAGGGTTTACTTTTGTACTCTCAACTCTGTTCCATTTGTTTTTGTATCTGTTTTTCGGCCAATACTATGCTGTTTTGATTACTGTTACTTTGTAGTATAATTTGCAGTCAGGCAGAGTGATACCTCCAGGCTTGTTCTTTTTCCTCAGGATGGCTTTTGTGATTCGGGGTCTTTTGAACTACCATGCAAATCTGATGATTTTTTTGGTTCTATTTCTTTAAAAAATACCAGTGGGATTTGGATGGGTGTTGCATTAAAGCTGTATAATGCTTTAGGCAATAAGTCCATTTTAACTATGTTGATTCAGCTTTAAATATACACATGTCTGCTCTCCTCTCTTGACCATCCACTCAGACCCATGGCTCTCAAAGTTTATTCTAGTCCTGATATGTGGCAGCAGCATATATAAAGAATTTCCAAAGGTAATACCAAACATTCTTCTAATCACACCTCAGCCCTTCCTTCCATCACTCTTTTGTTGAAAGCCCATGCTTATGAATTAATATGAGCAAATTTAGTGTTAAGTTCTATAGAGGAGGAAAGTTTTCCTCAGTCACTGGTGGGGTTTGAAAATGAAACTAAGAAAGATTCACAGAAGAAGAGCATACAAATTTATTTAATATAAGTTTATATGACATGGAAGCCTTTATAAGAAAACAAAAACCCAAAAAAACGATTAGACTTGATTATTTTTATGCAAGGTTAATGAAGCATGAACAATCAGGGAGGAATATGATAGGATAAGGAGTCTGAGGTGAGTGTAGTAAACTGAGAGAAATCTAGCAAGGTCTATTTGTTTTGATTTTTCTCTGTGTCCCTTTGTCTTTGAAGATAAGGATGCTCCTATTCTCCAGGTATAGAGAGGGCACTTCACATCTCACATGAGGGTTTTATGGCTTATTTTGCAGGGAGAGGTAGGGAGAATGCCTGACCTTCTTGCTTCTGCTATTTCCTCAATATCCTTGAGCTCAAAATATTCAGTATGCCAAGGTTCCATATTTTGGAGTAGCATTTCCTGAACCCCATTAGTTCTGATGGACATCTCCAAATAAAAAATTTGCTCACTTTTATATTCAATAAGCTTTTCCTGAATGATTCTGATTGTGTTTTTTTTTTTTTGGTGGCTAAAATTGCTTTTTTATACTTTAGATGTTTTGCCTTTATTTGCTAACCAATATAGAAGGATAAACATTCAGCTGCCTTGTAAAATCCATCATCTCCTATTCTTAGAGGTATCATGGTAATTCTTGAGCCTTGGGATGAATGGGATATTGTTAAATAACTAACTTGTTGGAGGTGAAGAACAAATAGGGATCTACAATGAATTAATAAGAATTCAGTTTGCTATTGATAAGGTAAAGGGAATAGGAAAAAAGGGAATGGGAAACAGCATGCATTTGTGGGAAATGGTTTCACTGAATTTATTTTTAGACATGTTAAATTTGAGAAAAGAGGAAATCCCAGTAGATATGTTCAGAGGACAATAAAAAATTGAGGTCTGGGTTTTAGCAGAGAGAATATGGCTAGAGGCAACAGATGTGGGAATCTATTGCATGCAGGTAGAGTTTTAAAATATGTGAATGACTAAATGTGTCTATGGGATGTGCGTAGGCAGGCCTGCCTCTAATAGTGTTGACCTGGCCAGGTCAAGAGTGGAAGCGAATGCCACTGGAAGTTCCAAGGCCAAGCTCTCTTCTTTCTTTTTACCTTTGACTTTGTTCTTTATCTCAAGGGCTCTTCTACCCACATATCCCAGCTAGATAAACAGATCCCCTCCTGAGCTACCACTTGACCACCTTCCCATACTTACTGTAAGCTTATTGGTAAAGGGAGAACAGCCATTGGGAGGCTGGATCTAGAGATGAGGCACATGAAGTTAGACTTAAGAGCATTTGGGCAGGTATAATTTTGAGGTCTCAGATAACAAGTTCTACAAAGTTATAGGATCCAGGTTAATATCTAATCTTAACCTCCTTCCCCTGTATATCACCAGAAGCCAGGAAAGTGCCCTCTTAAATGCAGAGGTCACCTGGGCAAAGGCCTTGGTCATAGAAGTCTAAGGACAGTACTACGAGTAGTAAGAGACTGAGTCCAAATCTCTGGGCAACACCTCTCAGAGGGTAGAATAGCAAGAATCAGCAAGAGAGATAGAGAATTACGTTTCACAAAATCCAATGGAGAATAGAAAAAAAAATAATGGTGACACTGCAAAATAATCTTGGGTTGGGAGATATTAATCAAGTATTTTTAAACTTTTTGAGGAATAAACAATAAAATAGTCTTGTTTAGTAAAATAGGGTGAGATTCTTTTTTTTTATGTTTTTAAGAATTGTAGTAAAATACACATAACATTAAATTTTCCATTTTAACTATTTTTAAATATATAGTTCAGCAGTGTTAAGTAAATTCACATTATTGTTACATTTCCCTAATAAAAAGTTGTGTATTTTAATGTGCTTTTTGGGCCTCTTTATTCAAGTCCTTTACCATTTTAAAATTTCAGGGTTTTTTTTTTTATTGAATTGTAGGTTATCTTTATATATTGTAGATATTAACCCATTATTAGATATGATTTGCAAATATTTTTCCTATTCTGTGGGTTGCCTTTAAGTCTGTTATTGTCTTTTTATGCATAGAAATATTTAATTTGATGCAGTCCAATATAGCTATAGTTTTATTACATATGCATTCAATGTGATATCCAAGAAATCACTGCCAAATCCAATGTCATGAAGCTTTCCCCCTTGTTCTATGAATTGTGTAGGTTTCACACTTTCATTTATGTCCTTTTTACATTGTTAATTTATTTTGTGTATGTGTAAGATAAAAGTCCAACATCATTCCTTTACTTATGAGTATCCAGTTTCCTGAACACCATTTGTTTTAAAGACTGTCCTGCATTGAAAGGTCTTGGCACCCTTGTCAAAAACCATTTAACTATTTATGTGAAAGTTTGTTTTGGGCTCTCTCCTCTATTCTATTGGCCTATGTGTCTGTCTTTATGCTAGCACCACACTGATTTGATGATATACTTTAGTAATACTTTTTGAAATCTGGAAGTGTAAGATCTCCAACTTTGTTATTCTTTCTCAACACTTTTTTTTTTTTTTTGGCTATTTGGCATCTCTTGAGATTACATATGAATATCAGGATGGATTTTTCCATTTCTCCAAAATACACCCTGGTATTGATAGAGATTTCATTAAATTTATACTTGCTTTGGCAAGTATTAACATCTTAACAATATTTAATCTTCCAATTCATGTACATAATGGCTACACCACTTTAACATTCCATTTCTTTGGGAGTAATTCATTACTTTTGTCATAGCTGTTTTAGTGAAAAGGTGAGGTAGATGACTAATTTTATTAAGTTGAATTATGAGCAGTATATTAATGTGGAATATTTATTTGAAGAAATCAGATTGGGAAAAAAATAAAAATTTTATGATTACTGAAGGGAATAAAAAATCATCCAGGAAAAAAAATTCAAACATAGAAGATACACCACACTAATTAGATAAAGAAGCCAGTAAAGAAGAAAAAGTTGAAGGTAAGAGGGAGTGGAAGAAATTATTTCAGGAGGGAATGAAGAAGAATAAAATCCATAGATCAACTGAAAGAATTAGCCTTAAAAGAAGGGGTATTTTCCATTCTTATAAATAGAACTAAAAAAGGATATGATGGTGTACAAACTGAGAAGTTTGATGATAGGCTACTGGATAGAAGCTCTATTATCTGTCTTTTCTTTGTGAAGGAGAGGGGCAGGTAATCTGCTGTGTTAGATGGTGGAAGAAGTTGGTGATAGGGCAGGAGGAATGTGTAAAGGTGTAAAGCAGTTACAAGAAATATAAGGGATGATGGCCATATAAAAAACAAAAATAGTGGTTGTAAAGGATTGAGGATCCAGGTAAAATTTGTCAAAGAATCACCCTGAAGGTTTGAACAATCTTATTTGGCAGGATTCAAATACTTAAAGTTTGTAGGAGTCATGTATTACAAAATAAGAGATTGGAGAGTTGAGGGTGCTGCTGAGTGAATTCTTTATATGGTTAAGCAAGGGGTTTATGTATGAAAAAGAAAAGTAAATTCAAGAGGAAAATGTTTATTTTGAAAACAACAAAAAAGTAAGATCAAAAGACTCTGCCATTGAAGAAGTTCGTGCTAGTACCAGATAGTCTTTGCATCCAAAGAAACTGATATTACAAGGAGCAATGTCATGTCCTTAAGCATTGAACATGGTGTCAGAAGGCTTGGGGGCTCATCAATTTGCTGTGTGACCTAGAGTAAGTTGCTTAATTTCTGAAGGTCTCAAGTCCCACAATTGGATAATTTCCAAGTTCTCTTCAGTCCCTAATTATTTGACTAACCTCCATGGGGTTTCTTTTGCCATCACCATCCAGGGGCCCTATTTTAGCTATTTTATATATTTTTGAACCTAGGATAAATTGCCATGCCAACAAGTCATATATGGGCTGACAGTCATAAAAAAGGTTACAAAGGAAAATGTGTCAATATTTCTAATTCCTGCCTTGCTTGAAAGGTCAATGTGATTCTTTTCACTACAGCTCATATGTGAGGGAGGGAACGTACCCAGAATTGCATTGCTACCAGTCAATAAGCACCAAACTGTATTAATTAAGGCAATATTCCAACAGACATAACATAATTCTATTTGGAAAAGAAGAAAACTTTGCAAGTTGTTTAGTGACTTTTTCCCATTATTTAAGGTGAAGGTTGTCTTAACACCTTCAGTGTAGTAGTTTAAATCATAATTTTTATACACACACATAGACACTATATGGTAAGCACTCTACAGACTTCTGGGCAAATATAAGTAAATTACAGATAAACTGAGGCTCAGACTGAAGTAAAATAGTTTATCTAATGCTATATAACTAGTAAGTGACTGAGCCAGGATTTGAGTAAGAATTGAGAAGAAATATAAATATGATAGAAGAATGGATAAAGTATAGAAGTCACAATGATCTAGAAGCAGAGCTTTCTATACAGATAGAAGCAGATATAAATCCTTTCTCCATCTTTCCCTCCCTTAGTACCCAGATATATTCACCAACTTCTGTGGTGTGATGAAACTACAGAAGTTTGATGGAACAGGGAGGAAGATGGGGATGGGTGGGTGGCGGGGGGGTGAGGAAAATGAATTAGCATTTCCTTCTTTTGGCATGACTCTCATTCTAGATCTGTGAAACCTCAGCTCACACTCTTGAAGATAGAACTCTGAATCAGGTTGTGACAAACAAACAATAATACCTAGAACTGGTTAAATAGTTTTCTGAAATAGGATAGCCTTAAGCAAGAACTAATTAAAAAGCCAAAGGAGTTAGCCCGCACAACTCGAAAGACTAAATCATTTGGCTTCAGGCATAACTAGATTTAAAGCCACTAACTTATATCATCATGATCTTTCTCTTTGTTTTCCTCATCATTCTATTGATTTTATTCTTAGATAGGCACTTATACTTCACAAACTTAGCTACTTATATCAAGATCATGACCATTTCCAAATACTGATATCAAAATTCCTAAAAAAGATATATCTTTAGCTTTGTCTAAGTCATATCTATTCTGTTTTAGGCAATAGGGAATCAGTCAATAGTACTAGAAGAGCAATAACATCAGATCTGAATTAAAATTTTACTTACTGCCTTCCACAATTTCACTCATCTTTTTTTTTTCTTTTGTCTTTTAATTAAAGTGGGCTTTGGAAGCCATATATAGAAGCCTGCTTCCCGCTTCCCTCTGGTAACTAATTAGGCTAACCTCCACTGAACTCCAAGCCATCCTGTTTGTGCAAAGAGCTTCTGCAGAGTTATCATTTCACCTGTACTCAGGATGAAGTATCCATGGAAACCTTGAACTTCTAATGACTGGTGGTTGGCAAGCTCGGGCACCCAGAGGGAAATTTATTGCTAGGCTGCACTGAGACCAGCACTTGAGCATGCCATCCTGATTTAGATAATTTCTTTTTTAATGCTAACTCCACATCAAAATCTATGTTAGGCTGGTCCCAGTATTAGTCTGACAAACTCACTCAGAAAGGTAAATGTACCAATTCAACTAGAGCAGCAAGGATGAAGAGCAGGAATCTCCTGTAAGGATAAGTCAAACACATGGACTAATCACTCCATGTTTTTATATCTTCATGTGGATACACATACATACGCTATATACTGTGTCATAAATTATATACTAATATCATAAGTTATATATATATACATACACACATACACACACAGACATAAAATGTGTGTCTAATACATATACATTTTAAAATACATTTAAAAAATTGTCTTTCTCCTTAAGCCAGGTCTGGAGATCAGTAATGTCAACACACTTCGTTCTTTCAGCCTCCCTGTTCTCCCTAGACCTTGTGTTTCACTTTTGTCCTCTCTGTACATGAGGACTGACCTTAGCAGAGAGCTGGCTGTCTTAAATGTGGCAGGTCATCTATCAATTCCTCCCCAAGCTGTTGGAATTCCTTTTAATCTCACTTGTAATTTTCTAGGGGAGGTTTATAAAAGTCACAAATAGAATTTTAATGTTGTAAAATACCTATGAAGACAGTAAATATTTCATTTTTCATGACTGTAGGATGTATTGTCAACTCACCTCAGAGAAGATGAAGACATTTTCAAGTTAATATTTACTATATTTAAATTGTCCATGAATTGAATAATTTGCATTACTCTTCTTAAATAAATCACTTTACATATAGTTATGGTTTAGGCATACATCTCTTATTATTGAATGTCTGATTCTTAAAAACAATTTTTCTTCTGACACAAAATATTACTTTCATAATTGCAAAATATTCACCCACTAATTTGAAAAAGCATTCAATATGCATTCCAAACATTAGATCCAGAAATTAATAGCAAAATTAATGGATGTTCCAAACCCCCATTGAGAAGAAAATATAGGCTCAGAAGCTTACTGATGACAGACAGACTGAGTGCCCTTAAATATTAAGGCAATAATGACTTTTCGGGATAGCTAGAAAAATGCGATCTCACTTTTCTTAAATAATCTAGCAAGTAAACACTATAAACTGAATACGGCTGCATCACAAACTAGTATGATAAATGAACTTTGGTTTTAATTATTTATGATCATACTTCATATCTTTCTCAGAAATGGCATATACTTAGGGAAATAGGAAAGGCTGGTAGAAAATATTCCTATAACTATCTCTTATACAAGTCTGAAGATGAGGGAATAACATTAGTGATGCTGTGACTTCAACAAATATTTGTCAAATCCCTGCTATGGTTAAATTCGGAGAATATAAGATAAATATGATAGTCTCTATCCCCAAGAAGTACTGTTGATGAGAAAAAAAGGGCAGTTAGTCCATAATGTAACTGGGACTATGGACAGGATGGGGATAAAGGTAATGCTTCACTTCAAAAATAGGGGAAGTTAAACATTTAAGGAATGTGATACATTCCTGGCAAATGTACCTAGGCAGAAGGAATGGTACATTTATGAAAATGTGAGTAGTAGTTTTAAATGGCTGAGGTGTAGAGTATGAAGAGCGTAGGGTGGTTGGCAATTGGGTGAATGTTCATAACACTCCTGGAAATGGGACATGAAAAAGAAATTGATTCAAAAAGAAAAGGTGGGCAGGCATTATTGAGAAAGGCAAAAAATAAAAATGAGTTTCAGAAATCACTGAAAACTGAGAGTAGAAATAACCTTAGATATCACCTAGTTCTCTCTCCCTAAATTTGTAGATAAGAACACTGCTGTCCAAAATCAGTGAGGTCATCAGGTTGTCTTGAAAAATATGAACTTAGTTCACTTCCTTTAAAATGAAATCCATGTGTTAAAGTCATTTCTAGGTTCCACTGGTTTCCTCTTCCCTGGAGCATTATTTATTTGATCCAGATCACCTTCCTCTTTCTCTGACCATTTTGGGTTACTCATCTTAAATACACAAAAAGCAGATATATTATGGAACTTGCCTTAATGATGTTCACCTAGACTACTCTAGATTAGTAAGTATGTATTGAGTCTTGACTATGTACAAGTATAGTGTGTTGGTTAATTTAAGATGAACAAAAATATTACAAATGTCCATAAGAGGCTATATGTTAGGAAAAATGTATTTGGAGTAAGTCATTGAAGGAAGCTATTTCCCAAGAAGTAAACAGTGTTAATGATCTTGACAATGGTATATTTCAACCTTCTATATTTTTGCTTGTTAAATGCATAAAGATTAAAATGCCATATCTCAACTATTGGACTTTATTCTAGCAGAGAGATTAACAAGCATAGTTTAAAAAAAATCTTTAAAGTCTGGTATGGTTATGTATCCTTTGTGGTTAGAACAGTAACAAGACCGTAACTGAAATTTCATTGTTGTTTTAGAGATACTTTTTTGGGTCACACATTATTTCTATCAGAAAAGCAAAATGGAACCATCTATTCATATTTCTTCTGAGTCATTTTATTTTCAGTTTAAGGTTTTATCTTCTGAAAGTAAGAGAGCACCAACTTCTGAATACAATCGGTGGTAAAGCCATGAGTGGAAGACATCACCTATGTTTTCCAATATTAAAAGAGTTGTCATACAAAAGGAGAGAGGAAGAGGGGATTATTTTGAATGTCTTTATAAGGCCAGAATAGGTCAAGAGATAGAAATGGAAGGAGAACCTTTCTTCTTAATAATATTCACTTTACCCAGTAGAAATGATACATTAAGGCCTCAAATTCTCCTATGTGTAAATAAAATCATCACCAGACATGTCCATAAAAAGGTCTATGTGGCCCATCTCACAGAAATATTTTAGAAGCACTGATGTCTCATAATCTTTAGATTTCTAATGTCTCTAATGTCTATCGTTCCATGATTTCATGGTTTACATCTCTACTCAGCATGGCTTGTACTTAGAGAAATCATAATTGGTTAAGAAAATTGGAAATTTTCACAGTCTTTCACAGTAGCATCTAATTCAGCAAATTTAGGCTGTAATAGTCCCATATGATGAGAAGGGAATAAACTAAGAAAAACTGAACCCCTAAAGGCACATGTTGCATTGATTGGGAGGAGATGAGAAGTTTATAAATAGTTGTCTGTCAGCTTTAAGAAATAACAGGAGTTGCGTTTTAAAGTCAATTTGGTCATTATTCTAGGTGAAGGAGACACAGAGCTGACAGGGACATTGTTTGTGTGCCCTTAAAACTTACTACCCTCAGTAAAGAATAAGAAAAATATTATAATAAAAATCTGAGTGATGAAAACCAAATGTTTAGGAACTTAAAAAGAACATATCATACCCAGTCTTGGGGGTCAACAAATACTTTATGAAGCAGAGTCAGAATCACTTTAGAAATGCCTAAGGAATTAGTGTAGTGTTGAAGATATAAAGAAGGATAAGAAGGATGAAAAAGGTAAAGGAATAAAATGAGATAAAGGAGAGTTTTAGAACTTCCAGTCAAGATGGCAGAGTAGGTAAATGATATGTTCAACCTTCCATGACCACAACAAAATTATAGACCATTTTTGAGAACCACCAGAAGACTAGCTGAACAGAAGTCCTATAACTTAGGATATAAAAAAGACGCCACAGTGGGACTGGTAGGAGTAGTAGAGGTGTAGAACAGGCAAGTCCCACAGCCATGGTGTGGTGATTAAGAAATGGAAGGGATATCTTGGCTATGCAGGTTACACCTGAGGAACAAGGGGTCTCAGCCCAACCCCAGGCTCCCCAGCCTGGGCCACCAGTGCTGGTAAGTGGAGTCCGTATAACATCTGGCTGTGAAAACCAGTGGGGTTTGCAGCCAAGTGAGATGAATGGCTGGTGGAGTCACAAGGCATTCCTGTTTAGGGGCCAGCCATACATGGACTCACTTGCTCTGGGCTCCAGAATCAGGGTGGCAGCTTGAAAAGCACCAGGGACATACAGAGAAGAACTGAATTGACTAGCTTCTGAGTGACCGCTAGAGGGTTGGGTTGGATTTCTCCAGGGACAGAAGCTCTAGCAGGTGTTTTGTTGAGTCCTCTCCCCACCCAGCCTGCAGGCATGGGTGGATGCCTAATACGTGCTTTCAGTTATCCTGGGTAACACTCTTTGCCCCACCCAACTCACATGACTGGCCCAGGCCACTTCCAGGGGTTTTTTCACACAAGTGACCTGCCTCAGCTCATGGACATTCCTAAATCTCTCAAAGGTCCACAAACTCAAACAAGCAGGAGCTGACCTCAGTGTGCCTTGAAGGTCTTGCTAAGTGGCCCAAAGTCCAGCAAAGAGGCAACTGGTCTCAACAACTTGCGTTGTATCTCCCATCAGGTGGCCCCAAGCATGAGATAAGTTGTAGCCCATGTTGACCTAGAAAGTAGCTTTAACTAAGTAGCCACAAACCTGATACAAGAGGCAGCTGGCCTCGGCTCACACTGTGGTTCCAACCAAAGGTTCCAAGTCTGGCACTAGTGACAGCTAGCCTCATTTCACAGTATAGCCTTTCCCGAGTGCTTCTAAGCCCAAGTAACAACCAATTGCAGATAACTCTGTATCATTAGTATTCTCCAAGCCAGGAACAAATGGTGGATGACCTTGGCCTGTAGCAGAGTTATTCCCAAGAGCCTTCAGAATGAACATACCTAGTGGCTGTTTCTGACCATGACTGAGCACCACCAATGACATATCCAAAGGGCAGATTTGGCTGGCACCAGAGCCCCATTAAAGCAACTCCTACTCCATGGAGTTGGCCCCCACAAAAGTTTGCCTGCTGTTGTCACAATCAGCTCTCATAGCCTGCCAGCCTAAGGGTCATCTTACCCACTGACAAGCCAATAGCAATCAAAGCTCAATTACTACAAGAGGGCACACACAACACACACAAAGAACACTTCTGGAGCACCTGGCTTAGGTGAGCAGGGAGACTGCTCCACTGGGCATCACAGGACAACTACTACATAAGACCACTCTGCCAATCCTGAGAGATGTAGCATATCTACCTAATATATAGAAACAAACACATTGAGTCAGCCAAAATGATGGACAAGGAAACATGTGCCAGATGAAAGAGCAGGATAAAACTCCAGATACATAACTAAATGAAATGGAGATAAGCTATCTACCAGATACAGAATTCAAAACACTGGTTATAAGGATGCTCAGAGGAACTCAATGAGAACCTCAACAAAGAGACAAAAAGCATAAAAAAGAACCAGTCAGAAATAAAGAATACAATAACAATAAGAATACAATAAGAATAAAATTCATTAGAGGAAATCAACAACAGATAAGCTAAAGCAGATGACTGAATCAGATATCTGGAAGACAAGGTAGTGGAAAAGACCTAATCAGAACAGCAAAGAGAACAAAACATTTTTAAAAATGAAGACAGTTTAAGAGACCTCTGGGACATCAAGTATATCAACATTTGCATTATTGGGGTACCAGAAGAAGAAGAGTGAACAAGGGATTAAAAGCATTTGAAAAAACAATTGAAAACTTCCCTAACCTGGTGAAGGAAATAGAGATACAAGTCCAGGAAGCACAGAGAGTCCCAAACAAGATGAACCCAGAGAGGCCCATACCAAGACACAAAATTAAAATGAACAGAGAGAGAATCCTAAAGCAGCATAGGAAAGGCAGCTAGATATTTCCAAGGGAGCTCCCATAAGAATGTCAGCTGATTTCTCAACAGAAACTTTGCAGGCCAGAGGGAGTGACATAAAATTATCAAAGTAATGAAAAGCAAAGTCATACAACCAGAATTACTCTACCCAGCAAGGCTATCATTTAGAATTGAAGAAGAAATAAAATTTTCTGAACAAGAAAAATTAAAGGAGTTCATCATCACTAAGCCGGTATTACAAAAAATGTTAAATGGACTTCTTTAATTAGAAAAGATACAAAATTTGAATAAGAAAATTTAGGAAAGAAAAATTCTAAGACAAACACTTAGTAAAAGCAGTGGATCAACCAACTATAAAGCTAGTAGAAAGATGAAAATCATATGTAATTGCAACAATAAATTAAGTAATACACACAAATATGCATGCACACAAAAGTAAAAAACAACAACAAAACAAATATGGAGAGGCTGAGTAAAAAATGGTAGTGATTTTGGAACGTATTCAGACTTAAGCAACCATCATCTTAGAATACACTGCTGCTCTAAACATAGCTTGATATATATGAAGCACCTGATAACTACAAATATCTATGAGATATACAAGAGATAAAGAAAAAGGAATCCAAATATGAAATTAGAAAGTTATCAATATATAAGATATGACAAGAGAGTAAGAAAGGAACAGAGAAAAACTATGAAAACAATAAAATGGTAATAACTACATATCGATCAATAATTACTTTAAATGTAAATAGACTAAGTGCTCCAATCAAAAAAAGGTATAGGGTATAGGGTGGATGAATGAATAAAAATATTAGACCCGTACATATGCTGCCTAAAAGAAATCCACTTCAAATTGAAAGACACATACAGACTGAAAGTAAATGGATGAAAAAAAAAATACTTCGTGCAAATGGAAATTAAAAAAAAAAAAAAAAAAAAAAGCCAAGGTAGTGACACTTATATCAGATGAACTAGGTTTCAAAACAGTAGCCAGAACAAAAGACAAAGGTATTTCATAATGATAAAAGATGAATCCAACAAAACAATTTAACACTCATAACTTTATGCAGTCAAGGTAGGAGCACCTAAAAATATAAAGCGAATATTGATCAATATAAATGGAGACATAGATGGTAATACAGTCATAATAGGGGACTTTAACCCCACTGCATCAGTAGATAGATCATCCAGACTGAAACTCATGGAAACAGTGGCCTTAAATAATGCATTAGACCAGATGGAATATACATTCTTTTCAAGTGCACATGGAACATTTTCTAGAATAGATCACATGATAGGCCACATAAATTTAAGAAGATTGAAATGATGTAAAGCATCTTCTCTGATTGCTATGGTATAAAAATAGAAACCAATTACAAGAAGAAAACTAAAAAACACACAAACACATGGAGTCTAAATAACACATAACTAAACAATGAATAGGTTAACAATGGGATCAAGGAGGAAATCAAAAGAAACCTTGAGATAAATAAAAATGAAAATAGAACTCAAAATCTATGGGACATGGCCAAAGCAGGTATAAGAGGCAAATTCATAGAAAAGCAGGCCTTCCTCAAAAAACAAGAAGAATCTTGAACAATTTAATCTTACACGTAAAGGAACAAGAAAGAAACAAAGTCCAAAGTGAGTAGAATGAAAGGACTAATAAAGATCAGAATGGAAATAAATCAAATAGTGCCTAAAAAATAGAAAAGATCAATGAAACCAAAAGCTAGTTCTTTGTGAAGATGAACAAAATTGATAAACCTTAGGCAGACTCATCAAAGAAAAAAAGAGAGCCCAAATAAATAGAATCAGAAATGAAAGAGAAATGCAATTATCAAGAAATACCACAAACAATTAAATGCTAACAAATTGGACAAACTTGAAGAAATGTATAAATTCCTAGAAACATACAATCTTTCAAGGCTGAATCAGGAAGAAACAGAAAATCTGAACAGACCGATAACTACTGATGAAATTGAATCAGTAATCAAAAAACTCTCAACAGAAGCCCTGGACCAGATGTTTTCACAGGTGAATCTTACCAAATATTCGAAGAAGAATTAATACTTATCCTTCTCAAAAAAATTGAGGAGAAGGGAAGGTTTCCAAGCTCATTTAATAAGGCCAGCATTACCCTGATTCTTAAACTAGAGTAAGACATTGCAAAAAAGAAAATTACATGCTAATATCCCTGAAGAACATAAATACAAAAATTCTCAACCAAACCAAATTCGGCAATGCATTAACAGATTATACACGAGGATCAAGTGGGATATATTCCTGGGCTTCAAGTCTGGTTCAATATCTGTAAATCAATTGATATGATATACCACATAAACAAAATGAAGATAAAAATCATACAATCAAAATAATTGATGAATAAAAAGCATTTGACAAAATCCACCATCTATTTATGATGAAAACTCCCAGCGAAGTATACCTCAACATAATGAACACTATATATGACAAACTCACAGCTAACATCGTACTCAATGGCAAAAAGCTGAAAGTTTTTTCTTTAAGATCAGGAAAATGACAAGAATGTCCACTTCCACCACTTTTATTAAAAATAGTGTTGCAAGTCCTGGACACAACAATCAAATAAGAAAAGGAAATAAAAGTTATCCAAATTGGAAAGGAAGAAGTAAAACTGTCATTGTTTGCAGATGACAAACATGATACTATATATAGAGCACCCTAAATAATTTACCAAAATACTATTAGAACTCATAAATGAATTTAGTAAATTAGCAGGATAGAAAATTAATATTCATAAATTGGATGCATTTTTATACACCAATAACAAATTTTCAGTAAAAGAAATAAAAAAAAAAACAATCCAACATGGAAGCAACCGAAATGTCCTACAATGGATGATTAGATAAAGAAGCTGTGGTACATATACACAATGGAATATTACTCAGCTATAAGAAGAGATGAAATACTGCCATTTATGACAACATGGATGGACCTCGAGATAATCATGCTAAGTGAAATAAGCTAGACAGAAAAAGTTGAAAAGTACATGATATCACTTATCTGTGGGATATAAACCTAAAAGCAACAAATGAACAGGACAAACAGAAACTCATGGACATGGACTATAGACCAGTGGTTACCAGAGAGTAAGGGGATGGGGGAGGAGTGGAGAGATATATGGGGTAAAGGGGGTCAAATATATGGTAGCTGAAGGAAACTGGACTTTGGGTGGTAAACATACAATAGAATATATAGATGTCAAATTATAATGTACACTTGAAAATTATATAATTGTATTAACCGATGTTACCCCAATAAACTTAATTTAAAAAAAAAGAAAAAAGAAAACAATCCAATTTACAATTGCATCAAAAGAACAAAATATCTAAAAATAAATGTAACCAAGCAGGTAAAATACCAGTACTCAAAAAACTATATGACAAGGAAGAAATAAATTGAAGATACACATAAATGGAAAGATATACTGAGCTCATGGATGAATAGGAAGAATTAGCATCATCAAAATGTCCATATTACCCAAAGCAATCTATGGATTCGATTCAATTTCTATAAAAATGCCAGTGGCATTTTTCACAAAATTAGAACAAATAATCCTACAATTCATATGAAACTACAAAAGATCTCAAAGAGACAAAGCAATCTTGAGAAAACAGAACAAAGGTGGAGGTATCACGCTACCTGATATCAAACTATATTACAAAGCTATAGTATTCAAAATGTACTGGCATAAAAACATACACATTGATCAGTGTAACAGAATAAGGAACATAAAAATAAACCCACATCTATATGTCCCATTAATCTATGACAAATGATACATGGGGTAAAGACCATCTCTTCAATAAATGGTGTTAGGAAAACTGGACAGACACATGCAAAAGAATAAATTGGATCACTTTCTCACACTATAACAAGAATAAACTCAAAATAGATTAAAGACTTAAATTTAAGACCTGAAACTATAAAACTTCTAGAAGAAAACAAAGGCAGTAAACTCTTTGATCACTCTTAGTAGTTTTTATGAACATTTCTCTTTAGGCAGGGCAAACAGAAGAAAAAATAAACAAATGGGACTACATGAAACTAAGAAATTTTTGCACAGTGATGGAAATCATCAACAAAATGAAAAGACAGCCTATGGAATGAGAGACATTTACCAATGATACATCTGATAAGGGTTAATAGCCAAAATATATAAGGAGCTTATACAATTTAACACCAAAAAAAAAAAAATTCTGATGATTTAAAAATAGGCAGAGGACCTGAACAGACATTTCTCCTCAAGAGGACAGATAGCCAACAGGTATATGAAAAGATGCTCAACATCACTAATCATCAGGGAAAGTCAAATAGAAATCATAATGAGTTATAAGCTCATACCTATTAGAATGGCTATCATCAATAAACAACAAATGTACTGGCATAAAAACATACACATTGGAGGTTGGAGGTTATAGAGAAAAGGGAACCCTGGTGTACTGTTAGTGGGATTGTAAATTGCTGCAGCCACTATGGAAAACAATGTGGAAGTTCCTCAAAATATTAAATATAGAACTACCATATGACCCAGCAATTCCACTTCTGGGTATTTATCTGAAGAAACCCAAAACACTAATTCAAAAAAGTACATACACCCCTTTGTTCATTGTAGTATTATTTACAATAGTTAGGATATGAAAGCACCTGCATGTCCATCAAGAGATGAATGGTTAAAGAAGATCTGGTACATATACACAAAGGAATATTATTCAAACATAAAAAGGAATAAAATCTTGCCATTTGCAGCAACATGGATGAACCTATAGGGTACTATGCTAAAAAATAAGTCAGATAGAGAAAAACAAATATCGTAATTTCTCTTATATGTGGAATTCAAAAACCAAAATAAATGAATGAAGAAAACAAACAGCTGGTAGATAGAATAAATTGATGGGAGGGAGGTTGGTGAAAAAAGTGAATGGATTAAGATGTACGAATGGCCAGTTTCAAAATAGTCATGAGGTTGTAAAGTACAGCATAGAGAATACAGCTGATAATATAATTATGTATGGTGTCAGATGGGTACTAGAATTATTGAGGTGATCATATCCTACGTTATATAAATGTCTGATTACTATGCTGTACATGTGAAACTAATATAATATTGCATGTCAAGTATAATTAAAAAAATAAAATTTAAAATAAAAAAGTAGTTTTAGATCTACCACTAGATCATGATATTCAATGTGTTAAAGTAGATACATATTATTTTAAAAAATAAATTAAATAAGATAATGGAGGAAAACATGAAATTTAAAGGGCTTTGCAGGAGAAAGGTAAGGGAAAACAATGACAGGAACTGAAATGGTTTTCAGGGCTCTCAACAGACTGAGAAAAAAAGACAAGTCTACTCTACACTAATTACATACAACTGCAGTTGCTTTTGCACAAAGAGATTTGTGATTTTAGCAAAATGCTTTTATGATATATTCAATAAAATGTGCCCAAAGGAAAATTCTAGCATTCTGAGGATAGATATGGTAATGGAGGCAAATATGTCAGAATAACTGACACTAGCATGTCTCCACTCCTGGTGGAATCAAACTTCTCACTTGTCAGGACTATATGACTACTGAGTGGAGGCAAGCCAGTCATACATATTAAATAAATAAACAAACCCCAAAGTCCAAATTATAGTACAGTTATTATGTAAATAGTGTAAGGTCTTCTGTTATCTAATTTATATCTCTGATTAACCCCATTTTCGATTAGGACATTAATTATTAGAAAGACTAAGTAACTTGGTTAAGATTACTCAACTAGTAAGTGGCACAGATGGGGTTAGAACTCAAGCTATTTGCTTTTAGAAACCATTCTCTGAAATAGGATACTTTTCTCCCCTGTATCTTGGTGAGACCTGCTGCTTTGACTAAGCAGACTATACTCTCAGCTGCTTCTGGGGAAGATGGAGCACAGATAACGTCAGTGAGCTGACAAGTTATTGCAGTGATAGTGTTGTTTGCCTTGTGCTCTGACATGACCAGAGTCAGGGAGAGGAAACAGGTGTCACCGACTCAGAGATACAGTCTCAGGCCACTGCCTCTTAACAGACTTGTCAAGAATACCTTCCTTGCGCTGGCATGCTGTGTGCCCAGCCATGTAGGCAGGTCATGTCCACCTGGGGAGGGACTGGGCAACTGGGCTTGGGAAACAACAAATGGAAGAAGTTTCTAAGGCCACAGAGGGGTTCCCTGTAACTGTTAAAAGCTGTCATCTGTGCAGCCACTTGAATCTATCCTCTAAATCCAAAGGGAAGGGAACTTGCAGCTATACATTCTATGATAAGAGAAATTTAAAGAATATAAATTTGAATTTAATAAAGTGAAAGCCCCAGATGCAGATGTCTGGAGTCCTCAGTTGCTCTCTGATTAAATAAGGGGAAATGGCAGCAGCCTCTAATCCCCATCTTCCCCACATCCATGCAAGCCTGATGTCCTGAGGAACTCTCTTCTCTAAACCTTTATTTTCACTGTGCTCCACTCCAAAATTCGCTCTTCCCATGACTGTCTCTACAGCTACAAAATCTTTGTGTTCTAGATGAAGAGGCATACACAGTAGTAAAAAGAGTCCTGGGTTTTAGTGTCAACTCCAACATTGAAGAAATATACCCTCTCAAAAATCCAGGTATTCTCAAACTGTTTTAGTTTATTTCATGTATAGCAAAGGGAATTTGGAGTGTAGGATACCCTAGGGACAATTTCAACACTAAAATTGAAATTCTCTTCTGAGTAAATACAAAAACCTCTGACAGAAAGACTCACTCTACAGAGGAATGTGCCACAACTAGTCATTGATAGGGTGGAAAACTTACATAATGACATGGTGTCCTGAAGACGACCTTCAAGGCCACTGCAATTCTGAATTCTTCTGCTTTGAGGGTAGTCCATACCCTTTAATTCTGGTAGCCCAACTGATGCTCTTTATGTTTTTTTAAGAGTCCAGAGTGCTTCATTAGTAATTATTATTAAGTACACATTTATAAAGCACATTCTGTATGCTAGGCTACTGACCATATTACTGCTTCATTAATAATTATTATTAAGTACACATTTATTAAGCACATTCTGTATGCTAGGCTACTGACCATATTACTGCATCATTTACTGTAATCTGCATAAGAACCTTCTGAAGGAGATACTATTATTCTTATCTTAAGGAGGAAGACATTGAGGTTTGAGAGGCAGTTGCTTATCCAGAATAAGAGGTAAACCTGACTTCATCTAGTATTAATAGCTTTAGAAATAATATCACTATTTTCTGAGCACTTATTACATGCTACACATTGTTTTATGATGACAAAGAATCACAGAAATAACTTAAATTGGAGAGCTACATATTTGCCATTATGTTATGGAAATGTCCCTCTGGCTATATAGTGTGAAGGACAGATTTGAGGGAGTCAAGTCTGAAGGTGGGAAAATTATTTAGGGAATAAACAAGACAATGAATTAAGGCAAGCGCCATGTAAATGGAGCAAGGAGATGTCAGAATACAATAATAAAAGCATAGAAATAAAGTGTCTTGATTAGCAATTTGATTTAGTGATTTTGGAGACAGAATAATCTCAAAAGGCTTTAAAGATATTTACCTGGATTAATGGGAGTATTGGTACCACTAGCCAAAATGTAACATTTTGGGAGAAAAAAATAATAAATTTGATCACCTCAATTTTGAAGTGCTTATGGGATATTCCAGAGAATCTCCCCAGCAGACAGTTATACATGTGATTCTGAACTTAAACCGAGAGATGAGGTTTGAAAACGTCAATATGGAACTTGTGAGCAAAATAAGATTACTAAACCTATGGATCTGAATAAGAATATATATAGAGGAAATATCAAATGGGAATAGAAAAAACTCATGGACAGAATCCACAGCCACATAATTGTGAGACAAGTGAGTCAATGGTAGGATTTTCAGGACATCCAGATAGGATATTCAGAAAGAGTTCAGAAAAATCAGGAAAAAAGGAGGTCATGCAGTAAAAAGAGAAGAGTTTAAAGAAGGGAGTAGTCAATTTGTCAAATGTTACAAATGGTGAAAGATCATTGGGAGAATCTACTGGTTTTGGCAGCTGGGGTAATAGTCACACTATTGAAAAACATTTTAAGAGAATGGGTGGAAAGGGGGGCAGATTCCATACTGTGAATATTGATGTGCACATCAGAAGTGATTAAGAGAAATCATCAAATAAATCTATGATGCATTATGTTTTGGACTGTGCATCCTTCTCCTAATCACTTTGCTGCCTCATCCCAATTCTTCCTTTTTTTAACCTTGTACAAATACTTTTCTGAATAACCTGTGTTTGATGGTAAATGGAAGGATAGGTATAAAAAAATAACTAGAATTGAACTCTTAAAATAGGTGATTTGCATATTTTGGGGGGGAAATAAGGACTGTTAGCAAGGAAGGCTGAAAATATGGGACAGAAAGAGGACAACTAATGGTGCAGGATTGAAGTAGATATTAAAGAGGACTCAGAGCCTAGACGTTAGTATTAGACTTGACACAACCAGTAAACTCTCTTCATCTGAGACTAGGAACAGTAAGATATCTAGTGATGCAGATGAGCTTCCAGGTGCTAGTCCTGGATGTTAAAGTCATTCTTTTTGGATGTTTTTATTTCCTCATTAAGGTGAAGTAAGAGGGCAAGTAGATATGGTCAAAGATCTGAGAAAAAAAGATTTTAAAAACCTAATAGGAAAGGGCGCTGGCTAACAGATAAAATGATTGACAAGGGCATTGATGGTTCTGCTAAGATTGAAAACTAAATTTATAGTAGTGCCAATAAGTACAGGCATATATATATATAAGGAATACTGGTTCATTTTTCGCCTTCTGTAGATCCCAGGATTAGAACTTATATCAAACTTATTTTAAGTTCATCCTTCTTTTCATGGCATATTCTTTCCAAAAACATATATAGGTTGACCATGAGCTTGGAGAAAGCCCATACCTCCGGCTTTCCTTTGGACCTCAGTGGAGCCATCTGTCACTGCAATCCTTATACTCCACTAAAGAAGCCATCATGATCCAACCTTCTTTTTATTTTTTTTCTCTGCTTAAAGTTTCTGCGGTGCACGTTTTATGCAGAGAGTATACGTAATAGGACATTTGTGACACTCTAATTGAATTTAATGGAAAGGACTTAAAATCTTCAGCAATTCCAGTGAGATTCTAGCTTCTGAGCTCTCTAGTTAACTAATGGAGAGATTTTGCTGTAGTAATTGGTTGGTTCCTCCTTGGTCGCCTTTCTAAATTTAATTCACCCACACATTCAAAGAAGAGAGAGGAAAGATGTTTACTGAGCATGGCTCATGTGCAAAACACTGGGGTGTTATTGGAAATGCAACATCCTTGCCCTCATGGTCTTATTCCAAAAGAATACAGGCATTATACAGCTATACAATTTCTCACTTAATTATCTGTTAATATGTGTTAAAAGTATCAGTTCCTTCTTTCTACTTTTACCACATATAATTTTATTAATGTAATAAATTAACCATTGAAATATTTTTTTCATGCCTAAAGAGTAAAATTTTTGGCCACTTCAAAAACTTAATTATTCATAATAACTAACCCTCTTAAGGTTCAGGAGAACCATTCATTTAATATACATCAAAAACACACATTTATTTATTAGTGCAAATATATGAGGATATCCTTAGGCATGCACATATATATATAAATATATATACTTACACATACATATCTTACATGTATATTTCATATACTGCCTAAATTTATTGATTTACAATTTTAACAAGATATTTTATAAGTAAAACCATTAGGAGAAAAATTCAAAGAAAAAGCCAGATATTGCTGTTAGCAAAATATTTAGCATTAACCTTCTCTTTTTTTCCTTCATAGCAACTACTCGCTGCCATAGCAACCTTTCCCCCCACAGCATACCAGAGCTTCTTGGATGAAAAGCACAAGGCCTTGGAGACTTCAAATGTCTCTTGTACAAAGCAGTCTAAACCCTTTACCCTGGAGCCATTACCATCCTGTGCCTCAGAAGGGTTGGCTATGCCATTTAATTTATTATGTCCTGCTTTTCTCTCCATTCAATCAATATCTCTCCAAAACAGCAGGAGAGGGAAAAAAACAAAAAACAAAAAAAAGCAATGAAAAAAACCTTTTACATTTCTTTGCACAGAGTAGGCACTCAAAGAATAATTTTTTTTTTGATTATTCGATTGATGAGTACCAAACAAATTCATGTGAATCTAAGTAAATTAGGCATTTAATCTCACTAATTTATTCTGATTGTGTTCTTCATTCACTCCTCCCTCCCTCTTACTCTGGTCTAAACCACATTAAATACTGATGACCTATAGACGAGCCATTATCACTTCTGCTTAGGCCTTTGTTAGTCCTTCTATCTGAGACTCCTTCCTGCTACAGGACGCCCACCCCACTTCTACCAACCTAGGTAATTCCTACTTGCCATTCAGGTCTCATATAAAGATTCTCTCACTCAGGTAACCAAGAACAACTAATAAGGGGCTGAGCACTACTTATCAATGCTGCCAGAGTGCCCTGCGCTGGCTACTGTCATGGTGATGATCACAGTGATCTGAAATTTCCTTTGTATTTTTTTCTGTTGCTCACACCAACTAGTTCCTCTATTTATTGTAATAGGGTTCCAGTGGTGTCATTCTACAAATATTGAGTTCCTACTAAGTGCCAGCCACTATATTGGGGACCAAGTGCAGTGATAAACAAGTCAAATTTCTTCAATAACAAAGCTATACTGTCTTGGTGGAAAACAGAAAATAAGTACATGAACAAAGTAGTAAGATAATTTCAGAGAGTAATTAAGTGCCCCAAAAGAGATAAGACAGAGTTACGGATAGATTTGCTGGCAATTTGCAGAATATTTTATAGAGACTGGCTAGGCAAGATACCTCAGTGGAGGTGTATTCAAGCTGGGACACGAATGATGACAATAATACAACAAAGAAAAGTACTGGAGGGAGCACATTCCAGGCAGAGAAAATAATGTGCAAATACTTGAAGTCAAGAAGATTGCATTGGTCATATGTGGAAGTACATGGCTGGAGGTAATGAGTGGGGGGGGGAGAGGTGTGATTGGGAAGTATTCAAAGACTATATCCATTAAGGTTTGTAGGTCACAGCGAGAAGTAGAAAAAAAATCTAAGCAGGGCTAATATTTGATCTAAAGGAGTTGAAAATTTCCTCTGATCTTCTCTTCAGACACCACAAATAAAAAGTAACACATTTATTGGGTGTTCACAGCATGCCAGGAACTATCCTAAGTGCTTTTCATGTAATAGCTCATTGAATTCCATTAATAATTCTATGAGGTAGGATTTTAAAGATGAGGAAATTGATGCACAGAAGAAAGGCTAAGCAACTCCCCAAGAGCCCATAGCAAAAAAGTGGTATGGCCAAAATTTGAATCTTAGTAATCTGATTCTAGAATCCATTCTCTTATCCACTGTGACAATATTTCGTCAGATATCCTGCTGGAAGCCACACCCTGGCACAAATAAATTTGGAAGTAATATTCTGGCTTTTGGAATTATGGTTTGATGGACTCATTATAATGGACTCTGTGGTCACTAGTGACTGTCTATGGGATGTCATTATCACCATCATTAAGATTAAATATTTAATGAGCATCTGTTACCTGCAAAATTTGTGGCTAAGCACAATAAGGACACAAATGGACAGAATGACTTCTATTCAGCTACCCTGCAGTTTGTTTGGTGAGATAAAGCAACTAAGTTGTAAGGTCCATAAACTTCCCTCTTGGATGGTAACTTGCAGAGCAAAGCAAAGGCCACTGAGATCACCAAGACTCAGGTGATCTGTGAAGACCTGAGTAAGTCAGAAAGAGATGCAGAAGAAAAATGGAAGGCTTATGAGACAGAGAAAAAAGGCAAAATGGAAAGACTTGCATAGAGGAGTTGTAGGTCATACTTCACATTATGAGCACCCCAGATGAATGGGCAACCAAAATGGCTTCGTTGACTCCTATCTCACCTTTCTCTGATCTCCACCCCCTTCTCAGTCTATAAAGGAAAATTTCAGGTGCTGGGAAGTGGGGGTGAGAGGATGGTGGGAATCTGTTTCTTGAAGCCAAGGTATGTAGTGCTTTTCCTTTTTACCACAGAGAAGGGTAGAGGGATGCCTGTCAAGGCAAGGGGAGGAGGCTCCAACATAATCATTCCTAAGAGTTAGGGGGAAATGCTGAGAATAGATTGATATCTCATCTCCAGTTGAACCTCTATTTAGTTCACAGACTTATATTTCACTCATCCATAAAAGAGAAGTGGAGAAAGAGAGGACAGAGGGAGTGCACTGGGATGGAACAGCTTGTAAGTCCAGTCTTTGGTCTGTCAACAATGAGTTTCTCATGTGTCATGACTGCAGTTTAAAATGGGACAATCTTGTCAGTTGGTTTCCCCTGCAAGGAGTTTTAGATGACATCTATGCACATACCTTTAAATTCTAATAATAATAATAATTAATAATAATAATAATAATAATAATAAACTTTCAGGTTAAATAAGTATATAAATAAATCAAGTTAAATAAATCAAAAGCATTTCTACTGGAACTGGTCAAGGAAACTGGCAAGGCAACTCACATTGTTAAAACTGGTCAAAATTGTTCATATAACTAAACAAAATGAAAACTGAACAATCTAAGTTTGGGCAGCTTTTCCATAAGTTAACAGATAGAATGATTTTGGTCCCAAATTTCCCAGGCAGCTATGATTCCTGCTACCTTGATGATGCAGGCTCTATAATGAAAATTAATAGCTCCATGGGTAAGAACGAAGTGAAACTCAGACAGGAAGACATTAAAAAATATAAACCAAATCCCAAAGAGTTTGTTCTATGCACTAAATGTTTTAACAGTGCCCAACAGTTTTAACCACAGATATATTTTGCTTATGAAGCTTCTCCTGGAAAAACCAGATGCATCTTTCTGCCAATCTCTCCTTATTCAAGGTTAGCAATTATAGCAGAGCTGCATCAGAGTTTCTTTTTATGCTATTAAGAATTATATAGCTTACTAGACGACCACCAGTACCCTAAATATCTTTACAATAACTTAATTGGTTTTTACCAAGCTCAGGTAAAAGGAAGATGTAAAGAGCAATGAAGCTCCTGAAAGTCAGCAGATCATTGGGAGTGGAACTGTAATTGACCAGCATGCTTGCCGATGCCCACTAGCAGCTGAGCCTGGACTAGAACAGGCTCTGCTTGCCATTGTGCCCCAGCAGTCTCGTTACCCCGTCCCGTAGCTGTGGCTGTGTTCTAATACCTCCTCAGGCAAATGGGAAATGGCATTTCAGCGAGTGTCTGGAATATTACATGGTGATCTTCCTTAGTGAAGAAGTTCATATATATTAGAAAGATGGCTCCCCTAGGTTATTGAAATTTTCTGTTCTCGTATGAAACATTTTTCTTTATTCCTCACTTTCTGCCAATGCTTTTTAAGGCCTCCAGGTGGCACATTTAATCAGACTCTTCCATCTTTGTGATTGAGGGGCCTGGTGGTATAAAATGGTATCTGCACTGACTGCTCCTCGCAGACCATAAATAATCTTTGTACAATATTTATTTCTCCCTCTGTTTCTGTATATATTTGAAATTTTCTTTTTATGTAAATGCAATATAAAATATTCTATACCATTTTGTTTAACACTTAAGAATCACCTTATGTTGTAACATCTCACATCAGAATAATTACATATATGAAATTCTAGTAAAGGGAACTGGAAAGACCTCATGAGAAATAGCAAGAAAGACTAAAAACAATACTTGATGGAAGAGAGTAGAACTGGATAGATTTTTACTTAAATATGTATATGACCTAGAACCATTTGTTTAATCTTTCTGGACTTGAGATACCTCATTTGGGAAGTAAAAAAAAAATCCCTTCTAACACTGAGCTTCTTTCTTAACAGTCACTGTATGATGTAGATAAATATTTATGATTTAAAATATTTAATTTTATTTAAATTTGGATAAGTGAAGTAAAATATATTAGAAGAATATGTTAATTACCTTGGTTTTAAACCCTAATATAAAAGCTATTATTTCTTGTTACTGAACCAGTCAGAGCACCATTAGTGGATTAAAATTATTCCCAGTGATACTGTTGAAATATTTATAGCTATCTAACTGACCATAATTACTGAGCATAAAGCCCACAATCTGTGAAAATTAATGTTTGTTGAGATTATTTTTTCTATGTGTTGGACTCAAGTTCTTTCATTGAATTTACAATATATCAATTTCACCATCAAAGGTAGGGATGGCAAATTTATGGTGTGAGATGGAATTTATTGAAACATAGAAATTTATTTTTAAAGTATGTTTTCATTTTTTTTCTTAAAAAATAAAAACTATGTCACTGATCTAGTCAGAACTTTTGAAGAAAATATAGAAGAGATCAAATATTTTACTAAATTTTATTTCCATTTAGATTACATTATAATGAAAGTCAAAATGAATGTGAAAATTACTGTTATTAAATTAACATAAAATTAGTGTTCTGATAACAAATCTAAGAATATCTGCAACTACATTTCATGCTTTGAAATAGAGGGTTCAGAAATCTACTTTATTTACTCATTAGTGGCTATAGAGTTAAATATACTTCAACTTGCTATAAATAAAATATGCCATTATGTCATCTATTAAAGGTGTTTTGCTGTATACACTTTCAATAAGAATCTGAACGGAATTTGTTTTCCAACGTCATTTCATATTAAGATGGATTCTTACATTGTACTTTTAACTGAATTTTGATGCTTCCAATGATTTATTTGCAATGTTTACATTTTTATATTTAGGAAACAATTTCATAAATATGTGTGTTTGCATAGAGATTTTTCAATTATGTAAAAAATATTGTAGATTTAAAGACTTAAGCCATATCCCTTTTTACTTCTATCCTCCCCAAAGAAAACTTATCTTCTTGTTTTGATGTAAATAATCTCCATATATCAAAAATAATTCAAAATGATAATTCAATGTCAGGGTGCCACTGAATGCACCTTCATTTCCACCATTGATTTGGAATGCCACTGAGTAAATATACGAAGTTCCTATATACATGTTGCTCTTGTTTCTAGGTTCTCTATTGCATTGTATTGGTGTCTGTATAGTCTTTAACTAATAGCCCACTCTTCATTGGGGAAATATACCTGAACTGTAATTGCTTTATGGAGAGCAGCAATAGGGTGAGAATTCAACAACATTTTTACTGATCTCCCTGCCTCCTTCTTCCTAAAATTCAAATATTCTTTTCCTATTTTTACTTCTATTCTTCCCTATAAATTTTATTATTTCTAGATGAAATTCTATAATTCAAAAGATTTCAGGATTTGAATGTATTTTTTATTAAAATTACACATGAATTTGGGATGATTTATAATCTTTTTAATAGTGAACCTTCCTGTTAAAAACATAATGCAAGTCCACTATATTACCTGACTTCAGAAATCTAAACTAAAATAAAAAGTAGGAGTTTTTCTTAATTTGTTTCTAAAATCTAACCAGACCCAGTTCATTTTGTGACAAAATATAATCTGATGTGAACTATTTTGATACTTTATATATCCTATTTACTGTAAATATTGAAATATCTATCTACAGAAACATTACTGTATTTGAGGACAAGGTGATGCTCCAAATTCAAAGAGAGTGCTTTATATTATATGGAGCATTTGTTTGAGTTTTAATTGATGTATCATATTCAGAAAGTATACAAATTATAATTATACAATTTTATAAATTCTTACAAAGTAAACTCATCTGAAACCACCATATAGATCAAGGACCATAATAAAAAGCAACATGGTGACTCCTTTGTGTCACCTCCCGAAGGAAATACTATTTTGACTCCTAACAGTAAAGAATCATTTTCTTGTGTTTAAAATTTCTTAAAGTATAACTGTATCCTTTATTAATATAACAATGGGAGAAACTATCTGTGGGGTACTATATGGGAACTATCTATATTGTCTTTCCCACATCTCTGTGCATCTAAAACTGTATAAATCTACAATTACACTAAAAATTTTTATTAAAAATGTTTAGTTTTGATTTCTTTCACAAAGCACTATTATGTTTGTAAGATTTACCTGCATTGTATTTAACAGTATTTTATTCATTTGCATTTAACAGTATTCCATTCAATTAATATACAACAAATTATTCATCAAATTATTCATAATGTTTGAGTTACTTTTAGGTTATTTTGTTATTATTGACAATGCTGATATGAATAATTTTGTACATGTCTTTTGGTACACATATACATACTCACATTTATCAAAGAAGGCTTTTGGTCTCAGAGGCTTAATTGTAGAAAAGTTTTATTACATGTTTTAATTCCTTGTCTAAGGTAAAGGCTAATATAGATTTTCTATTTTTTCCTGTATACATTTTGACAAATTTTGTTTTGTTAGAAATATATTTATCACCTAACTTGTCAAATATGTATTGGCACAAACATAATATTTTCTAATTATCTTTTTTTGTAGAATCTGTGATGATGTCCATTCTCTCTCTCTCTCTCTCTCTCTCTCTCTCTCTCTTTTTCATCTTTAATTCATCTTGTCTGGGCTCTATCAATTAAACATCTTTACCAAAAACTCAGATTGGGTTTAGTTTTCTTTACTGCACGGCTGTATTCTGTTTTATTTATTTCTGTATTTATCTTTAAAATTTCCTTTTTCCTGCTTCCTTTGTGTTTAATTTGCTGGGATTTTTTAAAACTTTTTGTCATTACTACTTTGATCATTAAATTTGAGTGTTCCCATTTTCCAAAACATTCACATAATGCTATAAAGATCATTCTGAACAAACTTTCGATAACCCACAAGACGTGATATGTTGTATTTTCTTTATCAGTTTCAAATATTTTCTCATTTTCATGTAAGATATCTTTTTTTGATTTCTTGACTAGAAGTATATTTTCCAAAATATTTCGAGATTTCCTAGTTATCATCTTCTTTTTAAAACTAATTTCCAGCTCATTTCCATTTGTTTGGGAATCAGCTGTGACTGATTCTTTGTAATGCTTTAAGACTTTATTTATAGTTTAGGATGAAGTCAATCTCTATAAGTGCTTCTGGTTCACTGGAAGAGAATATAAACTTTTAGTTGTTGGGTATAACATCTTAAATGTGTAAATTATATCAAATGTGTTCTTCTGTTTAAACCTTTTATATCCTTTCTGATGTTTTGCCTACTTATTCCTTCAACTGTTAAGGGAAATGTGTTAAAATCTCTTACTATTATTTTGAATTTTAGTTCTGTAAACTTTTCTTTCCTATAAGCTGAGGCTATGATTTTTAGTACATACAAATTTATAAGTATAATATCTTCCTGATAGATTTATCTTTTTATCATTATAAAATATCTCCCTTTAAACTCTAGTATTTTTTAAACTTACTATCTACTTTTTTTAATATTATGTCAGTATAGTAGCTTGATTTTGTATAAATTCCCATTCAAACTTCAATCTTTCTATATTTTTACATGTAAGGTTTTTTGACAAGTGATTTTTTTAAAAAAATAATCTGGTATGACAATCTTTGTCTTTTTAAATTGGAAAGTATACTGCATTTACATACAACTGATTTTAGTAGATTCTACTATTTCTTTACAATTCTTCATTTTTTCTTTATTCTTGTCACTCTTTGTTATTACCTGAGTATACATCCTGCTTCATTGATTTTAGGCTTCAAAATTTGTCTTTTGACCACTAGGATGTGGGTAAAATGATCTCAACCTCTTGCCCACTTGTTCTCCATAATCTTCAGTCTGTGTCCCATTATAAGAAGGCAGGAGGGACAAACCAGAACCTAACCAACAGCTTAGAGTTGAGCTGCCAGTCTGTGCTCCAGCTGGTAATGAGCAGGGGGAGCAAGAAATACTTTTGCAAGATATAGAGGTTTTGAGGCCTTTTTTTTTTTTTAAATACATATAGCCTAATGAAAGCTGATTGAGCTAGAAAATGGTACCAGGAATGTGGTGTTGCTATAGAAAAACATGAAATATGTGCCATTGGCTACTGGGTGGGGAAATTGTTACAGGAGACTGAAAAATAAATGGCAACTCATGCTATGTGGTATTAAAATATATAGTAAGATTATTGCCTGTGATTACTTGGCAATCAGACAGCTTACTTAATAAACCTCTTACTTTGCCCCATTGTTGGCGAGATAGAATGTTAATAACTTTAGTTGGTTGCTTTTAGCTGTATTTCTTAAGTTACTATAAAAATGAAATGAGCTCAAAAAATGATTGGTGTGTTTGCCAGCAGGAATGAAAAAGAAAGGAGAGTATTCAGCCAGTCTTATCATCTCTGTTTATCAGCCCCTGGTGAGGCTAAGCTATCACAGATTAGAAAGGACCTGGCTTTAGAATCAGATAGACCTGTTTTCACATCCCAGCTCAACTGTGTATTAGCCCTACGCTGGGCTCTATCAGTTAAGCAGAGGTGATTTAACACTGGTTACAAACAACTCCTAAACATCAGCAGCGTAAAAGAACAAAGTTTCTTTCTTATTCTCCCCATACATCTGACAGGGGTGGACTGCAAACCCTGCTTCGCCTAGGCCCCGTCACTCAGGTTCCAGGCTGACGGGGTTTCCAGTTCATCACATACTTCCACTGGGTAGAAAAAGTGCATATACGTATAAACAAACATTAAGGTAATTTTAAGGAAATAAATAGACCAGTATGGGTGAAAAGCAATCAGGATATATTGAGTGAAGGCAGCCTATTCCTGCTTTCTTAGAGCCAGTGTGAATAATCTAGTGGAGTTTAATAGGAGTGCTAAACTCAGATTACTAGCGCCCAGCCTCAGTGACAGATAATCCACAATTTAGATATCTGTGCATTATTAATGTTTATATCTTAATTAATACTTATTAACCCCAGGTATTTTTGCTCATCATCCTTTTAACTCCTGCAATAGCGATTTAGGTACCAGGCACTGCAGTAGACAAGGGGATGATAAATGAGGCACAGTCTCTGACCTCAGTCAGTTTATCATCAAGAGGAGCTATTACGATAACATGAGCCAGAACACATTTAAGTGCCACAAAAAAAACCCAGAGCTCTCAGCCTGCTCTGTAGAGCTCTGCTACAGAAGAACTTATTTGTCCTATTGGTGGTGTTTTGCTTTTTGTTTTTGTCAGAAGATTGTCTTTCAAGTTTCATGACAACTTCATCCTGACTTATTCTTAACTGAAAGCTATGGGGGATAATTAATAACAATTAATAGTCATAGAGTTTTAAATATGTGCTCAGTGGGATCCATGCACCTTGTATTGATGATCTCATTTAACTCTAACAAGGAGCCATTGAGGGAGATGTTATTATATTATGTTACAGATGAGAAAACTGAGGCCAAAAGGTTAAGAAATTTACTCAGCCTTGCAAAGCTAAAAAGGAGGATATTTGGGATTGGAAACCAAGCAGTTCGAATCTAAAGCCATGCTTTTGACCACTATGCCCTGTTACTTTTTTTGAAGTCTGGAAAGTTGATTCCAGTTCTACTTTTAATAAGTTCTAAGTAGTTGTCCTTTTAGAGATTTTGATTTCTCATTTGTCCTTTAAGTTCAGAAATTCTAGAAATCTTCCTTAATTCATATTCTCACATTTCATGTTTTTTAAAATAGAATAGGGCCATAGCCCTGGTAAAGAATATGCTTTTTGATCTAAGCATCTGTCCTTACTTCTCTTTTTAATACCATTTATTTTTCCCTTAGGTCTCTACAGAGGAAGGCTTGAGTCTGGCCCAAGAATATAACTGTGCTTTTTTTGAGACCTCTGCAGCCCTCAGATTCTGCATTGATGATGCCTTTCACGGTTTAGTGAGGGAAATCCGCAAGAAGGAGTGCATGCCATCCTTGATGGAAAAGAAAGTGAAGAGAAAAGACAGCCTGTGGAAGAAGTTAAAAGGCTCACTGAAGAAGAAGAGAGAAAACATGACATGATATCTACTTCTAACTCCCTTACTCTCTCTCTCAATCTAAATTTTATCTGTTGGACAATTCCAAATGTTACATTCTGCCTCATTTCTCATCCCCCCACTGCCCTGCCTCTCCTCCCTCTTTCTCCCTCCTTATCCCCTTCTCTCTCACTCAGTGTCTGTCTGTAGGTAAAAAGCAAGATCTGCATAACTGTACCTCTTGAGATAGTTTTGTTTTGCCCTTAACAATTGGATGAATTTTGTCAATCAGTTGGATATGCTTTTTAGTTTTTACAATATATGACTAAATAAAATTGACATTCCAATTGACTCATTTCCCTTTAAAGAGTCCAGCTTCATTTGGTATGCTATCCGGTTATAGAGGAAATATTCAGAATTGCAGACAGAATGATAAAAGGCTCAGGGGATCTGCTTTTGCCTGATAAGGCTTGGGTTGTTTGCATTTCAGGAATCTCAGTAAATAATGAAGAAGCTCAGAAAACAACTCAGAGCAGGAGTCTGCAGCCTGGTCTTTCCTCAAAGGCAAAAGTTGTGCTTTTTCTTGAATGCTCCATAGATGACCCTCAGAGGAATTATTAATAATAGGAACTGGCTGTGGGTCATTGGAGGGCTGAAGTGAAATATTTACGTTTTTACAGGGCCCTGCCCCACTAGGCTTTGGCAAAATTATCACAGGGAAGTCACTGGGCTGAGGCAAAGGGACATTGTTTTTGTAGAAGGAAGAGAGAGGCTTATTAAAGGACATCTTCTCCCTCTCAGTGAGAAGTCCTTCTTAGGACTGCTTCACTTATAGTGGGATCATCTGCAGAGCAAGAAGCTTGTTGACTCCAGAGACCCTAAATTCTAATGTTGCCAAAATGTCCTATCTCTACCTACTCAAACCATGAAACGCCAGCAGAGTGCCTTTTTTCTTGTTTGTTTTATAGTGGATCATCATGTGAAATGAAATTGCCCATTAACTCATTTATCCCATTGTGTGAGCTGGTTTATTCAAATTTAAGCTTAGAAAGCAACCTACCGGAAAGAACTGTTCAGAATGTTTCTTAGACAAGTAAAGGAAAACCATGAACTGCACAACTAAGCTTGAGAAGGAATTTATCAAACCAGTCATCATGGGTTGGGGGCAGTTTTCATCATAAATTAGAGAAAAGGAAGAATGAAGAACATAGTTATCATTCAACATGCAAGCACTTATTCACAATGCCCCTGGCACTTGCTAATCTCTGAGAATGCCAAAATGAATCAGGTAGCCTAACATCAAGCTGGAAGGCACACTTAGCTGTAGAACAGTGAATTATAAAATCTTAGATGAGAAGACACATTTTACATGGTAACATAGATAGAACTGGAAAGAATTTAGAGATTACAGTTTTGCCACTGGTGGACTAAAATCTCAGCTCTTCGGAATACTGTATTTGTGGGTCCTTTCACTGTTTGGGGCCAGGGCCTTTCTGAACCCCACAAAGACTTCACTGTTCTTGCACCTAGGTGTTCTTGCACCTGGGATCAAGGCACTCAACAGGCAATCATCATGTGCTAGTGTCTGCTGCTACTCTGCTCCTTTGGATTTTTCTCAGCTCTCATCTTCTATGGGGTAGAGTATAAACTAGTTAATTTTGCCTATCCGATAGTGCCCCTAAAATCAAATGCACATAATCTTTTCATAAGGCATTCATAATTAAAAAAAAACATTTTAAAAAAAATGTGGAGGTAATATAAAGGCAGAAAAATTCTTAAAATGAAACGACTGGTCTTTGCTTCTTCCTTGCCTTTTAAAAAAAATTATTTATTTTAAATTAGTTTCAAGTATATAGTACATTGGTTAGACATCTATAATGTTCATAAAAAAATCCCCCCAATTGCTCCCTCATCTGGCCCTCCACTTAGCTATCATATTAATGTTAACTGCATTCCCTCTGCCATGCTCCCTGTGCCCAACTATCAACTACTAATTTGTACTTCTTTAACCCTTCACCCTATTCTCCCAGGCTCTTTTTAAAAAATACTTAATACTATGCTTTTGTCCAGTTAAAATGAGTTAGTACATTCTTTATCGTATATATATTTTTTGCCTGCTGCAGCCCCTGACCCCTGAAACCCTCCTTATCCTGGGAAGACCCTGTGAATGCTGCATTCTATCAGACTTTTCTGTTTGCTAGAAAATGTAATATAGGAAACAGAATAGTTGCCACCTAATTCCATATAATGAACCTACATCTTTGAAAATCCAATGACTGTCCTATCTATGAATAATAAAAGTGTCTGATGCATTTCCTAACACATCTAAGTCTTTGTAAATTTTACTGTCAGCTCCCCTGCCTGCACTTGGCTCTAGAGATTTGTATCTCATTTCTCTTATTCCTTCCTTCTTTCTTTATACTCCCAAAGTTCTGATAAAAAATTTATGTACATTAGAATTTTGTAGTGAAGTTTAGATTGAGGAAGTTACCAAGTCCAAACATTTCATTCTATAGAAGGAAAGAGGTCTGTAAATTATTACCTGGAGGGGGGGAGGGTGACACAGATTTATGATAGTCGTCAACAGCATGATAGAGGCAGACTTCCTTCCAGAAGACTGGACCAGAGGATATATTCTATGGGAATAAAACCTAGGTATTTCTGCCCAAGGGCTATTGATTCACTCTCTTTGGCAGAAGACCAAAATGTCTGGATCTTGTTTCTGATCACCGCACCTGAAAATTTCTAAACAGATCAAGGGTATCTAAGTGAGTCTCATCAGAGAAGAGAACCATAATGTGTACTTGCCTGCATTGCCAAGGGAGTGTCAAGAAACTACTGAAAGTAAGCATACAAGTCCATAGTAGACTAACGTGTAGTTATCTGGCATAATTTATCAAGTACTGACTAAATGTCTTTTACGTATCACACTTTTCTAGATTTCACACTCTTGTGGGGTATATGTGTGTGTGTTTGGGAGGCACTAGGCAAATATGAATACAGTTTTTGCCCTCTAGAAATGTATCATTTATCTACAATTAGGTATTTTCCATTAACTTATTGTGAGTCCCCATGATAAAATCCTTTATCAGAGACAAATGGCAGTCTAAAACATATTTTGTGTTCAGTAGACAACAATTGAGCCTGGACATTTATAGAAAATGCCAGGGAGGAAAAAACACAGGCAGTTGGGCCAAACATTATTCACATCACACTCAGATGTGCAAGAAATAGATAGCCACTTTATTTCTCTATAATTCATCTGTTCTTTCTCATGAGCCCCTGACTAATGGGTAGCTGGGGGCAGGAGGGACTAAATTTTAGTTCGGTCCAGTAATTTAGTGCTAATCTGAAGCAATACTATCAGAGCTATCTTTAAATAACACAACCTCTGCTGGGTGCACTTAGGTCAGTGTTTGATCATTCAAAGTTCTGCCCTGTTAACTTTCCTTTCCAAAACTGCATCTGGGTATAAGGGAAAGGTATGGTTTATGTCACCTCAAGGCAGTAGAGTTCCCTTTTCTTATCTTCTAAGTCCTATAGTATACTCTGCATCCTCTTTGATCTTTTTAACCAAAGGCTGATTTTTTTTTTTTTAATCTATCATAAGAACACTTGACATGAGATCTACCCTCTTTACAAGTTGTTTCAGTTTACAACACATTATTGCTGACCATAGGTATAATGTTGTCTATCAGATCTCTCGAACTTATACATCTTGCTTGAGACTTTATGTCCTTTGATTAATAACTCCCCATTTCTCCATCCTCACAGACCCTGGCGACCACCTGATTCTACTTACCAGGTTGGCTGACTCTGAGGTATGTTGGAGATAACAAGTGGGTCCATGATAACAGGCACTTTTTCTCTGGAGTTCATGAACTTCCCCTTTTATATTTGAGTCTCAAGGTCCTTCCCAACAGCCTCTTTATTCTGACCTCAGGTCTCTTCTAGACGTCTGCCAGCACTTCTGCCTCTCCTGGAGGTCCCCCACATGGCAGGCACAGGCCATGGGGATCCGTGAGCACTGCCTCAGTAAAGCTTTTGCTGCTCTCTACCCCCACCTCTGTCTAGTTCATATGAGACTGCCCCAAGGAGTCCAGAATTCTTTGGCAAAAGTGCTATACAAGCATCCACCCATCAGAATGGAAATTGGCTGTAAAGAAGAAATGCGTCCATGACCGTTGTAAACTTGGTCACTAGCCCTAGTGTTCTCAAACTTCCCTGGGGTTGTTTGTGAGCAATCTTCCACCATTAGTCAACCAGAAACACCTGCGGTGAGGACTTAGGCAGAGGATTCTGCTGTATAACCGTCTGTCTTATTAGTGCCTCTCTCCCACAAAACTCACATGGATACTCTATATTCTACTTCATTCATCCTTATGCTTCATTCTGGCTCTGCCTCTAATACTCCATAACCTGGAGTAACTGTCTCCTTTCAAAATTGTATGGAAAAGAAATCACATCAATAAATCTAACATTTTTGTCTTGTAAAAATCTGGCACAATGTTTTAATAATGATGTCAGTGTGATTTATATCCCATTCATTTTTTAAAATAAATACTCCCTGGTAACTAACTTTTGCATCTTAAAAAAAAAGTTAAATATAAATAAATAAAATACTAGTGCTTCAAGCAACCATATAAATCACAACGAGCCAGTTCCCTCCTAGAGAGGAAAACACTGAGGACTAGAGGAACCTCCAGGCCTGCAAAGTCATCTCATCATCTTTCTGGCCTTCCTTTAGTGTCCTTCACTGTCCTTTATGGATCTAATAGGCTAAAGGCCAATATGAAAATGTCAGTGGTGCTAATATCTATTTGATGTTTTCTTGTCTCTCAAGGAGGAGGCAAACAGGAAAGAAAACATGACAACTTCAGGCTCCTGAGATGTCAGGAACTCCAGACATCAATTTTTGCTGTAATAACGAGGTTAATATATCTTCAATTTTTAGTGAAAATTTTCTGTAAATAAACATCATGCCTGTGTGACTTTGGGCCAGTCAAGTCCTTCACCAACCTGAGAGCTAATCAGTTTCCATATGAAATGGAATGGGACCAGGACACAGAAAGATGGATATTCTTTGAATGGTTTATCTTAGCCTTTGGTAGATTGTGTGAGTTATTTTATAGCATATCCTCTGAGTTTATTAGTTTTTAAAATAGGTTTATAATAATAGAAAATATGTGTATCCTTTTGACTATTATTGGGAGGAAGAAAGAACTCTATAGTAGAAAAAAATATTTTTCTCATATACCCAGAATGCCACTAAAATTACAACAATAATTTATTCTACTGATTGTGTTGCAATTTGGCATCATTCAGCTTTCTCTAAAGGTGGAATTAAAACAATATAATAAATAAAATAAAAATATAGTTTCTGAAATAGAACCATCATGTCTCTTTAAAATATAGAAAATATGAGAACTATTTACCTTCCTTTCTACTTTAGGCAAACAGGATGCTGAAAACAGTGCTATTGTAAGTCACTCCCTCCAGAGTAGTGCATTAGACAAGGGGGTGAGAGAATCAATTAAGGGGATTTTGCCAAAGGTTTTTAATTTATCGCTGCTGAGAAGTGCTAGACTTACAGCAATTAGAGTGTATATTTATGTGTAGAAGAGGTAAAGAGAAATAAAAGCACTATTAGCATGCCACTACCCTGGAGATGTTTGAAAAGCTTAAAACAACTATGAATTATAGACTCAAGAGCTTTCTGTTCACATCATGCCTGAATGACAGACAATTTGACTTTGGGTCAATCAAGTCCTTCACCAACCTAATCAGTTTTCATATAAAATGGAATGGGATCAGGACACAGAAAGATGGATAGTCTTTAAATGGTTTATCTTGGCCTTTGTATAAGTTATTTTACAGCATACCCTCTGAGTTTATTAGTTTTTTTAATATGTTTATAATAATTGAAATCATGTGTATCCTTGTAACTATCATTGGGAGGAAAGAAAATCTCTGTAGTAGTAAATACATGGCCAAAAAAGTCAAACTAAAATGATCAACAACCCACTAATTCACAAGTAGTAAATTCACTTACAGATAATTCAACATTCATTTATTTATGTCTTTATTCACTTAATAGTTTTGAGCTCCTGTTGTATGAAACATACCTGCTTGATATTTTTTTAACTCCTCAGTAATCACATAATAAAGCAAACCATACATACATACACTAAGAAAATAGTTTCTGAGCACCTACTCTGTGTCAAGTACTGCAGGTATATAACTATCCAATAACAGCTATGGTGTTTGATCTCTTGTCACTTACAGTCTAAGAAGAAATATAGGAATATTTAGATTTATAATTTTAAAATTGAGACTATAACCAATCATATAGTGTAGAGTTTGCACATAAATATTATCTATAATAGGAAGAATTGACCTAGTTGAGGAGGTCAGGAGCTTCCCTGAAGACATGAAAATTGGGTTGAGGTATAATGAATGAGTACCATTTGTTTAGGCTGAGAGGAAAGAGGTGATATGAAAGTGTTTCAGGCAGCAAGAAGAGAATGAGCATCAGCCCTATGGCAGGTGGATGCATGGTGCGTAAAGGTGAATAAAGTTCGACAGGGACCGAAAAGAGAAAAGAGGTGTGTAACATGAAGAAACAGGAGGGGAAGCTGGGAACGAGACTGTTCAGGTCTAATTAGGTGAGAGCTATGAGTTTGGTCTTCATCCTGAGAAGAATGAGAGGCTGTTAAAGGGAATTAAACAGTTGGATGAAGTAGCAATTATTTGCCTTTTAAAATGATAATTTTGTCTTTGGAGAATAGATTGGAAGCGTAACAGAGTAAAATACCATAATTATATTTTATTTTATCAGAACTTATATAATTTAATACCTATAATTTACTCAGGGCTGAATAAAAATTTAAAAGAATTGGTTGCTCTCTGGAAAAATGTGATGCTGTTATTTTTATAGCAATAAGCATACATTCTGTCCTCCTCTTTACACAGACCTTTACAAAGCCCTTTTCTAAATAGACCAATATGTTTATTCAGAGTGTTCTTCAGAATTCTTTCAACTAGATCTAGGAAAGTACAGCTATTGCATGTCACAATTTGATCGAACATCTTTACAGCATTCCTTAATATGCTGGTGATACACAGATCAATCCTTTGCCTATTATGACATCTTGGTTTTTGTGACCCACCCCAGTTCATTAAGGTCACATTCTTGGAGAATCAGAACACAACTGCAGAAGTTGATTGAGGTGAGATTATTTTATTGTGTTGTTTTATTGTAACTGAGAAAACAATCAAGTTTGTAGAGATGAGGTAAGGAGAAGAGAAGATATCAAACCTCACCGACAGAAAACATAAAGTGTTTGCTCAATAACTAGACCTGTTGTTATAGAGAAAGAAAGTTGGCACCTTTTAAGAAGTTGTGCCTAAAGGAGACAAATGAGATGAGGATATAATACATTTGTGAGGAACATGGGATTGTGGCATTTGGGGTTTTTCCTCAAAGTTTTTCTGAGCCTCTAATTTGACCCTGTTATGGATCTCAGAAGAAGGAAGGAAAGTGAATAAGTATTTTATCTTGTCTTTATGTTTCTTCTTCTAGTTTGCTAAGTTAGCATAACCTAAAAAGGCTACTATTTTCCAAAACAATTTTATCCCTTTAGAATGAGAGGGAGAATAGAAAACAAAGTTAAACAAAGTACATGACAAAGAACACAGAGATGGTCACAAAGGACAGGTTACTTATTCCCAAAAACTAACCCCTTACTAGTAGTGCCCAGTGAGTATGCACTTTCACAACAGGTGTGTTTCAGGCTCCCTGCTTAGAATCTTAGGCTCCTCCTAGTCCCTATTCTCATTTCCTTGTCCAAAAGATTTCTTCTTATCCAAAAGAAGGAGCTCAGCAGAGTTAGTAGAGGAGGGAAATAATGAAGAGTACAGCAGAAGTGAATGAAATAGAGACTTAAAAGACAATAGAAGAGATCAATGAAACAGGAGCTGGTTCTTTGAAAGGTAAATAAAATTGACAAATCTTTAGCTGGACTCACCAAGAAAAAAAGAGAGAGGACTCAAATTCAGAGAAAGGGATTAAGTCATAGATTTTTTGAATAATACACTATGGAAGAGATAGGTAAAGGGTTGATATTAACTCATAAGCTATTATATAAAAACTAATGGTGAGCTTTATGAATGATATAGAAATTTCACATAGAAACCCAAAGTTTCCAGAGACATGTATTGATTAAAAAAAATTTAGAGAGACTTCTGATTCTAGAACAAGATGAAATGGACTTATTTTCTCTGATCCTCTTTAAATACAACCCAATACTCTGGAAATGCTCCATCAGACATCAATACAACACTGAAAACTATTAGGAGAGATTGGCTAGGAATCTCGGGAGCTGAAGAATGAAAACATGGTAAGTTCCCTGAATCTCTTTCCATATACCATTAAACTACATGCTAGAGGTGTGCAAAGAGAGAAGACAGAAGGAAGACCTGTATCATGCAAGCTTCCACTGCACAGCCTGGACCAGCAGCAATTTGATCTGCTAACAGAAAGAAAACCTAGACCATCACAATTCCCACTTTAGAACTAGGGAAATGTGGGTGGAGGCCCACCACCACTGGGGCTGCAGCAGAACCTCAAAATACTACAGATCCCACTCTACAACTGAGGCCCTAGGCAGCAGTCTAATAAGCTGACAGCGACAGCATGAGCAGAATCCTTGCTTCTCTTCATCCTCTACCCAGTGGCTTGAGGATACCCAGGCTCAGTGGTTCTGTCCCCTTGCCTAGACCAAAGATATGATATGTGAATATATATGTATCACACAAAGCAGCCCAAGAAAGTGGCTTTTGCCCATGCAGATGGCACCAGCAGAGGCTGAGCCCTAGCACTACTAGAAAAAGGAAATAGACAAAAATAACATTGCAAGAGCTCTGGAAACTAAACTATAATTGGAACTAAAGCCCACAAAAGTAGGACAGCATCCATATACTAAACCTAAGCAAGGTGACCACCTGAGATAGGAAATTAAATAGAATCAAGAATCCTCTATCATAATAACTAAAATGTCCAGGATATAATAGAAAATCATTGGTCATATCAAAAATGAAGAAAATCATGATCTGAACGAGAAAGGACAATTAACTAATGCCAATATCATGATGAATTAGATGTTGAAAATTTCTTACAAGTATTTTAAAGCAGCTGTCATAAAAATGCTTCAGCAACCAATTACGAATTCTCCTGAAACAAATGATAAAATAGAGAATTCCAGCAAAGAAATAAAAATTTTGAAAAGGAACCAAATGAAAAGTATGGAACGGAAAAATACAACTGAAATTAAAAAAACAAAACACATTAGATGATTTCAAAAATAGAATTGAATTGACAGAGGATAGAATTAGTGAATTTAAAAACAAATCAATAGAATTCACCCAATCTTAACAATCGAGAGAAAAAGGACTAAAACAAAAATGAAAAGAGCTTCAATATTTTGTGGTATAATGATAAAAGATGTAATATTTCATCAAAGTACAGAAGGACAGGAGAGTGTAGAACTAAAAAAGTATTCAGAGAAGTAATAATTGAAAATTTCTCAATTTTGGTGAAACATATAAACCTACTGTTATAAGAAGATGAGAGAACTATAAACAGGCTAAGCCCAAAGACATCAACATCAAGACATATCATAATTCAATTTCTGGAAACTAAAGGCAAAGGAAAAATATTTTGGAAACAACCAGAGAGAAATGATGCATAAACAGTAAAAGGAAAACCAATTTGAATAATAGTAGATGTCCCACCTGAAACCAAGGAAACCAAAGAAAGTGGCACAATAGTTTTCCAATGATGAAAGAAAAGACATGGCAACTCAAATCCTAAATCAGGGGAAACTATCCTTTGGAAATGGAAAGAAATACAGCCAATCCCAGATGACAGAAAAGGAAAAAAAAAATGTTGCTAAAGACCTGTTAGGTCGTGCTTTTAGAATGGTTAAAGGAAGCCCTCAAGAAAGAAAGAAAACAATAATAGAGTGTGAGACCTTCAGAAAGGAGAGAACTAGGTAAGTGTATGATAGACAGTGGAAAAGACTATGCAGAGGATAGCTCTTTGAGATTTGCTACTTTGTGTACCAGGGCATGGCAAGATAATAAAATCAATGTTCCCAGGGATTTCTCTCCCTAATCCATTTTGTATGTTTCATCCACCCTTTTAATCCTATGAAACAAGCCCCTAATATTCTTTCAAATTTCCTATCACTTGACCCTTTATTAGCTTTAAACAAATGGCCTTAAATAGCCAAATAAGCAGTATAATATTAGGCAAATTACAATCTCTCTGAGCTCTGAGCCTCAATTTCTTAATCTGTAAAGTGGGAATAATGAAAAAGACTACTTCACATATTAGTATGAATGGTAAATAAAGTTATGCACATTAAAATGAAGTGAAAACAAGAAATAGGGTCAAAAGTCTAGAGCTAGATGAATAGTGTTAGTATTAAGAACATAGGTCTTATAAGATCATGAATGAAAAGGCAAATGGCCAAAGGAAATGGGGAAAAATGGAAGCAAAACAATTTAGTATATCTGAGGCATTGACTCCAAATAGGGTAGAAAAAAAACAACAACAATTGAAAGCACACAAAAATGAATTAGAAATAACAAAATCAAATCTTATCAGTTCCTTGTTCAAAATCACTAAAGGATCCTTATCACTGCGAAGTTTTACTGCACATCCTAAACTCCACGCATGACTCTCTCAAGACCCTAACTTCTCTCTAACTTGTTTCCCCAGCCCTTTGAGTGTACTGACTGAACACAGATCTCCCATAATACTTACAATGAGCACAGATCTCACATAATACTTACAACTGAATTCACCTCAACATTTTCCTTATCTTCTAGACCAGTTGAAATTATAAATTATTTAAGCTTTGAGCCACAGAAAATTCAACTCAGAAGTACTTAAATCAAAAAACAAAACAAAAAACATCTTTGTCACCTCATATAAGAAGAAATAAAATCTAACTATGGGTGATGAATACACAATGCAATATATGCCTTACTGTTGAATTGTATATCTGAGACTTACTAGACTTTGTTAATCAATGTCATCATCATAATTAAAAAAAGGTAAAATCATCATAAACAAACAAACAAACAAACAAATAAATAAATAGGAAAAAAAAAAAAGAAAAGGTGGGATAGCACTGGGGTGCCTCCTAGCCAGTTAAGCCAGTGTCTCAAAAGTGTCTTGAAGGGCCCACATTCTTTTGAGTGTTTATTCTGTCATCTTCAATGTTTGACTAGCTTCCTCATGGTTGCAAGATGGGAGTGACATCCTCCTCCCCATAGAAAAGGCACTATCCTTTCCCTGTTACCTTAAGAGCTAAGAAATCTTCCCAGAAGCAACATTAGTAGACTTATCTTCACACCTCATTGATCTGAGTGACATCACATGTCATTGATAAGAGAAATGTTATTACTATGATTGATTTAGACAAAGCAAAATTTGCCTTCTTGTTCAACATTTCTTGAAGTTCACAGCCTTCTGTTATATAATAAAGTCAGAGTTCTCATCGCAGAGAAGGGCTGCTGTGGGGGAGGAGAGTAGAGAGTAGGTTTCTGAGGTTTCTGAGACCACAAACTATGGTACTTCTGTGCCAGTCAGGTAGTCCCCATGAGAAGGTAAAGATGTAAATCATCACTGGAAATACAGAGAATTGCAACACTGGTACTACTTGTAAACATTTTCTATTTTACTTTGTGTATGAGTGTTAACGCATGCCTCTAAGGAATATCAGCTAGGGTAATTTTGTATTTTGCTTTTTGTCTCTTTGTAGATTCAGAACTACAAAGAACTATCCCAGCATTCAAAAAATTTACCTATAAATAATTTACCACTGTACGAAATATGCAATGTGTTGCTAAAACACAGAGCAAACAAGTGAGGTCTATCTGTACATGGCATTCTTTAAAAATAAAAAAAGAAATTTGTTATGTTCATGTTTTTTCTCTATTTTCCAATTAATCTGTATCAGATAATCTTCAATATTTTTGACTTTTTGATATAGAAAGAATAAGATATTCATTAGTTTGCAAAAAGAAAGATGAATATGACATTACTTATATGCCTCACTGTATGCAGTAGTTATGTTTTTGAAAAGTGGTATGCATAACTTTATTTTTATAAACTTACAAAAATAAAGATGTCCTTCAAAGGATTTTGTGTATATACATGCATGTATATATACAAATTGTGTGTAGTTAACATAAAGTTCTATGTACAATTTAATATCTTACTTTTATTCACTAAATTATTTATAAACATGATTTGTAATGACTACAGAATAGTACATCATATTTATGAGCCATATATTACTTAATCATTCATCTAATTTTGGACACTTCATTTATTTCTGGGTTTTCAGTATTATGAATTTCATAGTAATGATATATTTATACGCGTTTTTATCTGCCTTTCAAGTGATTTTCTCAAGATTTTTGGACAAATTGCTCAATGTGCCAAGTTGTTTCCTAGTAAAGTTATACCATATCAATTTATACTCACCAAAAGGTACTATGAATAATAATTTATTTCAGCTATAAGTACAGCTAGAACTTGCTACAGGGCAAGATATAAAATCACCAGTAATTGCTTTAAAGGTTACTTTCCTATCATCCTAGTTTCAGAGTGGAGTGTTTTTGATTCTTTTTCCCCTTGTTCAAAAGTCAACGCTCATTGAAAAATTAACTTTGCTAAATTTCTAAGGCCAGCGGGTAACACAAGGGCTAATGTTCACATGAATACAAACATAGATCTGCATACACTTTTGTATCTGACTAAATTCTCTCCTATTTTCAGGCTAAGCCGCTCTTTACTCTTCTCCCATCCCCAGCCATCCCCTCTGTGGCAAGAAAGACTTCAGTATTTTCTCATCTTTGTGGAAGGTACATCTCCAAGCCATTCAGGTTATGCTGCTTGGATGTTCCATAGACTGTCTTGTTTGAGATTTGACTTAGGGAAGAACTTTGAGTCTTCAAAATACTCTATTTACTGGAATTAATAATAGCAACACAAATCATGATATATATAGTTAGGTAACAGGGAAGATATTTGAGGCCAATCCTCAAACTTGCCACCTTCTAGTCAGTATATCTGCTCTTCCTTTTGTCCACCTGCCAAACATATTTTGACTTGCTTCTTGATTGTTCTTTTTTACTTTACATCCTGAATCTCAACCCCCTAACCTTATTCTCAGATAAAGTATAGACAAGATGTCTTTATCTGGTGTCCTGAGCAGTGCCTGAGGGATAGGCATACAGGGTGTTTAAAATTAAAACAAAAAAAAAAAAAACACACATTTGTATCATAAAATAAATGTGGTTATTATGTAGAAATTATAAAATATTATAAAGAAAAACAAAAGTCATCTATAATCCTTGTGATCGTAGGAAACTACAATGAACACTTTGGTATATAGTCTTTCAAATCAATATTGAAGTATCTTTCATGATTTCTTTATAAAAATGAGATTGTACCCAGAATTCTTTTTTTTTTTTTTTTTTGGTTAACTGCTTGTTTTCCCTAATAATATATTGTGAATTTATTTCTATGTGTATTATTAAAATTTTATATCTATTTCAATGACTGGAATATATTTTGATTACTTCCCAGTCTCCTATCATTTAGATGTAACATAATTTATCTAAACCAATTTTCGATTGTTGGAGACTTAGCTGTATTTCAACGTTTCACAATTACAAACAAAGTCTTGTTGAACAGTCATTTTTAACTGAGTGGCTGCAAAGACTGATGAAGGGAGTCTTTGGGTTCTCCGCGACCTGAACTCTGCCATTCAGCTCACATACAGCTTTGGGAAGCCACTGAAACTCACTGGTCTTCAGCTTTCTTCTGTGTCAAATAAACTGTTTGATTAAATGATCTCTAAGTTACATCTAATGTGAGGATGATAATTTTACATTGGTTGAACCATTTATATGCTTTATAAGTCTTCAGTTGATCCCACCTGATTCTATGCTCTACTAGTTAACAACGTTTCTCACTAAAGTGCTTGTCTTAGTTTCCTGTGGCTGCTGTAACAAATTACGACAAATTTACTGGCTTAAAACAACAGAAATGTATTCTCTCAGAGTTCTAGAGGTTATAAGTCTAAAATCAAGGTGTTGGCAGAGCCATGTTTGTTCCAAAGGCTCTAAGGGAGAATTCTCCGCTACCTCTTGCAGCTTCTGGTGGCTCCAGAAATCCTTTATTTGTCACATCACTCCAGTCTCTGCCTCCCTGATCACATTGCTCTCCCCGATTCTATCTCAAACCTCCCTATGCTTCTCTACTATAAGGATATGTGTGTTTACGGCCATGCTACCGTGAACAAGCCCGATCCCGTCTGATCTCGGAAGCTAAGCAGGATCGAGCCTGGTTGGTACGTTGGTACTTGGATGGGAGACCACCTAGGAAGGCCAGGTACCACAGGCATAAAAAAAAAAAAAAAAAAAAAAGAAGAAGAAGGCTACGTGGGCTGCAGTGAGGGCCAATCCAGATCATCCAGGATAAGCACCTCCTCTCATAGATCCTTAAGTACACCTTTTATCACATGTAGCATTATAAACTGTTGTGTTTCCCGCACACACACAAAAAAATGTGTATATTGAAATCCTAAGTCCCAATGTGATGGGTATTAGGAAATGAGAACTTTAGAAGGTAACTAGATCATTAGGGTGAAGCCCTCATGAATGAATAAAGTTAGCATCCTTATAAGAAGAGACATGAGAACTTGCTTCTTCTCCCTCTACTCTCCACCATATGAGAATATGAGAAGATGGCGACAATCTACAATCCAAAAACTGTGTCCACTTTACACAGTGGATCTACCAGCACCTTGATCTAGGATTTCCCAGCCTCCAGAACAGTGAGAAGTTAATTTCTGTTGTTTAAGCTGCCCAGTATACAGTATCCTATTACAACAGCCAAACTGACTAAGCCATAGAATATTGCTCACTTTTGCCATGTAAGGTGATAAGCACGGGTTCCAGGGATTAGTGCATAGATACATCTTTTTGAAGACCAACAGTGATCCCAGTAAAGTGTTCAATATGAATTATTTCTCTCTAAGCTGTGTGTTGCACTCAGGGCCAATTGCATACGTCCAGATTTAACCCAAAATGAACCCTGCTAGGAATACCTAATGGGACTTTGCAAGGTAAATGATTTATTTCATTAAAATTTGCATTTAAGTTTTGTGATTAAGGATTTGCATATGTGACAGAATTACCACAGACAGGGTTATACGTGAGGTGAGCCAGTGGGATGGGGTAAAGGATGAAGCTAGAGAGTTTGGAAGGTCCTCTTACAGGAAAGGCATTTTATATAATGCTAAGCAGACTGCATTTTATTTTGAACACTACAGGGAACCTTCCAGAAATATATAGCAGTGTAGAAAACAGATTGAAATAGATAAGACCAAAAACAAAAGTCCATTTAAGAGGCTCATGCAGCAAGTTAATGGATAAATGATGGGTAACCGAACTATGCAGGACATGAAAGAAGCAGAAATGAGAGAAACATTGGTGATTGATTAGAAGTAAGTATCCTTGGTCTCCCAATTCATCTGTTTTAAAAGTAGCTCCTAATAGTAATTTGGTGTTAATTTCCTTTCACATGGGCTATTTAACATGGTGTTTTGAAAGGCTCCATACATAATAACAGTTATGTTTTGTGCCGCCGCAAGGCAGGATGCTTATGTGATTGTCAATCATCCATCCCATAATCCATTTGGCGCTGTGCCACAAGCAGTGGCCTGTGAAGCCCTCAGAGGGCCTTGCCAACCAGAGCAGTTGGCAATGGCACAATTGAGTGAGTGTGGAATGATTCACAAAGAAAAACAGCACAAGCAGTTTAGCAGGAATTGGCAAAGACAGGCATGTCAAAATCCTGCTCCAAGTCATTTAGTTCCGTATAAAGCTAATGCTGTTATATTTAGGGTCATATGAGCCAAAGGCTAGAACGAGGCCTAGAAGCACATTTTATAGGAGAATTTCCTTCTTTCCTTCAAGAAAGTACAAATGTTCTTGCCATCAATGCCAAAGAATGAGAGTTATTCTCACATCTTGTTCTATTGTTACCACTTCCACATCCAGCAGGGTTAGTGACCAAGTAAACAACAAACTATTAAAAGTGTTAAGATAGGGAGGGACTAGAGAAAATAAAACATGACCTGCCCGTGACCCTCCCTCAATTTATTTATTTTTTACAAAAAAGGTGACATCCAGAGAAGATAATTTATTTGAATATTTGAATGAACGCAATACTCTAGTAAGTAGCAAAGCTATCTCTGGAAGCTAGGTTCTCTAATTACGAACACATTGTTTTTTCTAGTACTATAGACTTACTCGGTTTACCTCATTAACTACTCTAAGTAGAGGCCTGCACTTAAGTCTAGATTAAACATTAACGGATGTAGGATATATTCTCAGGTATATTACTGAGTTTTTGATTATGGCAACATTTTATATTTCTCTGGGCTTTGATTTATTCATTTAAAAATTAGGAAGCAGGAGCCCTACTAACTTCACTATTGTGAGGAACAAATATGGTTAAAAAAACAAAATGAAATAACCTTATTAGAAGAAAGATAACACTGTGTTCTTTAAATCCATGTAAATTATTAGGAATCTTATGTGAATGCTGAAGCAGGATGCCAGCTTCAGGTGGAGAAGAAATGGACAGGAATGCAGAGAAGACATTATTATTACAGAAGAAAGATGCAGTGGGGGCAGGGATTTTGACAAGGTTGATTTTGAGATTCTAATTCTAATGAATAACAATCCCTGATAACCAAGTGTAATGAGGGGAGGAAGTTAAGAGAGAAATAGTAATAAAGCATTTAGAGAGATCAAGTGGAACAAATTGGACAGGAAGGAAAAAGAGATACTCATTTTTTACAAAAATCTCTGAATCTAATAAAAATGGACCTACCATTTAGTTTGAAGTATACGGTAGATGTACAAAAAGAGCTAAGAGAATGATGGAAAATCCTTAGAAATAACGAGGCAGGATCTGCCTAGATTTAGATGTGGTCATTGTGGAAAAGAATGCTAAATGTTTTATAAGGTAGAAGTTTTTTTTTTTTAAATTTTTTTGCCTTGGATTATTTTTGAGAATCTGATGAAATCTACAGAGTCTTAAGAAAAATACACATAAAAATATTTACCTACATAACATGTACCTACACCCACAGAAATAGACACAGTTCTCTGCACCTACAACTATACCTACATACACAGAGACTTATGCATGTACATATACAATGTCATGGAGTTAATACATACCCTGTAATTGGTCTATGGATTGCTAGGCAAAACAAATAAAACATATATACACATTCGTTTATAACAGAGCACAATTCATCCTATGTGAGAGTTGGTAAGTTAAGTAAAAAAGCTGGTTAAAGTGGGATGTTAAAAAAACTCATATACACCTAAACATAATATTTTAATTTATATATGTATCTATGCATGGACATGCAAATTATTTACCAATCTTTTTCTATTTTGTAATTTTGACAAACTTGATCCTGATTATATAAAGAAAAAAATTATTTTTTCACATCCAAATTCTCTGCATTTTAGACTGAGAATATTTTTTTTTATTAAAAATTATTGGGGTGACATTGATCAACCAAATCCAATAAGTTTCAAGTGTATAATCCAACAGCAAAGCATATATATATTGCATTGTGTGTTCACCATCCATAGTTAGATTTCTTTCCGTCACCACATATTTGACCCCTTTTACCCCTACTTCCTCCACCCCCAACTCTGGTAACCACTAGTCCACTGTCCATGCCTGTGAGTCTCTGTTTGTCAGGTTTGTTTGTTGCTTTTAGATTTATACCCTACATATGAATGATATCATGTGGTTTTCAACTTTTTCTGTGTGACTTATTTTGTTTAGCATGATTATCACGAATGGCAGTATTTCGTATCTTCTTATAGCTGAGTAATATTCTATTGTATATATGTTCCACTTCTTTTTTTTTCCAATCACCTATTGTAGGACACTTTGGTTACTTTGAAATCAGAATGCCTGCCTAGTATCCCTGAACCAGATACTTGAAACTAGGTGATCTGAGTCAAGTTACTTAAATAATATGATTCTTACTTTCTGAAACCTCATGAGAATGTTATTAGTTTTGAATGAAAGTATTTAATACAATGGCTTTTTTACAATAGATATTCAGTAAATATATTATTGTTATTAAAATAATAACTTTTAATGTGAATAAGTCAGACAGGAACTGGACAGGTTACACTTGTACAGAAAGCAAAGGCATAACACAGAAATCCAAAAAAGTCAGAAATAGAGCAAAAATGGAGATATATTACCCATGAGAGAATTATAAACATGGTGGTGCAAGGCCAGCAACTAAAATAAGAGTCCACTTCTCTGAAGGCTTTTACTTGGGCACTCTCTGGCCCACAGATAGGATTATAAGGCTCTGACTATTGTGATCACAAAGAATAAGTTTAGACTCAGAATGGTAAAGTCAAAACATAAGGTGGAAAGAATTCTGAACAGGAGTCAGCAAATCGCCTATGAGTCCTAACACCAATATCCTGATTCGCCTTGAGAAAATGAAAACACTTGGGCTTAACTTCCTTATCTATAAAAGCATAGGACAGAAAAGTACTAGCCCAAACACCTTCTGATATTACTGCTCCTGTTGTCTGAATTTTCTATAAAACAGTTTTTGAATCTTTATCATAGATCAATTATAATTTACTTTAGGCTTTGAAAATTTTTGAAAATATTAGCAATCACTAGATAAGATGATTTCCAAGCTCTCTTTCAGCTCTCAAAAATTTATGATTTTAATATATTCTATCAATATGCCTATGTGGCTAATAAACAGTACAATTTGCTAGGAACAAGGGCATTTTTTCCTTTGCCTTTTATTATCTGCAACATGTGCATGTGCGTGCACGCGCGCGCGCGCGCGCGCACACACACACACACACACACACACACACAAAGATTTTAAGGTAATCACAGCTGGTGGCATAAATGAAACTAAGACATAAAATAAACTTTTACTACCTTTCAAATAGCCATTTTCCCTTTTGTTTCTTGGACCAGCACATACGTTTTCAGTCTGCTCAGGAGCCAGAACTCACATAAAAGCAGTTTTTGTGTGAATACACCAGGATTTTATCTGTGTCATTAAATTCACAGGTTGGACTGCTCATGTTGTAAAATCAGAGGAAGGAGACTGAATCGGGCATTTTGAAAAGTCAATTTTATTTGGCCCACAAGGAAATGATTTCTTATAAGACAGACCAGAAAGGTACAAAAGCCTCGACTACTACAAAGGTAATATATTTGTCTACCTGTAGATTAAGCCTAAGGATAAAGATTATGAATAAGGAAAGTATGACTTTTGAAGTCAGAATCAAAAGGAAATTTAAACGTCTTGACCTAAATTGAAAGTTTAAGTTGAAGTAACTAAGTTCAAAAAGTTGAGTGACTTGACTGGTCATACAGTTAGGCAGTACTAGAGTCTAAATGATCAGAGAAATAGAATGTGTGTGTCTGTGTGTGTGTGTGTGTGTGTATGTGTGCATGTGAGCACACGTGTGTGCATACACACGTGCTTGTGCGTGAGAGACAGAGAGTCAGAGAGAGAATTAATTCATTTTATAATGTTTTCAGAAGAGACAAACCACAAATTCTGCCATGTTCTATTCTTGAAGGTAATAGTATCAAAACTTTTGTGAATATAATTTTAAAACCACCACAACCTCCCTGCCTTCAATTTAAATGCATAATAACTATCTAATAGCTAGTACTCATTAACTATTTTCAGTCATTTTCTCTGAGTCTATACACTCCTGCTTCAAAATTATAGGCTATGTTTTTTTTTTTTTTGTTCTAGGACTTGTAGGAAAAAAAATCTTATATGTACTTTATAAGCACTTCCCGTCCTTAAAAAAAAAAGTAATAATTGTGTCACATCTTAGCCTTGTTGTCACTAGGATAAAAATATCACAGGAGAAATAAGAATTATAGAATTGTGGCTCTGAAAGAGATTCAGGAATCATATGATCTAAATAAGGCTGCTTAAATCATACACTAAAAATATTCTAATCCAACCATTTAATTTAATGGATGAAGATACTAAAGTTCAAGGTTTAACATGATTTACCAAACTAGCAGTACTGGTAATCACCTACATATTAGAATCTGGATCTGTTTCTATTCCTATTTCATCATCTCACCATTTCATGTGCTTTTTAATCATTGATTTTCCTTCTCATCTTTACCAATTTGAACCTAAATTCTTTTTATCTTATTGCTCCTATAATTTCCAATGTTACTTTTTCAGTGAGTACAATGGTGGTCCAAAAAAAGTTGTTTCCAATGGAAATGATAATGTAGCTAAACTTTGGTTGGGAGCATTTATCTGCAGTCAGAATGTTAACATGGGTCTTATAACTTGTGAATTTTTACTCAGGCAAAGATTGGGGGATGGGAGCATGGAATGGGAGCCAAAAAATGAATATTATCATGTTGGAGGGCCTTTGTCATTATCTCTCTCAGAATGAAATTTGACAACTAACCAGAAGGCTTTTAATGAAGAAATAGGACCAAGAAGTGAAAATTTATTGATTAGCACTTCAGGATATAAGGGGAAAAAATCAGTAACTTAGAGGTTTCTAAAGAAGTAAGATAATTTAAGTCCAAAATGCGATGAAAATATAAAAGTTACTGAGGCATGGCTGGATAAGTTTTTGTTTGTTTTAATAGAAAGAATCTTCTCCCTCTTTTCTTGACCCTATCCTCCCCTGAATTCTACCTAAGGACCAAATTCTCACACTTCCCTACATGTATCAAGGTTTACATATCTTCCCCAGGTTGTCACTGGCAAGCTTCTTAGTCTATTCCATGATGATTCTTTAGATATAGACTTTAAGGTCTCTGGGGCAAGAACCTTTTTGTTTTGTTTACTGCTGAATTCCTTTGACTTAAGGCTGTGCCCAGATCATAACAAGAGCTCAGTGATAAATGTTAAGTAATAAAAAACATGGAGGAAGCCTGCAGTAATGAGCCAGGTAAGCAAAATACTCACTGATTACCAACTTCTTCACAATTTGTCTGCTCTGCCTTGATCTTATACAATAGTTATTTCTTTCCAAATAACTATGATATGGATATAATTCTACTTAAAATCAAAAATAATTTTGATAATAATTATTTGATTGAGATCATTGACAGTTCAAGGTATTTGGAGATAACTTGGCTCAGGGCTAAGAATTATTAAGTATTTTCAGAGATATAAACTAGTATTTAAAGAAATCCTAAAGACTAGTCTTGTCATATCCATGATTTTGAAAACAAGGAGACAGAAGCACATAAATTCTAAGTGATCTGTCAATGTTCCTATAGTAGGTGATGAAATAGTGAAGATCAGATCTCTGTTTTTCAAGTTTATTTACTGTTTTTACCATTTAACTTAGTAATAACTTGGACATGCCCATTTCTTGGTGAAGCATGTGTTAAGTAAAAGGAGCTTTTGAGGCTGGTATGTCTGTAAACAAAAGATATGAAAGCAACATAAATAATCAACAATTGGAGTCTACGGCCATGCCATACTGAACGTGCCCGATCCCATCTGATCTCGGAAGTTAAGCAAGGTCGGGCCTGGTTAGTACTTGGATGGGAGACCGCGTAGGAAAACAAAGTGCTGTAGGCGTAAAAAAATAAAAAACAAATAAAATAAGGGATTGTAAGGTGACAAGGTCCTTGCAATCTGTGAAGTCAACCAAGGGTTGCCTCTTCTTAAAAACAAACAAACGAAAAAACAACTGGTGAGTGATTGATACTAGTATTCAGAGAGAAAACAGATTAAGCTTAAAAATTTTACTATCTGAATGTAAAGAAAAACTATAATTGCATGGGATGGCCTATTATATCAAGGGCACAGCTACAAAATCACATTTCTTATGAATCAGTAGGCATTAGACATGTCCTAAATGGTATCTGATACTTTTCTCTAGAACCATGTAAAGCTCTCTCTCTGCTGTGACCAGGAGAGGCTGTGTGTTATTTGTATTAGGGGAAAAAACACCTCTCATAAAATGAATTTAGATAGTCTTCTTTGTAAGAATTATTATTTCTGAAAAATCAAATACTTTGGAAATCGTGATATCTTAGCAAACCACAGACGTCCAGAAATGTGATACCTTAGGATATTGTGTCTTTTTGAGGGGGAGTGGCAGGGTGAGGTAGAGCACATCTCGACAGTGCAGTGAATCAAGGCAATGGTGAACCCAGGAAGGTTATGATGTTGGCTCCTTAGTCTTAGATTCTAGGAACTGCCATATTTAGCATCTAGGTTATCTTACACTCTACCCTTTGCCCCCAGCACCCTAATCACCTCTGGTTATTCCTCATCCTTCAGTAAAGTGTGTTTACATGTACAGTCTTCTTTTTGTGATATTAGAGAAAATTTATAGATGTGGTCACTTTTGTGAGGTCAGCACAGTGGTGGCTGCACCGTATGAGGAGAAAGTTGCCCTGGAATTAGTCACTGAGCCTCTGAAGAAGGAATGATGGCACTAGAGGTCCAGCAAAGTGACAAAAAGGAGCACCTACGAAATGAATGGACACAGAGACAATTGTCTGGTACATTCTCTTTTGCTCAAATCTCTGCTAGAAGATAATCCTTGAAAACGGTAAGGTTAACACTTGGGATTACATAAAACATTACAATTTTCCCAGTTATTAAGTGGGATAAAAGCAGGACACAAAACCATATATATAGTATGATCATACTTTAAGTAAAGTATGAGTGTGTGTGTGTGTGTGTCTCTCTCTCTCTCTCTCTCTCTCTCTCTCTCTATATATATATATATATATATATATATATATATATATTTCATATATATTATATATATGCTTCATATATATATACATACACACACATTTGGTTATAATTATACATGACATATGGATGAAACCATTTTATATACATGCATATCAGTTTACAAATAAAAGACTAGAATTTAAAGACAGGAATTTAATACTCTAAAGTTTTAGCAATAAGGTTATATTGAGAATTTAACACTATAAATTTTTTTAAATTTCCCACAGTTGGAATCTATTACTTTTGAGTTTAGGAGAGATAAAATTTTAAATCCTGAATAATAGTCCTTATTTGAATAGCCATCTGGGTAGAGGTGTCTTTAGGGAAATATGAGCAATATCTGAAGGCCTCCTCATCATAAATTCTCACTTGACTCTTCTTAAACCAGCCTGAGCCCCTGACAAAATGAATTGCCATTATAGCATACTAATTAAATCGGCCTTGCACTGGAGTATCGTAAAGTTTGTTTGGTTAATTTTTTTTAGCCAGTTTATTTTGGGAGAAATCAAATAATTAAAGAAATATTTATTTTTATTCTTCAATTCAGTTTCTACTCCACTGAGGTCTCTGCTCATCCCAAAGAACATTCTGTCTTAGAGACTGTGATGTTGCTGTCCACCCTGTTATGGCAATCTTATTTCCAGTATCCAGTTCATCATAATCCAAAGCCATGAAGGTTTCCCAATTATGGCTCCTGCCTATTGTCTCTTCTTTTTAACCACCACTCTCTTTTGGCACTTTTGCAGACATCACCTTACTTTCTCTGTAATCCCATTTCTTGTTTATGCTGCCTGTTCTACAATGATTTCAGATGTCTACTAGATAGTAACAGCAACAAGTAAAGAGTTCCTAGTTGGACAAAGCTGTCTCATGTTTTTGGTCTTAATTGAAAAGCCACACTTTTCAGGTAACCTCTTCTTTCTCCAGCTACTTGATGTGAGCCTTTCATATGACAGACATTATATCATGGTCTGTGATATAACTATTTGTGTCCCTCCTTGGGACAGCAAGCACTTGTGTGACAGAGTGTAATGGACAGAGTACTGGGTTGGGAAGCAGATATCCCAGAATGACCTTGGGGCTTCATCACCTACTAACTGAATGACTTTGGTGGAGTCACTTTGCCTAGATAGTCTTGGTTTTATTATCCTGTACACTTCCAGAATTTGTTCTTGGAGTCAAATAAAATAATGTACACAAAACCACTCAAAAGTATATACAAATATTTATATAATTTTCCACACCTGAGTTCTGAACCATGGTTGATTTTCCTTGTAGCCTCCAGGACACTCAAAAGAAGACTTGGTACCTCCTACGTCTTGTTACTTAGGTTAATAAATAATTGATCCATGAGAAGCTCATGCAACATTAACCAAACAAAACTTTAAGAACAATCCCATCCCGGGACTGCTTTTTAAAGATCAAATTTTTCCAACTTTCTTACAAGTTAATGCTTTGATGTGTCTCCTGCGCCTCACAGCCATTTCTTATTGCTGGTTTATGGGCGCTTGCCTCATTCACGGGCAGACTGCTCCTGTCTCAGGTGCCTCTCATTTACAGCCAGCTCTCATGCTGCCCCATATTTCTTATTGATGGCTTTTAAAAAGCCAGCCGGCCCTTTATCCCAGCACAGTCACTGCAGTTTTCCTGTTGGATCTTGTTCATCCGTTTACAAGGCCACAAAATACACATAAACATGCTTGACACAGCCCAGTGGTAGGAAAATATAAGAGTAATAATCTTGGATATCAGGCAAGTAGTGAATGGTATATCTATATCCCCGAAGAGAGGACAAAAGAAATGATTACAGCATCCAGCTGCCATATGACCTACATCATATAAATGATGCTGACAGGAACTAGGATAAAAATGTATTTTGTGATTTAATGATGATAACAGCTAAGCTGATGATTAGGGTGATGATACTAATAAAAATACTTCATTTCAATGTCAGAATAGACTTGTGCATTCCTGTATCTTATTTATTTCTCATAAATATCCCTTGAGATAAGAAGGGCACTGATTATTAGCTCATGAAAGAGATAAGAAAATTGAGGTACTAGGTAACTTTTTAATGCTCCCTTCATTCATTTATGAAATTTATGTAAACTTGCACAGCTGATCCTGTGTGTCCAGCACTATTCCAGAGAAAATGTCTGCTCTCAGGCAGCCTATGTTCTAGGAGTGGGAGTTATATAAATGCTCAAACAAACAAGTAATGTGCAAGATAGTTCAGATAATGACAAATGGAATGATAAATGCAAACACATAATAACTTTTAAAAAGGCATAGAGATTGCTGAAAGAGAAGATAGATAGAGGAACTTTTTTCAGAGTGAGTGGTCAAAAAAGGTCTCTCTGAAGGGTAAATATTTGACCTGAGATGGGGGAAAAAGGAGATTGCCAAGAGGAAAGCCACTGACAGAGAATTTCAGGAGGAGGAAATTAGAGGTATAAAGGTTATGAGGCAGGAAAAGGCTTGATGCTCTGTAGAGTGAGATAGATATCTATGTGGCTAGAATCTAATAGCAACGAAGAGACACAAATTAGGATGAAATGGTATGGTCTATGTTACATGAGGTTATAAGCCATAGTGAAGGGTTTGTATGGTAATCACTGTTAACCCTGTTGAACACTGGTATTAATCCTACTTCTTCATGAGTGATACTTTTTACTACATTGTAGGAATGGATTAGCTCATATTTGCTTTTGAATTTTTATATTTAATTGTATTATCTCATTCTGTCAATATGTGATTGGGGATAATATTTATGCAAGCCCCATAAAAACACTAAACAATCATCCTTGTTTTCTGGAAAACATTGTAGAAGACAAAAAATATCTGTTTCCTAAAAGCGTAATAGAAGATACTTAGAATCTAAATAGACCAAGTATTTTTATATTTGAGAGGTGGAAAGGAAGTAGCTTATCTTTTTTATTTAGCATTTCACTATTATTAAAAGTAATTTTTTTAAAGTTAGTAATTTATTCATATTTCAGTTTCTTCTTAGGTCAATTTAGCGTTTTAGAACTTTCTGGGAATCTCTACTTCTCATTTTTCTTGGCAAATTTATTGTATATTTACAATGTTTTAAATTCTATAATAGTTGTCCCATTTTTTTAATTATATTTTACTTACAGCTGTCTTTTGATTTTCATCATTCCTACCAGAAAGTTGATTATGTATTTAAAAGTGAGATTTTTTCTGAAAAAAGCAGATTATTTTTTGTTTACTTTGTTGCTCTTTCCTTAATATATATGATATATATCTTATCAAGTGAAAAATACAACTTCATGTCATTTTAAAGACTGCATATTCATAATTTTAATCATTTATTAACATTGTTGTTTCTAATTTTTCTTATTATAAATGATTCTGATCACTTGTTCTATATTTTTTTATTAAGAAAAATTCTTATTAGTGGACTTACAAAATCAAGGGTTATAAACATTTCAGGCTTTTAATTCATATTACCAAAAATTCCTCCAGCAATGTTGATCAAATAACACTCTTCCCAACACACAAGTAAATCCTTAAGCTCCTATTTCTTTTCATCTTTTGCAGGATTCGGTGTTATTAATCATTTTAATTATAGGTTATCTCAAAGTAGAAAAAAAAAATCCTAATGTCTGTCCATATCATCTAGAGTAAAATACAAAGGCCTTAAAATACCTATAAGGCCCTACCTTACCTGGTCATCTTCTCCTCAGCTCTGTATCCCTGATGACCCTGTCTCCTCTCATTCTCTTCTCTTTCATCTGGTTTGACTCAGGTCACAGGAGATTCTTCCCCACACTAAGCAAGCTCCTGCCAAAGGGAGCTTCCTCAATAGAAACACAGTTCCCTCAGATGTTTGCTTAGCTTGTCTCCATTTTCTTCATAGCACTTTTTCTATAAGGCTTTCTCTGAAAATCCTATTTTAAAAGCACCCCACTCCCTACCCATATCCATACTATACTATTTAAGCTGTTCTAGAAATAGGAATTTGATCTCATGATTTTTTAAATGTGTGTATATATTCAACAAAATTGTCAGAGAACGAGGTCATTCCTATAATGCAAATTTGATGTAGACTACCAAGCATATAGAATTTTTCCCAATATAATTTTCAATTAAAAGGATCCCAGTTTCCTTGGGAAAATAGCTAATGCCCATGTGTGAGGAAGGGATAGTATAGAAGGGAAGTATGGGGTATCTTGTGCCAGAAAAGAGGAAAGTTTCCAAAGATTAATGTGATCATGACAACTGAAAGGGGGTCTGCTCACCAAAGTTGTGACAGTGTGAACATCAGAAAGATAATAACTGTTATATTGATTGAAATACATTGAGTCCATGAAAAGTCATTGGTCCACAATGATCCTTAAACTGAGACAAATCAATATGCATATATAAAATCATCTCTGATATCTCTCTGGAAAAAGTTGACTTGTATTTAATATTTAGAATTAACTTCCAATTTATAGGAGTAACAGAAATAAAGGGGAAAAAAATGATACTGCAAGGAAGTAAGCACAGAAATCCCAAATGAGCAATTTATAGGTCTTTTGGTAAAATGATATTGCAAAGGTAACTTGAAAATTTAAAGAAACTTAAGAGATGTAAATAACAACCAGATTTAATGTATGGTTTGGGTTTGGATCATGATTGGAACAGAAGGACAAAGTACATCGTTGGACAGAAGAGAACATTTTATTGGTTATTAGATAATGTTAAAGAATGATTATTAATGTTTTTGCATCAATTATATTTTGTAGCTATATAAAAAGATATTTTTATTTTTTGATAAAGCACTCTAAAGTATTTAGGGATAGATTGTTTTTATGTCTACGGTTTGTTTTAAAATACTTCAGCATAGGCAAGAATGTGTATGTGTGGGAAGGGGAGGAGGTTAGCATTAGTTTTGATCTATATACCAGAGTGATCAATTGATTTAATGACTGACCACAAATGAATATACATAACTTCATGCTTGGCTTCTGATAAATATTTATCTTAACACACAACCATTTGGCATTTCAGACTTAATATATATTTGGTATATAAATTAGCATAATGAATATTAGAAATGAGTAAAATCTGCACTAGGAAAATTAAAAGACCTGTTAACATAAAGAATGTAAAATTTTGAGGCTTTGTTGGTAAAATTAATGGTGGTCAAAATACATGGATTGCCTAAAATATTATTGAGACAGTCACACTGTAGCATGCGTGTAAGAATCTAGTGAATTCATCATTGTTCATGTTTCACAATCATTCTCTAGGCTAGATATATAACTGGCCTTGTGTCTAGCAATAGGCTCTTGGTACTTGATTCTGACTATCAAGGTCAACTGGATCTTGCTTCTAATGTATTGTCACATTTACTTGGAGTGCACTTATTTTGCAGAGTACTGTTGGAGCCCACAAAAGGCCAGATCTGAAATTTTATCAAGACTATTAAATAGGTTATGTGCCTACTTTGTGCCTCTTTGCTAATATATATTTGTTTGTGAAATTAACTTTCTCCACAGTTGTGAAAGTATACTTATCATCTATCTAAAACTATTGATAAATATTATTTATCAAAAAGATTATGATATTGCTCATGACCAAACTGGCTTAGTTCAATTCAAAAGAACAAGCTTACCTCAAAAATATAAAATTATTCCAGTGTTAGCCAATAAGAAGAAATATAAATGTCTTCATGTTAGCATGCACAAATGAGTGTGCTCACACACTCACACACACACACACACACACACACGACCATCTTCATTATTATCCCTTTCCTTTCTGAAATAGTTCTTACTTCTCTTCTTTATCCTTTAGGCAAAAATTGGTAAATATTAATATAAAAACAGAGAATCAGGTACATCATGTATGCCCTCATTTTAACTCCATGGGTAATAACACCTGGTTATAAAAGTGTAACTTAAATAAAATGTTTATACTCAATGCTATGACTGATTTTGAATACCTCAAATACAGATTCAATCACACGAATAAAAATCATGCTTTAATAATTTAAAAAAACAAATATATCACTTTTATATTCCTCCTTGTTTCCTCCTTCTTTATCTGGTTGTGGTTTTGGGTGGTGTGGTAGGGTGAAGGTTAGAAGTATATTCAGGGTTGAACTTTCTGCTGTTGTAGTAGGCACACTGGTTATGTACAGGGGATACTGAGTAAATAAGTAAGTTCTTTGATGGTGATTGAAACCAGATTTCTCACTGTACAAGCATGGAAAAGTGGATTTTAAAATAAACCCTGTGGTATTGGATTTAAGTGGAGGGAATTTGGTTTGACGGATAGATAGGTAGATACATACATACATACATACATACATACGTACGTACGTACATGCATAAATATATAGATGAAATATGTGTGTGTACTTGATTTCTAAATATCACTCTCTACTAAAGGAAAAAAAAGAATGAGTGAAATGTCCTTGGATAAATGGCTGAATCCAATACTAAAGTACAAACAATAGTAGATGAATCCAGAACAAATTATAACAGAAAGTAAGAAAGATTGCAGAAAATGATAGAGGTGTGCCTTAGAGACAAAGGAGCCAGCTTGTAGGATTTTTTCTTATTGGCCAGCACTAGGATGGATAGATAGATAGATAGATAGATAGATAGATAGATAGATATAGATATAATTTGATATAATTGATATAAAATTTATATCTAATAGTATCAGATTATAAATTAAGAGTAAAATAATAAGAATCCATGATTATATTTTGGTATAAATTAATAAAGTGAAAAAATAAATGGAAAGAAGTGAAAAGGCAGTTTTACCTTACATAAGACAATATATATATACTCATAAGATGCTTGTTACTTATTAATAATTTAAATACGTATTAACTTTACAGCAGAAAAACAAGTCAGAGACCATATTAACCAAGTGATAATAGTATACCCAGTAATGGAACAATTGGCATCATGTGTTTCCTAATATGATGCAATGAAAAGAATACAGCATGACTTTTAATATGTTCCTGCCCCTCCCAAATTGACATTCATTTGTACATAACTTCTGCATAAATTATGAGGAAATATAATCAAATTGAAGGACATTCAAAAAGTAACGGGGCCATATATTCTTTAAAAATATCAAAGTCAGAAAAGTTAAGGAAAGACAGGCACTATTCTAGACTGAAAAAGATTAAAGAAACATGATGATTAAATGCAATCCATGACTCTGGACATACAAATACCACTGAGACAATGGGTAAAATTTGAATAAGATCAATTGATAAAATGATAACACTGGATAATATTAATTTTCTGATTTCGATGGTTGTAGTGTTATAAGGAAAATGCCTCTTTTGTGCAAGTATACATGAAGTCTCAAAGGTTAATAGGGTATCATGTATGCAGTTAACTCTCACATGGTACTGAAAAATAAAATGAAAATGAGAGAGAGTCAGTGCTAAAGCAAATGCAGTGAGAGGTAGCAGCTGGGGGAGCTGTGCAGAGGGTATACAGGAGCTATCTGAACTATTGTAATTGTTCCATGGATTTGAAAATAATTAAAATATACAGATCAAAAACATGATATTGCTAAAACAAATCATTTTATAACAATTGCAGAAACAGTAGTCCTCACTCCTTCTTTCAATCCTAGAATTTGGAGATCCCCAGTGAAGTTAAAGAGGAATTCTTATAAAAACCCTTGTGTACCAATCACAGCATCATGAATCATTGTTTATAAGGTTTTGAGAACTGTTATTTGTTAATACAAAAGGCCTCTGTACTCTTAATCATGACTCTAATACCTTCCAAGGCTCCATAAACCCCACTCACCAATAAATCCTATATAATTATAGGAGAAATTACCCTGTTATTTAAAATCAACATTAGATGCAGTTAAATAGACTAAATGTAGTACACAGAAATATCTTTAAGAACCAAAGTATTCACTATGTTTTTCTTTCTTGTCTGTTTAAAAAAAAAAAATCAATAATCCAGAAAATGTGCAAAAAAAGGAAAAGAAAAAAGTTGGCGCCTCTGCATTTTTACCCATGTAATCATCTCCAAACGGTATATAAGAAACAAAGTAGATTAAAATCTCCCTAGTCATTCGTCATCACTGGTCATATCTCTTTCTCTCAAAAACTCTTTTTTAGTAAACTTCTTCTCAGAGCAACACTGATAACGTCCAGATAATAAATTTTCTAAAGGTGCATAAAGTTATGTAGGTGCAAAGATGTGTGCAGAACCAAATGTTTCAGCCTAGAACAAAGCTGACTTCATGTTTTCACTGTGCTTGTTCTATGGAATCCTTCCAAGTTGAGCTGATTATATCTTCAAACTATGAATAAATCAAACTCTGGGTACCTTCCTAAGGCAAATTATAAACTGCCAGCTTACTGTCTCGGCAGCTGTCTATTACATTCAAGCTCATTATTTTCATGAGATTTCATTTTGCTGTTGTTGTTAAGTAGTGGTGAAGTGGAATACAAAGGCTACAAGGAAAAACTATTTCTTTCTCTGGGATTCCATGGCAGTTTTTCGTGCCAGAAACACAGCTCTCACTGTGCTGCATTATGGTAATGGTGAACATACCTGTCATCCAGCCAGGATGAACAATCCTTGAGGGAGTGAATTGTGTCTTATTTACTTGGTATTCCCAGGGTTTTGTACATGTCTGGCACATATAGGCACCTTAATAAATATTTATGAAAGATCTTCATTCCCTTTGGAGATGCACAAAACTTAAAACTTAAACATCTAAATTTAAGAGAGTAAAGTGTCCAAGTGTAATACATCATGAAAATGCCTTCATAACAAAGTAGGGAGCTCTCTAATCTATTATTTGCATTTTTTTCCTAATGGATTTTGGCCTTAGTAAAAATCACCAGATTAAATTAACCAGAAAATATGAGAAAAATGCTGAAAGCTTACGTGAGATGTCAAGGAAAGATGCTAAGAAAGTGTGTCTGGTCTCCTTCCCTGAAAATATTCATTAATTCCCCTTAAAAAAATCCCAGAAGACAAATTATAATTTATAAGGGAAAATAATTAGAGACACAGAGCCTGTAGGTAACACACAACTACAGCTGAATCTGTATCTATTCAAAATCCAAGATGCTTATTCATTGTTCTGTTCTTTTCCTCCCCAAAGGGCAAGGCCAGTGAAGATCCTATTGCTTCATAAACAAATGTGTGTGCCAAAGGCTCTCTTTGCTGTTCTCTATAGATAAGAAAGGTTTTTGTATTAAATAAAACCTATGCTGCTGGCAAATTCTACATTTCGGTCATTTGCCTCAATTAGCTGAAATATAAGGAAGCTAAAATTAATGTTTCCGAAAGCTCATCATTTTTCAACTGTAATGTCAGTCTTTTCAGGAGTTAAAACTCTAGTTCTGACAATTTTGGGGTAGTGATTTAAATGCACAGGATCTATTGGGTAAGGTCTTTTTTTTTTTTTTCATTTATTATCAGCCAGTCAACACATTCTTAATATTCCATTAGATAAATATTGAAAAACATAAAAAAAAAAGGGGAAAGCTGAAGGTAAGGGTCTTGGGTTAATCAGCCAGGGGCTGCAGTATGTGTGAGAGAAAGGAGGATGTGAAAAATTAATTTCAGAATCACCATGGATCTTGATGAAATGGATTTTAAAATATATTTCTTTTTATGAAATTCTTGCTATCGCAAATGACTTTGCTATAAAATACTTTAAATTTGGCTCATTTAATTCAATTTCCCTAGTTAGTGGCTCTTTAAACCTCACATATAAACCACTTAGAAAACTTCTACATAGTATTAGAAATCATTTGTGAAGGAAAACTATTGTAAAAGCATTATGGAAATAATCCTGAAGGTAACTTTGTAAATCCTGGCCTAGGCTTACTAGTTTTTGGTCTGCGGATCTGTCACAGTTCCCACTGATAACACTCCGTGACATGATCACTCTGTAGTGGGGAGACGATGACTGTCCTACCTCTAGAGGACTCTCTAGATCATTATGACCTAACGCAGGTTTCTTAATTTCCATGGCTATTTCCTGAAATCTCTATTCTAATTGGCATACCAATTTCCTTCTTTTTTTCTCACATTTTGGAGCAATTCTCTGCTATTTCTATCTTCTTTATCATCATACTTTTTAGGCAGAATACTTTGAATGTTATCTACAACAAAGAACTTATTGAGCCTCAATAGAGCACTTTTTTTCAAAATTGAGTCTGCTAACTAACATTTATCAGTTATAAATTATGTGTATTTATAAATCTGTGTGTTTTGAATAAGAAATAATTACAAACTTTTGCTTCTGGCCAAGTTATATCAATGAATTTACCCTCTCACCTTGTATCAGTTTGTCAGGGTGGCCGCAACAAGGTACAAGAAATTGAGTGGCTTAAACAGCAGAAATTTGCTGTCTCAGTTCTGGAGACCAGATGTCTAAGATCACAGTTTCTTTTGAGCTCAGGCTGTGTAAGTGTGTCTGTTGCCTGCTTCTCTCTATCAGTGATTGAGAAGTTTCCCTTTCAGACCTTCTACTTCACAAATGATGAAGTCTTCACTCGACCAGGAGAAATCTGATGACTTCTTTTAAAGACAAATATATTACTTTTAAAAACTGAGATTATTTCATTACATTTCTGATGTTAAAATGACCTTGAGGTTTTCAGATTATGCTGATTATTGATTGTATGTAAGGTATATATATTTAACTGGGCAAAATATTAAGACTATGTGAGTCCCTGAAAATGTTACTGATCCCTAAAAATCCAAAGCAGTACACCACATTATTTATCATTGAATATTATTCTCCACTGTTATGCCTCTTCTGCCAGAGAGAAGAAATAGAGAGGGAGAGAGGGAGAGGAAAACAGAGGGAGAGAGAGAAGGAGATGGAGAGGGGGAGAGGGAGGGAGGGAGAGAGAGAAATGAATACAATATTCTTTGGAGTAAGTATAATAGAAAAGAGAAAAGTGAAGAGTAAAAAGAAACACAACCCACTGGGTGTATTGGAATCTATGACCTACAAAATTAGCAACTCCCCACCCCCAACAGCCTTTCTGGTGATGGGGACAAGTAGGAAGGAGTTAAAAGAAAGTTTTTCATCATTATAATAGATTTCAGTGGTTGATTCTCTAGCTAAAGGAAGATTCATTCTATGCCGGTCTTTGCTTTAAGTCTCTGTCCTCATCTCTATTCTGGTCAACAGAACTGCACAAAAAGAAAAAAAAAATCTTATAAAGCCTCTATAAACTGCTAACTCTTTGTTTTCTCTGAGGCCTCACCCTTCTTTTCTAAAGCAAAAGTCACATCTATCACTCAGTTGTGCCCTCCCAAATCTTGCCACCAAGAATGCTACACTAAGGGGCCTGAGAAATGGGGTGAAGTGAGAGTGCACATGTCTTCCTCCTCCAAATACCACCATCGTAATCTGAAGAATACTGAGTATCTGATGTTTACTAAGTTTCATAAGGATGAGGGTGGTGGGTTGGAGGATAGGGATATAAAACCAATCCAGGACTCTAGGAAATAAATTGGATGTATTAAATGAAGACAGAAAGAAATAACTCAGGGTACATTCTTTAGCACACCTCTGGTCAGGTGTGCAATTTTGACCATCAAAATCCCTTTGCTGGGAAAATAAAGGATAAGCTTTGCTGTTTGTTTTCATTTCTCTCTGCCTCTGCTTTCCAAATTCATTTTGGGATGCCACGCTGCCCCCCCAAGCTGCTCCCATCATAACAAGCCTGCACAATTGCACTGGTTCCCCAATTTAACATCTCAGATGAAGAAAAACAATGTCGTCATCTTAGTCTGAAGTTGTAATCCATTTTTAACTAAAAGAAGAAGAATAAAGAAGCATTGACAGGAGCATATTTCAGAGTACAGATTTTTTTTAATGCTACCTTCCCTCTGCCCGGCCACAGATGGGATGGCTGGCACAGCCCACAGGGGAATGGTGCCAGGCTCTTTCTCATTTGGGCCTGTTTCCCCTCTGTTCCTGGGGCATTTCTCTCTGCTTTCCTTAGATGGTTCCCATTCCACTGGCAAAACTCGAGCCTAAATAATTGATAATTTTAGAAGGGGCATGTGACAGTGTCACTGTCTGACATGTGAATTTAATGACACTGTCACTTAACTGGCAAACTGATACAAGTTCTGATCCTAAAAAATTCTCTTTCCATTTAAGGTAATAAGAAATTTTTCTTAACCATAAATAGGAAGTGGAAGAGCCAAGTGAATTTATATTGAGCAAACTGTTTTTATCGAATATAACTGAGTGCCCAGATACTTGGAATTCATGTTGATTATGCAAATTTCTTATGAATGCCTCTACAGAGTTTGTGGGCAAGCTGTTTTTTCTTATGAATAGGAAGATTGTTGTTTTTTTTTTTTTTAAATCATTTCCCTCTTTCTTTTCCTTGAAAAACTAAGAGAAATGGCTTGAGAAAAGAACAGTCAAGCAAACTTAAGATGGTTGCAGCAAATATCAAAATCCTCAGCTTATTCAGAGAGAAGGCTTTCTGTAGGCTCTACTTAGCATGGTCTGAACTGCCTGATGAAATATCTGGATTTCATCTGTGAGAAACAGGTAACTATTGAAAAGTTGGAAATTAAAGAAAGATATAACAAATTTAAAGAATGAAGAAGATGAATCTGGAAACAGTGCACAAATGGACGGGTAGAAGGGAAGGAGTGTGTAAAAGTATATCCATATTCCACGTGAGAAACCCTACAGCCTTACCCATTAGTCGGAATTATTTAGCAGATCTCAGGTGCCACTTGCAGAAGCCCTCTAATTGTCCTCCCTCTCTGCTCAACATCTAAGGGAGGGTCCTTCTGACAGCATGCATCCCCATAGAGAATTAAGCTGAGAAAAATACAAATGCACATATATATTCACAATGTATACACTCATTCTGAAGGTGAGCATTTTATAGCATATGAAATGTATATTAAGTTACATTTCAATGACAAACAGCATCCAGGTTGTCAAATGATTTAATGCAAGATGTCCTCATTAATTCAGTTCTGAGAATCTGTGTATTTTAACTCCTGAAGTGCTTTTGGCAACATTATTTATTTAATGCCACTTTTTCCAGGTGTTGACATTCCTCTCCCCAAAAGAAGCTTATCGAAAGTGCTTCAAAAAAGCATTACTGTTATCTCCTCAAATCCATATCCTCATTTAATAACATCTCTTTTTTCATAGTCACTTTTCTTAGACTTCCCAACTTCAATTCTGTTTATTTTTTTAAAAAGGGTAACTTTTTCAGCATAAGAGCTGCATACATGCGTACCTTGGGAGTACGTGCAGTGGGAGACTGCCTTCAGACTCTGAATTAAATAGCAGCAAAACTCAATCCCTTCCTCTGAATCTCTCTCTCCTCTTGTTCAGTTAACATGCTTCAAATACTCACTAAAAGTTGTAATTCCTAAGCACTGGGAACTGATGTAAGTGAATTTGACTGTGGCTAACTCTTAGGGCTTTTGGAGACAATAGGAGCCACCGATGTATTTGAGGCCCTGTGATGCTCTTTACCACCTTACAATCAGTGGTGCATTGAAAACCAGTCACAGACCAAATTTTGCTTCATAGACATTTATTTAAAGATAAAAATGGCTTTGCTGTAAACAGACAGAAACCATTCGTTCCGCTTATTCTGTAAGCTTGTAGCCCCTATGCTCCTTTTTGATGCTCTGACTGAAAGGTCCACTCAAGACACACAGGATATCCTCCTAGAGCTAAAATTCTGTTACTCTCATCATCATTTTTGGGCAGCTATTTATTCTCTTAAACCAAAGGCAGGATCGTATGTTTCAAAGTACCATCTTTAACATAAAGACTACTAATCTCACTGGACTTGCATGCTTTTTTTGCAAAGTTGGGGAGCAACTCTAAAATTTGTGATCAATCCATATACTTTAAAGACGTTTCACTACCACCAGTGAGCAACTATTTTTATCATTTACCAATCTAACTACAAAATAACTAATTTCACTGAAAAAAAGTTTCTTCCATTCACTGGTCTAACTTCCATAATATGAGATGTTGATGAAGATACCTTGTATAGAGGCTGCTTCTAGAATACAGACTTTTTCACATAATGCTAGCTACCTTTCCTGCAGTGTGGATTCTCAGTGAGGAAAACTGTTCCTAAAGCTGATGCTTAAATTTCTTAGCATGTATATAATATATCACTGCCCATACCAGAGCATTTCCAAATAAATTGTAAATGTCATAAGCTAGACAATATATTTGAAAAATACTGAACTGGGAGTAAATAAAACTGAATTCTACTGATGAATTTGTTACAAATAACATTTATGATCTAAGAAAAGTTACTCATTCTAGTTATTAGTTTCCTTCTTTCTTTCCTTTCCTCTTTCCTTCATTCCTCCTGTCTTTCCTCCCTCGTCTTCATTTATTGAATAGGTAATCTCGAATTCCCTTTGTATTCTTAATATTATATGTTAACTAATGATGCATAACATATTACCCTTTCAAGCATAACATACTGGTATTATCATTGCTATCATTACTATTTTACAGGTTGAAATGAGGCTCAGAGAGAAAATACACTGGAGTCTCCATGGAGCCAAGTCTGGTTGATATTCTGTGGTCAAGAGCAAGAAAATTTCACCATATCTTCTGTGATGTTCTATTAGAGGTTTACTGATGGACAGCCACCTTATTCTCTGAATTAGATCTCATTATCCTCTACTCCTGCCTTTTGGGTTGTACTATGAGCCTCAGTTCACATCCAAGAGGCCTATGCACCCTCTAATGACTAGGATTGTGCTACTAGGTCTAATTTTTCTGTTTGATTCTTCTGTTCAGAGAAAGTTTCTCCAGTGAGATTTCTCAGCCCCTCAGAAAAGTAAACATCTGTTAAATATGCCCTATAAATTGGTCAGACATAGCCAGCATCCATGAATCCACTTGTCATTCATTCCTGGCGCTCGCGCTCGCTCGCTCGCTCTCTCTCTCTCTCTCTCTCTCTCTCTCTCTCTCCACACACACACACACACACACACACACACACACACACACTTCAATTATCTGCATAAATTTCATGAAAGAAATCTTATTGGAAAGTAGAGATAGTGACAATCTTTAAAGTTGCTCCCAGAGACATCAGCATCCAACAATGCAAGGTTCTGAGCTTTATGGATAGTTCCTTTTCTCTGCTTAGTATAGCACTAGCTGTATACGTGGATTTGAGCAAAGGTGTGATGTCTTAGCCTTTTGTTCTAAAAGTTTCTCCAATAAGCTCCTTCTTGAGATGACAATTTTCTGCTTCCCATGAATTTTCCACCCTAGATAAGAGCATCTCTAGCTCCTTTAGTTCTTCATGCATGGGGATAAATAGCATGTTCAGAGTTGCTGCAGGCTGAGAAGCCATTGCATATTGGTAGGAGCCTGTATGTATATTTCCCTGGCCCAGAGTTTAATGACAGTTCCTTTTTTCTTCCTCATCTTCTCTGTTTGGTAAAGAGTAAGACCAGAAGGACCTCCAAACCTTTGCTATGGGGTTCATATTTTTCCAGGCTTGCTGTCTGTTCACTGGGCTCCAGGGTGGCCAGTCAGCAATACCATTAGACTTTATTTGATTAGAAGATACTTTTTAGTGGCCATAATTAGAGACCCTTTCCTCCTCAAGACTAGAAGGAATTTTGTTTATGTAACTGCAATGAGTCAAACATCTGAGGAAACAAGCAATAGAAACTGGTGAATGTGTTTTCCAAGAACTTATACTCTGTATCATATGTAATGTCCAGACTGTATTTGTCTAGTGTTGGCTTACATTCAATCCTGTCTAAAGGTCAGACATTTCCCTTCTCCAGGTAGACTTGACATAGTTCCCCTATGATTAGGGGTAAATAATCACAGTGTCCATGGCATTCAAAAGCAATTCCAGCAAATGGTAGGAATGCTCTGACCTGTTTTGTACCATTTTTGGGGAAAAAAATGAGAGCGCCTATGGTAAAATTTATTCATAATCTGCTCCCTCATGCCATACCCACCTGTGGTACAATCCCATTAGTCTTTTTTTACTGTTAGATCTGGTTAACAAAGGGAGAGATCTCCATTCACATAGGTTAAGAAATTTACATATCAAATAGAAATAAGCTCAATTCCTAGAGGAAAGAGATTTAAGCATGAGGTAAGCAAGTGTTATTTATTCTCCCAAAGGGCACTACAGATAATTTATGGAGAATAAATAGCAACTTGACTCTAAAAATGGCTATAATTATTGATATTTCTGTTCCAGTAAAAGAGAGAAAGCACTCGCATTGCAGAATCTATGAGCTTCGGGCTCAAGTGGCGTTTTTGCCAAGAAACCCCCCTAACAGTGAAGTCTGTGTCTCTCCTTAGTGAAATCTGAGTTACTTTCTACCTGCAGTTTGATCTGCTTTTCCACCATTACATATAAGAATCAATTTCCTTATATATAAATGGTTTAATCCTTCACAGATATGTTTATGTTTTATAATAACATAATTTCTAGCACTGCTTTGGGAAACCACACTGGGGCTTAATGCTCTTCAGTTTGTATTGTAGTAAAGTGTTAAACTTCTTAAAGTTTCTTATTCACTTTAAACTCTTGTAGATTGGGGTCTGCTGAATCTTCAATGATATCATTCATTCCATAGTAGATGTCTTTGTTATCATTTCTCGTGACACTGTAGGCATCCACCAGGAAAGTTACTTGCAAGCTACTTCAAATTTATAAGTGAATCTCTCAAATGATAGATATGTCTAAAGCATAATAAAGTGATGCTAGTTTATTATATATTATTCAAACTTGATTCCTTCCTTGTAGGCAGTATCATGTTTTTAGCTCTGCCAAATAACAGAAAAGGTTCTACTCTCCAGAGTTCTCAATGGCCTTGACTTTTGCATTGGACACTTATTTTTGGTGTTATGTGAATATGCCCAATGCAAAGAGGAAACTGTTTGATAAGTACAAACCTATGACATATACCTTACAATTATAGTAAAGTAACACAACAAGCCACTACTGACCAATTCTGTCCAGCTTGATACTAGTTATAGTGTGAATTACAGAACTATTGTTACTTCACATATAGAAATGCCATATTTTGTTTGTTTGTTTTATTTTTTAGAATTTCTCTAATTACTAACACTGAAATTAAGAAAACACATTTTTGATAAAACTTCTATTGATAAAGCTATAGGCTTCTTATCTGTCTCTGTACTCATATCTAGCTTTAGTAATCTGAAAGCTGCCATTGGTGAAAAAATATGTATTACTGAGTAGAATCTATAAGAACCTATCCTGGAGATTAAACCAACGAAGCCCTGTTAGAAGGGCTTCATTGACTTACTTCTGGCACTATTTCCAAAGGGCTCCACCCTTTTGTCTGTGAAATGTCACTTTTGGGATTTATTTACTAATAGAGTCCAAACTGAGACTTGAAAACTATTGGTCAGTTTTTTAAAAAAAAAAAAAAAACAATAGACTAGTTCTTGGTAAATATCCCAAAGTACACATTTCACACAAAGGCGTCATTAACCCTCAGTAATTGGTGGGTGTGGAGTATAGCCAGTGAAGAAATCTGTCTGGTTAATTCTTATTCATACCTGTGTCAACACACCCTATATATTTCAAAGAGGCTCATCAGAATTGGTGCACGTCCATGGACAATTTAAACTAGTTTCACACTTGGACATTTAGGATGTGAAGAAATTATGTCTCTTGCAATGTCCTGACAATAAGTCCATCTGAGTGTGAACTAGAATCTTTTCAAAGTTCATGATAACCATTACCTTTTCCACTGGTTGTTAAGGATTTCCTGTTTTGCCAACTGCTAACTTTGTGACCTTAGTTTTATCTAGACTTCCCAGATTTAGCAAATATAGGACACTCAGCTAAATTTAATTTCAGATAAGCATGCAATATTTTGAACATATTTAAACTGAAAAAAAATTGCTGTTTATTTGATATTCAAAATTAACTGGATGCCCTAATTTTATCTGGCAATACTTATTCAATCACTTCTAACTAAATTCATTTCCCTCATCTTGAAAATGTTACCCCTTGTGAATTGATGAACACATTAAATGTGTGAATGGCTCTGGAAGTGTTTTGTAAACTATGAAATATTAGTCACATGTCATTATTGTTATTATTACTATTATTTCTCTCATTCAATTATCAAACTTTTATTTCTAAAAAATAATCTACTTCCAAATTAATTATTTAAATATTTAAATATTAATATATTTTTTTCCAAAGGGTCAAAATAATAGTATACATGGTTTTTTAAGCAAGCATTTAAGGCTGTTTGAGGAAACTTTAAGAGCATTTTCCTCGTAGTTTTGGTGTCTATGGTCACGAGAGCAGTTTCTTCGTAGTTTCTCCTGGCATTGATGGATCGCCTGCATCTGTTATATAAACAATCATGGTATAACAGTAGGAAACATGGTTCCAACTTGATTTTACTCCCTGAAATATTCTAAGCATATGGTGAGGTAAGAAGAGCCTGGTCCCAGGTTGGGAATTTTGAGAGCGACGGGGAGCCTACATTGTTGGATTGCTCATTTGGATCCCTGGAGCCTTCATTAGCAGGATATTCTCAGAAAAGAGTGCCAAATAGCTGGATTCCTTTCCACACATGCCTAAGATGATAGAACTTAGGAAGTTTAAAATGCTAAAAATCAGCAAAAGAAAGTTTATTAAGAAGAAAGTTTTTCAACCTGTTTTCAAACAAGGGTTTACATTTTGAGAGAATAGAAAGAAAGAGATGTAATTAAAAAAATCTAGAGTGGTTGGCTTTAAATCAAGTGTTAAATTCAGTATTTAAGGGAACTTTCACAGTCTGGACACTTTCTAGATTTTAGAACAAAGGAAAACAATAAACTTTAATGCCAACATTAAAGATTTACAGAGAAATGATGAAATCAAAGAAGTAGGATTATTAATATTATTATTAATAGCCCCCTTCACACAATGGCACAAGTGGAGGATTGGGCATCCTTACCAGAAAGGATGACCTTGTGGAGCTTACAGGACATATTAATAATCAGCAACCTTAATTGCTGATCACGACAATCTGACTCAAACCAACTTAAGTAAAAACTACATAGACTAAAGTATCTCATAAATTAGCCCATCTCTAAAAAGTCAATGTTATAACCTGGTTTCTGGAACAACTAGAACTAGGCACTCAAAATTGCTGGTACTCTCAATTCTGTTCTCACATCTAATTCTTTTCCAATCAACCGTGACTAGAAGAAGGTACACAGATGGAATTAGGCACCTACTGCTCTACTAGTAAACTGCAGTTGGGGCAAGGTTGTAATTATATCAGAGAAAAGACATTTCTAGGAAAAATCACATAGATGGAGTGGAGGAGTACATTTTCAGAAAAGTACTTTTGCTCACAGGAAATGTGGGAGTACACTGAGCAGGCAAAATAATTAGGTATTCATACAGAGAACTGACAAACATTAAACTAATAATCAGACACAAAAGTAAATTACAACTTTTGTTAAGTGCTCAGTTATAACAGGGCACCTTATTAGAAGGTTGAGAAAGCCTTTTTGAAGACATGTCATTTAACCTGAAACACAGAGAAGAGTAAAGAGTATCTCTGTAAAGGGAACAGTATGTGAAAAGGCCTTAAGGTGGGAAAATGCTCGAAGCATTAAAGAAACAAACCAAAAAAAAAAAAAGAAAGAAAGAAAATAAAAGGCAACTATATCTGAAGAATGATTAAAACATACAGTACCACAGCTTGGAGTTATGAAGGCATAGACCTAATTATATCTTTTGCAGGCCAAGTTGAAAATTTGTATTTTTTCCTTCAAGCGCAATGGGTTTTTGCTAAAAACGTGATAGGAGGCAATGAATGTTTTCATAACTTGTATTGCACAGCTGAGAATTCTAGAGCCATGAAGGATAAAAGTGGAATATATAAACAAGGAAGAAAATTTGTATTTGGGGAAAAGTGAGATATGATGAATGAAATTACTCACTACTGTGTTGCTATTTTGCCAGATAACCTTTTTTTTCTCTCCAACTATATTAAAGTTCATTCACCACATGGAATATCTATATTCAGTCAAGCTGATGGAGTCTGACATTTCCTAATATGTTCTCACCTGTTCCAAGATCATTAAAACAAATTTAAGTGTATTATTGAGACATTAGATTAAGCTGGAAAGAAAAAAAAAACAGTAAGTTTGAAATATCTTTCTGTAATAATTATTCCATAAAAATAACCGTATCATAGTCATAGATAGAAATGCCTATGACAGCTCATATATACTAGGAAGTCAGAATTGCCTATGAAAACTTATATATTCCAATGCCCAGTTTTCAGCAAGACTTCACCAAACTGATCAGTAATGAAGGTTGACCATTTTTAAAGACATCATAGAGGTTGAGTAAACAATACGCATTACACAAACAAATGGTAAAGATATTTGTCTGCATTTTTCTTTGTTATTAGGGTTTCTATAAATATAATTTGTCTGAGATAAACTTTGGATATAGCTACAATGTAGGAAAGTAAAGGAATGAAAACACTCCTGCTATCTACATTGAAGACAAACCTGATCTGGCATGGTGTGTCAGATACTACTACTTTTAAAATACAGTGAAAGGGAAAATGAGTCAAAAATTACCAGTTACTTTTTCTACACACTGACCACTAACCAATTTATGGAATTTTTTTCAATGTATTGACTTGACGGTTAATTTTGGTCCTGCATAAAGATATCAACGGAATCATCGAGATGTGTTCACCACTGAAACAAATTTATTTACAGAGCACCATATTTTTACATAATAAAATCTTATATATTAATTAACTAAAAATATAAGCAGAGAGCTCCCTGGTTAGGACAGACTATATATGCTATTTTGCTGCTGCAAGAGACCAAACATTAATTTAGTGGCTTAAAAAATAAAAAGGTCTATTTCTCACTCATGTAACGGCCTATGGTTGTATTTCTAGACAGTAGGCATCTCCCTAAATGCCATCAACAAATGACTTCCTGAGTGGCCATGATCTGGTCATCTCAGCCAGTAGGAAGAAAGAAAAGAGTACTTACAGTGAGATATTCAAAAATTTTTGTGTGGGGGCAGGCTAGAATTCAGTTAGATGACAATGCTAGTTGCAAAGAAGGCTGATATATTTCTGGTAAGACAGCTGAATCTTGGCCCAACTGCATGACTTTGAAAGATGAGAAACATGGATTTTAGTGGACACTTAACTAATTAGGTGTTTTGAAAAATATAACTTTTTATAAGAATATAATCCAAATATAGACAGAGACTTAAAGATTAAGGCCAGTCGTCAGATCTGATGTCGGTCTGTGTGACCTCTACCACCGTGGCCAGCAGAAAAACTGTGGGAACTGTGAGGAAGAAGGTCCTTTAGGGGTGACAGCTGCACTTAGGGGCTATGTGGCTCAAGTGTTCTCATAACAAAGCCACCTCACAGGGTTATGGTTAATGACTTTAATAAGATAAAACAAGTGACTCAGTGCTAGTCACAGAAGAGAGGACAGATGAGATTCTGTGTCTCTCTTTTCCATATCTTTTGATCACAGAGATTTCATTTTGTGATAGATCGAGACTAAGACAGCTTCAAGCACTATAAATACAGCTGCTCTCTCCCAAACCCCAACAAATTTAAGAATTAGAATATGTTTGCAGATCAGGTAGAATTTTGGGTTCTACTAGATGATACCTGACTTCATTCAAAAAGTCCTGTGGCGCATTATGCCCTCTTAACCTAAGAGTGCCCAAGGGAGATGCACACCTCAGGAGAGGAGCACTTTGTTTTAGCCAGGTACCTATAAGACTCAATATGGGCCTCCCTGGGCTGGGTCAGAGCCCATAGCCTGGGTTTCTTTCCCTCTGAGGGAAAATCTGAGTCATTATTGTTGAAGTATTCAAACGAGAAGGACGAGCTATGGTGACATAGCTCCTCAGCCGGCCAATCAGAAGGAGAAAAGAGATGGGAGGGATCCATTAGCAGGTATAGTCACAGGAGTTCAGAACCAAATGTGAGGGAGGCAGGGAGGGAGGGCAGGAGGGAAAGGGGGAGAGATTTTAAAGAACTGGCTCACAGGATCACCTGGGCTGGCAGGTCTGAAATCTGGGGCCAGCAAGCTGGAGATTCAGGTAAAGTTAATGCCACATCTTGATGTGAATTCTTCTTCTGGAAACTTGAGTCTTTCTTCTTAAGGTTTCAACTGATTGAGACCCACTCACATTGTTAAGGGTAATCTACTTTACTCAAATTCTCCTAATTCAAATGTCAATAAAACCTAAAAAATGTCTTACAACAACATCTAGACTAGTTTTTGACCAAACAATGCAGCACTGTAGTTTAGCCAAATTGACACTTAAAATTAGACATTACAGCAGGGAATGGCCTTTAAACACATAGAAACCTAACACCTGACACTGAACAGATCAGCTAGTGTCTTGGAATTTAATTGATCAGATTAGTTAGATCACTTTTTCCTGAGAAATAAATAGGGAGGTGCTAAAGGAAAGCAGAGACTTCCCTCTCCTACTCAGGATGGAGACTCCTTATTATTTTATTTTATTTTTTTTTGGCAGGGATGGGTGACAGGGCTACTAAATAAAATTTATGAGGAAAGCCAATCAAATCAAATAAGGATAAATGATCCTTATATAAGCAATGCAGTAGAGTATGAAAATCTCTAAATAATTTTATAACAAATGTATCTCATGTATTTTTATGGGAAGGGGAGTTAATATTTAATATTAAACTTACTCTTGTCAAAAGGAGGCAAGAAAGAACTAGGTTACTGGTTTTGAAAACTTATGAAAATGAAAGCAATGTGATAAATCTTTTGTAAGTTATATTTTTATACGTTTGCTCTAAACAGCATTGCTGAATATTTTCTGATAAATTGTACAGGAAATTGGCATCCTTTAAATCTTCTGAGGCGCCAAATAGTAATAGAATATATTAAAATGAAGCATGGCTACAATTTATGGTGAGCATCAAAGACACAGGATAAATTAGTTTTAAATGAGAAAAGTTTATGAATTAATTAAACTTTTTTTTTTTTGGCTAGGAAAAATAATTTAGGCCTAGCCATATAGAACTAGCAAATTCCTTTGTTCACGAGGTTGAAATTTTATGGAGATATAAACAATGAAAGGAATTGACAAACTGTAATGTGTCTAAAGAAAGAAAGACTGAATTGTTAAAAATCGACAATTGTTCACTCTGGTATATTTAGGCAATAGACATTCTGAAAGCACAGAATATTCATACCCTGGTGTGTAAGATAAAATCTCACCCTCAGAGCAACTGTTCTCAGCTTTGTGTTGTAGAAATATTCTATAAGATAATGTTATCTTTTTTTAACTCATACAATCAAAATGTTTGTTTAGCTAAGATGCAATTGTTTTTGATAATAAAGCATTTCGTGAGAGTACTTCATGGAAAAGGGGGTATGAAGCTAAACTATTTCACACTCACTATACTGGAAGAATTTCAGTGATAGGGAGAATTAAGAAAGCTCTAAGAATATAATTCTAAAACCCAAATGTAACTGAAGAAATCCAGCATTTATTATATCTGTCATTTCTTCAAGAGTAATGTCCATTGTTTTCCTAATGCCACCAGCACTGTGGCTAGCTCAAATATTATACATTATAGATTCCTTTAATCATATTATCACCTCTATAGAGATAAACACAGCAACTCTGCTGGGGCTTTGTACAATGTTAGCGCTCACTTGTCATTTCAGTATAAGCAATCACAGTTTGTTATGTGAAAATCATATATGTTCCCAATTTCAAGTTGTAAAACAACAGCAAATTACAGAAATATATATGTGTAGGATTTTTTTCTACCCTAGTGATAACTGTGTTTCCCATAGAATTCCTCAAATCTGAAAGAATACACAGTTATATTCTATTGAACCACCCCTCACACCCATCTGCCCATAAACACACACTTGCACAAATACACACACGATACACGCACATTCAAATCTACTCTTCTGTAATAATCTACCTTGTTAATTACTCCTTTTCTTATTTCCATTCTTAAGCTTTCTTTTGCTTGTCTTTTCCTGTTTTTTTGAGTTGGGTATGTAATTTGCTTTTCGTTCTGTCACTTTTACGGGTGAGTTTGTATTATTAATTGTCCTCTGACCTCTGCTACAAATATACTCCAAAAGTTCTTATATAAAGTGCTTTCAGTATTTGATTGAATTCTGTAGTTTCAATCTGTATTTCCCTGTTTTACTCAAGATTTATCAAACAGAAGGTTTTTAAAATGTTTCCTGGTGGAAGAGCCTTTTAATTTTGTGATTTGTTAACAACTTGTAGTTATACCGCATTGTAATCAGAGTATTATTGGCAGTATTTCTATGTCATAAGACATTTTGATGTGCTCCTTATGAACTAGTGTATGAAAATTTTATAAATGTTCCATAAGCACCTGAAAAGGGAGTACATTTTCTATTACCAGGGTCTAAAATTTGTTTTATAATGATAACATCTATTTTATTGATTATATGTTGTTTGGGTCTTCTGGTTCCTTAATTATTTTTGGTTTGTCCACTTAATGTTTCTTGATCTGAGATTGGTATATTAAAGTCTCCTATTATTATGGTGTTTCTGTGTTCTACAGTTTTTACTTCATAAAGTGGCAGCTGTATTATATTGTTCACATATATTCATAAATTTCATATCATTTTGAACGATGACATTCAGCATAAAAAAGTATCCATCTTATTAATTCTATTGTTCTTGGGCTTGAATACTGCTTTATTTGCTATCGAGTTCAAATCCCTCCTTTCTTACTGTTTTCATGGGCCCAGTCCCCTTTGTCTATTTCATTTGTTTTTCTGAAACACTTTGTTTCAATTATGTCCCTTGTATACAGCATATGGCTGGGTATTACTTTGTAAAACAAAGTGAAAATCACATTCTTTTAACAAGTTAATTCACATTTATAGATATGATTGCTATGTCTCAATTCTGTTGGTTTCAATTATGTCACAATATTTTTATAATTATGTATATTAGATTGTACTTACTATGTTTATTTCTTTAAAGATGTGTATTTTTTCTCTAATTAAAAATTATAATTGGGGAGAAATACATTTTCATTCTAATAAAAAAGGTCACCTTTTGTCTTGTATTTTATTTAGAAAACAGTTTTGGGTCAAAATTCAGTGTGGAGTATAATTTTATAATTTTACTTCTAGGTTTGTTAGTTTTTAATAGTATTCTTTAAATTCTACCTATTTCCCATACAACAATCAATAAGCTTATTTTACTGTCTCTTTCGCTTCTCTACTCATATTTAGTTGCTTTCTGCTTTTATACAAAATATAACATCCCTGTATTCTCCTTTGACCTTCATTCCATTGTTTTTCCTTGTATATTGTTTTTAATAAGTCTAATGTTCTTATAAATTATTTGATTTTTTGCCTGGCAGCTTTGAGAGGTTGTGTTTTTGTTTTTTTTTGTAGTCTAACAATTTTACTATTTTACTAGAGTGAACCCTGCATATAATCATTTTGAGTTAATTTTCCCAGGTCCCTAGTGGAACTTTTCAACATGCTGATGCAGGTATTCTTTATTTCTGGACAATTTTGTTTGATTATACTTTTAAATATTTATCCTATTTTTTATTTTCTTTTGTAAGGACTCTGCTGATATCTATACTAGTCTTGTTTTGTGTGCCTTCCATTTCCACTACTTTGACCCTTTTTACTTCTTTTCTTACCTCATTTTCATTTTCTTTGTTATTTTCCTACCTCTCTTAAACAGTCTTAATGGGAGAAATAATTTTGTGTTTTCTTCTATTGCTTTCCTGAGTACAATCAGCTCTATAGCTTTCTGATTTTTGTTTGTTTGGAGGCTATTTCTGTTCTGATTCAACGTGTTTTTTTTTTTTCCGTATCCTCAAACGAACATTTGAGAATATTTAATTCAGTTCGGAGCCTAGTCTTAGAATTTTCTTCTGCTTTATGTTCTAGAGGGGAAAAAACTGTCAGTTAAGATGTGCTGACTCATTTTCTTATATGGTATAGTAATTGTTACCAGTTTATTCAGCTTTCTTCTGTTCATTCTGTGGATTTGGGGTGATTTACAATAATAATATTTACAATGTCATATTCTTCTGTAGTGTATCAAGGTCTAGATTCTTCAATGATCTTTTATCTTGTTTGTGTGTGTGCAGTTGAGGGAGGAACAGGTGTCTTTCCTCTTTTGCTTTTTCTCTCACCACCTAATCTCCAGAGGTGCTTCTCCCTTACTTTTTCCTTTTTTCTTCCCCAGAAGCTCTTGAGCTCTGCAATTTCTAGTGGTATGTACTTCTAAACTCCTTCTCTACCATCCATGCTCTGATCTACCAAGACACACTGGCAGTATTTTCTGACTTAGAGTGGATGTAATCTTTCTGGCAGTGTTTTGGCTCATCTCTGCTCAGGTCACTAGTTCCCTTCTCATTTTTTCTCCCCTGTACTTTTATCCGGATGCTTGGAGTCAAAGCCTTGTGACATAGTGGGAACATAAGAGATCTTTTGCTGTCATTGTTGATTTTTTTCCTTCTCTTTTTTCTTTCTTCTCTTCGTCTTTTTTTATTTTATTTGTTTACTTACAATTATTTTAAAATTAAGCCATACTCTATCTTCAAGTACATTGAGTGTGTTGTTCATGTGTAGTTTAGTCTTTGTTTTTTTCTCTATTATTAGGTAGGAAATACTGAAGAACACTAACTTAAGCAAGGCTAGTTCCTCAGCTACCCTATCCACCTCTCTTTTCCATGAGAAACGAGAGTTCAAACATTCCCCACAGGGAATAGCTAGAAGGTATTACCCAAATCCTTCTCAGTCTATGGTTAACTCTATTCTTAAGGCTATATAGGGTACCATAGTCTAATTAGGTCCAAGGTAAGTTTCCCTTAAAAGTCTCATTATTAGAATTTCTTCACTTATCCCCTTAAAAATAATCATTCCCCAAAAGTAAAATTGCTGAGTCTTTAGGAAGTAGACCTCCTAGTTTCAATATGTCTGAAGTTCCAGCATAAAAAGCTCCAAGGTCATGATCTCCTAAATTGCTTTCTTGTAAATGACAAGCACATTCAGCAGCAAAGAATATAGCTTCATTATTGAAGTTAAAACCTAGAGGAGGCCTTAGGGATTATCTGGTATGACTAGAAATTAAAAACTTATGTAAATAAAGCATTTTTTTTAAGTTGTCATAGACATTGACTGAGTCATTAAACCAGGCCTCCAGAGTCTCAGTCCGGTACTATTTTGTTTTTTGCACCCAGTGTGCATTCATTTATTGTACACTCACAAAAGAAATCACCCACCCTCTGCCTTACCCTCCTAAAAAGAACAGTCTCCTTTAAGAAACATTTAAAAAATTAAAAGCAAATGAATACAAGTTAATTTCAGTACAAGTATTTTTCCATGTAGCTGTCACAGTTATTAAAGTTTAAATTTCTTACATGTGACCAATGTCCAAGTGACTTATAAGACAGTAAGGAAAATTCTATATTACAAGTTAGCAACTTCTAGTACAAAAATAGTCTTTCTTTTAAAAATATGGAATGCTTCATGAATTTGCTTGTCATCTTCGCTCAGGAAACCATGCTAATTAATCTTCTTTGTATCGTTCCAATTTGATATGTGTGATGCTAAAGAAAGCACCAGTGCTGTTTCTTATGCTTTAATGCCTAGTTTGTATGAGAAAATGCTTCAACAGTATTGGGAACTGCATAGTCATTAAGGGTTACATTGAGTACTATAGTCTGAATAGAAAACTCAGATTCTATGTGCTTCCTATAAGTTATTTTTCTGCCAACCAGAGCTTCTGAATAGTGTTGAGGATGTTACTTGTGCCCTGAGTTGGTCAAAAGCAAATACAGCTGATCTCTACACCAACCAGTAAATATATGATTTCCAGAAAGTTTTATGTAATATTGAAAATTATTATCGACCTATATTTCCTCATTTATGAATTAGTGGTCCTCTGTGAACTCATGAACTAGATGGGATCCCATGAACTGATTTTTTAGATCCCTTTTAACTAGGACATTCTTTGTCTTTCTGATAGTATATATATTAAATCACCATGTCATGCAATAGAAGCCCGAGAACACCTACCACATAAATATGCTAAGTTACAATAAGGAATTGGAATTTTCATGTATTCATAGATAAATATTTTCCTCTATCATGTAAATCATGAGTAAATTTATACATTTAAAGGTAGTAGGGTAAAGACTGGTCAAGATGGACTTTCTAGCTGTCAAATATTTGAGCTTCTTTTTAATATAGTTTTCAAATCTAGGATGAAGACTAGATTTGCTTTGCTAGAGACATGTATTTGTCACCACCATCACCTATAGGTATTACATATATAGGTGCATAACGCTTTGTCTTAGAAGGGAAGAAGGTAAGACTTCTTTTTCACAGAAATGACATTTTCTTATGTTGTCAGCAGTTAATTTTCTACTGATGCACTTACAAGTTTTCATAAACAGTTGAATGCAAATATGACACTAACTCTGAATGAAGCATGGCTTTCTTCTTAGAGCATGTGGAGCTGAAATAATGGCAAGAAATAAACACTCACCACTTGCTCTTTTCCACCATGAAGTTTTTCTTTGCAAACTCACTAACAGCTTTTGACCTCTGTACCCAAAGACCATCAATTACCCGGCATACAAGGGTGGAATATAGTGAACCAGCAGCATCATTTGGCTGTCACCAGTTAACATCCTATCACAGGTTGAAAAGCAATTTGCCCAATATTTCAACTGCCAGGGAGGATTCTTTATTAGCTTTTGGATAGGTTTGCCTTTCAATCAGATGATTTGAATAGCTTTCGAGGTAGGAGAGATTCTGCCCTCAGATAATGATTTTGCATTTCACCTCATCATTAATGCTTTGGACCTCAAGGGAAGTCACTGTGCCTTTTATGAAGGTTGAAGCATTTTATAACCTTAATAAAGACTCATAGCCTCAGGAACAGCAAGTGTGGGGGATTGACTGAATAATAATATAACTAAATTTTCACTTCAGACTACACTATTTGGAGGATTTCAAATGCAAATCAACAGTTAAATAGTACAATGGCACCCCAAACTTCAGTACTATTCAAAAATACATATAAAAAAATAAGAGAAATTATCTTTTTCTCTTTTCTGGAAAAGCTTTTTTTTTCCTGTAATTTTATATTTAATTGCTAAATATTTCACATGAGTGCTATATAGAGATAGGTTAACAAGTATCCTATAGATTTAAATTCAAAGCAATTAGTAGTCATAGTGGTTCTTAGCTATTGTAAATTTATTCCTATGTAGAATTTAAGTCACTGTATTTTGAAGTGTGAAATGAATACAAGAGAGTAAGCAAAAATGATTATGAAAACTATATCACTGTCTACATTTCCCAAAAGATAGGTCACTCTGTCCCAAATATTAGTAATATGTCACAGCTGTAATAACTTACTTAAGGGTACTCTCCAGTAGAATTGCTCCAATTTATAAATTCAGTGAACTCTTTTTTAGTTTTCCTAGGCTTCTGCTTCCTTCCCTCAGGCAAAGCTTACTGGTGATAGTTACGTTCACAAGAACTGAGAAAGATTTCAGGAGCCGCTATGCCAGGCGCTATGATAGAATAATATCTCATCTTCTTTGACCTTCATAGAAACCTTTAGAGGAAGGTATATTATTCCTATTTACAGACTACAGATTAGAGAGATTAAATCATTTTGTCAGTTGTGAATTTATTCTGTCTTTCTGGTACAGCAATAATAGAGATCAGGCCAAGAGGATAGGGAAAGATACTAGAGTAAGACCATGAATGCCTGACATGATCCTCAGACTGCTAACATACCCGACCAGAGGGCTGGTTCTCAGGGTGAATACTGTAGAGCCTGACAAGACAGTCTGACTCTGAGGCAAGTAAACTCTGGTTTAAGTTAGCAGCTTGAAGTAGAAACTGAATAGTCAGGCTTGCAGATTGGCAACTGACTAGAAGGCTACTGGGTTTTCTCCTAAAATTACCCAATAAGCTACAAAAAAATTTCAGATTTTCAACTTTATTTGCCCTCTAATCTATGGACTCAAGATATGTGAGGGCAGGATGTGAATCTATTTTTCACTTTATCCCAAATATGCAGAAAATGTTTGCTATAAAAAGTAGGTTCTCAATAAATGAATAATAAATAAAGGTGATAAAAATTTAAGCTAGGCAGAAGGCAAAAGTCAGGGTTAGGGTTCAGATACCCATCCTAAGCCCAAAGGAACTATTTCTGGGAGTAGGTAGCACTCGGCAACTGGAACACATTAGTGTGCTCAAGACTTACAGAATTTAAGAATAATGCTTAGTAACTTTAATTCTTTCATTAAAATCTGCCATATCGATATACTGACTTTTATAACCCAAGCTTCCCTCCAGTTGGCTAGACTTGTATTATAGAGCAGAAAGCCATGTGATTGTTTATTCAATATATTCCTACTCTTTGTAACTTGTAAATATACAAATCATTGACCCAAACCTGTAGCTGACCTTTCCTGGGTCACTCATTCCAGCTCCAATAAGCACTATATCTCAGCCCAGGTCCTAAAATGTCTTTATCCTCTTACTTTAACCTTTGTTTATTCATTTACTCCTGTGTTCTCAAATATTTATTACTGCCATACTGTACCAGGCAATGGGGATATATTAGCTTAACAGCCATCACGGAACACACCAGTTGAGGGAAAACAGGGAAACTATGTACAAGGCTTTGATAAGGAAAAAGTATGGAATGCTAGCAAATCATATGCTTGGTATTCCCAGGCATTTTGCCTGAGGTCAGAGTGTCTTCCTGACATTTCCTCCCATTATTTAAGTCTTTTTGTCAGTAGATATAGCAAAGGGATATTGTTAAGGAAATTGATCAACACAGGATGTGTCACATGTCTCAGCATCAAGAATAGTCCTACTTATATACAATGGAATACTACTCAGCCATAAGAAAAGATGACATTCTGCCATTTGCAACAACAGACAAATCTTGAGAATCTCATGCTAAGCGAAATAAGTCAAACAGGAAATGTCAAGAACCATAAGATTTTACTCATCTGTGGAATATGAAACTGAAAGCAACAAATGAACAACCAAGACAAATAATAAAAACTTGCAGGCAGAAAACAGTACAGTGGTTATCAGAGGGAAAGCGGGGTGAGGAAGGTAGTAGAGGGTAAAGGGGTCAAATATATGATGACTAAAGGAGACTTGAATTTGAAGAAACACACAATGCGATATACAGATAATGTATTATAGAATTGTATAAAAAAAGAAAAAGAAGAAAGATGACTGTTAAAAAAGATTGCATTTAAAAAAGTTTGCATTGGTTAAGCAGAAAAGAAAAAAAGAATAGTCATACTTCTTGCATAAGCTTGTTTGTCTTCATAGACACTGAATCTTGAGCTAATGTGTATTCCCTCTTTGCTCTTAAACTGGAACAATTAAAGCTAGATGTGCAACCTTTGCCTGCAGTTATAGGTACTAATTTAATCCTTTCAGGATCTTGTTTTCCATTTCTCATTCCCTTCACTACTAACTTCATTCCCTTATCTTTTTAAGCTGCCTCAAGGAGTTGAATACGATGAGATATAAGCAAATAAATATATCAACCCAGAAATACTCCTCTTACCTATTGGGCATTTGGTGAGTTTGTACATAGCAAATTTATCTTATATGTTTATTTTCTTTCCTGGACAACTAGACTGAGAATAAGATTGAAATTTCCTTTTAATATTTAAGTGTTTGAGGGGCCTAGAGGTATTACTTTCAATATAATGAAGACAGACAGAGAAAGACTATACATTCATTTGAATGAACATTCATCCCTTCCTTCATTCACCACTGATAGGGCCATTCTGTGCTAGGCACTGTTTTAAGCACTGGGAGACTAAGTAGCACAAATTTAAAAAAGATAAAAATCTTTGCCCTCAGGGAGCTGGCATTCTAGAGGAGACAAATACATGCTCTGTTCAAAGATGAGAAGTGTTACAATGAAAAATGATCCAGGAAAGGGGAATAGAGATAGATATCGTTTTATACAAGAAGGTCAGAGAAAAAAGTCCCTGATAAAGTATCTAAGGAATATGAAAAAATGGTGAGGTTTTCTGGGAAAGAACCCAGGCAGAGTGAACAACAATTTTGAAGACCCTAATAGAGGAGTCATGCTGGCAAGTTTGATGACTATTAAGGAGTCCACCGTGACTGGAATAGAATGATGAGAGTTAACAGAAAACGAGGTCAGGAAAGTAAAAATCTTTCACAAGAAGCAAGGGTGAAAACAGAGGGACAATTTTGGAGTCTATTTGAAACAAACCAGAGAAGCAATGATAGTGGCTTAGATGACAGTGGAAACAGTGAAAGTGCTGTGAAATAATCAGATTCAGAGACATTTTAAAGAGAAAGCTGAGCTATTTATGAATAGATATGATATGAGCATTTCAGTTTGTGAATAGGAGACAGAGGACCAATTAAGTTGACTAAATTGAACAACAGTAGGGCAGAAAAGTACAAGTCAAGCACGGGTGAACCCCGAGTACAGATATGAGAATCTGGGTAAAAGCCAGGAATGAAGAGGGAGTGGGTATAGAATGGAATAAGGACAAGAAGATGAAAAAAAGCAATTTCAGGGTCAAGAACAGCCTCGTTTTAAACTTAGGAGGACAAAAAAGCTATGTGCCAAAGACCAAGAAAACTACTGACTACAACTGCAGGACCAGCTCTCCTCCACTGCTTTACCTAAGATACAAGTACCTCATTAGAAGGTTGACCACAAAATTCTGGCCTTGTACCTACCTTATGGGCAAAGAGTTACTGTGTAACCCACAAGCAAAGTGACTATCACTAACATATTCTTCGTTATTTGGATTCCAGAATTGACGCATCTTAGAGTGAATTTTCCTTTAGAGTTGATTTGGTTGTACTGAAGGTACAGGTTTTTTTTTTCCTTCTATACATACTTTTTTTTTTATGAATGTGATTGATTACATTTTCATTTGTGCATTTTCTCTGACATTCCCAATGACAGTGGACATTTTGAAGTAGTGACAAGGGTGGGATTTTTCTATCCATATCTCTGTAAACTGTGGCTCCCTCCACACTAGCTAAAACCAAGGCTGATTTTTGTTACCCCAGGACAGAAGAAACCATTTAGAGTTATGTGCCAAATAGTCTTACTCTCTAGGGTCTCAGACATTATTTCACTGACAATGCGTAACTTTTGTATAATGAGATATTTAGATAACAACAATGTTGTTAGGTTGGGTCCATCATCAGTGATCTTATTTGAGTCTAGATATAAACTCTTTTAACATTGAAAATATTATTATTTTTCTTCGCTGCATAATAATGAATTATTCAGTCAATTCTAGAATGAGATTCTTTTTTTCCCAGCTCTACAAATCAGGTTTTATTTTTTTAAAAAAATGTACAAGGTATTGTGAGGTCAAAGCCCTCCTCTCTTTTGCTTGAAAAAAGACTCTTTTTTCTAAGCTGTGAATGATAAGAGAAAACAGAGGAAAATAAGATTTTTATAGGTTAGCCAAAAAAATGGACTCCATGAGGAAGAGAGAAAAAATAATAAAGGAGTGAAATTATACCCATGGAGAATGATGCTCTCACCCTAGACTCCTCCATAGGCTCTTACCTTAAACAAGTCCTGGCTATAATACTTCTTTAATCTCCAGACCAAATTTATCATTATTAGAAGTTTTATGGGGACCTTAAAATAGTAATTGTTGTTAGTAGTTACTACAACCTAATCACAGAAATAGAAAAGTGGACAAAGGTCATGACGAAACCACACGCGCGCGCGCGCGCGCGCACACACACACACACACACACACACACACAAATATCTGTTAAATAAAAGAGAAAAAGTTCAACTTTATAAATAAGGCATGTAAAAACAATGGCATTATTTTTACCTATTAAATTGGCAAAGATCTTCTTAAAAGATAACAAGGAATCTTTAATGAAATAGATGGGCCTTCTCACATATAGAATAGATGACAAATTGGTATTTTTAGGGGAACTGTTTGGCAACATGTGCCCAAATCACGAAAAATGTTGATATATTTTGATCCAAACTTTTCACACCTGGGAATTTACCCTGATAAAATAAACAATAAATTATGAATTGACATTGAATGCTGTTTATCAAAGTGTTAATTGCAATACGGAAATATTACTAACATTCAAATATTCAGGAATAAGAAATATTTCAATAAATTATAATGTTATATGAAGATTAAGTATATTTTGAAAATGACATAGGAAACATTTTTTAACATAACACAAAAAGGAAAGATTAGGATAGCAACTATATATTTGGCAGGATTAAAACTATATTAAATAAGTAAAAAAATATTTTATATACACTATATAGGGTAAAATAGCTAAAAGAAAATTCACAAAAATATTAGCTGTGATTTCTGCCACTGGTCAAATTATGGATGATACTTTATAAATATTTTTATTTATATATTTCTCTAAACTTGATTGTAAGCAAAACAAAGAGAGAGAAAAAGAGAGAGGTTTTTAAAGCTCTGCATTTTATGTAGAGTGGGTGCTTGGTTATTTAAGTGAAAACGAAAATATAAACAAGCAAATTTAGCTATTAAATATCTACAAAGCCAGGCCTTTCAGAGAAAGCCACAGACTGACAATTCTGAGGATAATGTATGGGTGACCAAAGGAAGCAGCATAAATATTTTCTCTTATGAAAGAACAATGAGATTTTGCATATTTAATGTAAAACTGTGAAAATGTCTGCTTTCATGATCTCATATGAAAGATACACACACACACACAAACTCCTTGGAGTTCAATTTGTCTCCTTTGCTAAGAGACTTGAGTCAGTCTCTCCTGGGGAGCCACCTTACCTTTCAGAGAGTCTGGACATTGCAGTGAGCCAACGCTTTGCCGAAAAAAACTCAGTTTGCTTCAGGACATAGGCTCATTTTATTTACATATTTTTTTGCATGTGAAAAATAGAAATGTTATTTTCTATATGTCTGTTGAGGATCTGATATCACAGACTGCACTGTTTTTATGCTTTGTACATTCCTATATTTTTGTTCATTTTCTTATTCCTCTAAAATGAATCCTTATTTTCTCCTCTGCTCATGCAAGTCTAATACTTTCTTCAAGGTCCAAGATAAGTCCTCTATCATCCATGAAAACTTCCTTGACTCAACAGTGCTCAGTGTATCTTTCCTGTAAGCATTTAAATGTCTACAGAATTTAATGATCGATCACAGAGTAATTTTTTCCAGAGCTTTCCAATTCACCTGGGGGTACTATAAGAAGGTAGAAGTCTAGAAATATAGAAGTCCTCTTTTTCTCTCCAGTGCCTAACTCTGTGTTGTCCACACTCAGTACAGGCTAATGGAATGATTTCCAAACATGTTTCAAGCAGTTCAATATTCCTTCAGCAGTTTTTTATCAGAACAATTCAATGCACTGGGTGCCATGAGATTTTTAAAGAGAAAACTCCAAGGAATGTAAGAGAATTTGGACCAGATGGGTGCTCATTTCATTATGGCAGGGGAACATTTCCAAAGCTGAAGAACTGCTTCTCTCTACCTCCTCCTGGGTAAACTCTGGCTTGTCACACCTTACTCATTTAACAGTCCCTACCTGGCATGAAACCAGAAAAGACTGGCTCATTAATGTTCCATTCTAGCACACATTCTTTGCAAAAGCCTTTAAGAAACTCATGAATATTTCATTGTCTCCATCACTGCCAGGAAGATGGCACCATTATCTAAGAAACCAAATGCTACTTGCTAGGTTTATTTCCTTGAGCTACTGACACCCAAACAGGGCGCGTTCCCTCAACGATCATTTCTGAGTCCCTACACATTAACAGGTGACATAAAAGCATGAGAATCTGAAACAGGGCAATCAATAAAAGAAAGCATTTGAGGGGAGCCTCTTCTCTTTAAAGGCAGATACCTGCTTCACACTGTGTATAGAAACTCAATCAGAGCTCAGGAGTGATTAATAAAATTTAATCTAATTTTTAGTGACACTTAATGAAAGTTAAAAAAAAAAAAAAGAAGGTGGGAAGAGTCTGGCCATAGAAAATATCTTAACAGACAAGAAAAGAGACTCTGTTCCTTTTCTTTTTAATTTTTTTTGAGACAATACTTAAAGCCAAGAAAAGAGTTTGAATCTTTAATGTTATGTTTCCTCACCCTCTCTTTTCACACTCTTCCCTATATGCTCAAAAGCCATATGATTGGGGCCATAAGGAAGAGCTGCTTTACTCAAATATATCCAAGCTGTCAGCCAATTCTGAAAATAGAAACTTAAAAAAAGTATATCGTATATCAAAGTACCCCAGGTCCACAATGGCTAGTGGATTATGATAACATATAGGCCATCATAATGATAAACTCTGAAATGTTAAATGAAATTATATTTTCCAATTATTTATTCCATTGAAAATTTACATTTGACACCTTAGAACTCCTACAAAAAAAAAAAACACACAGGCATTATTTTCCCTTTTTATAGGTGAGAAAATTGATATAGAGAAGTTAAATAATTGGTCACAATAAAATGAAGAGCTATCTGACAGTAGATCTAACTGTAAAATGCCCGCCTTCTTATCAGTCCCGATCTCTTTAATTGAACCATGTGCTGTATTCCTTAGGGTTATTCCTTTCCTGGAGACTTAATGATAATTCTCTGGGAAAGTCTGACTCTCCAATATGTGTATTTGGAAGTTAGGTGGAAGACCTATTTCAAAATTGGGACCAAAAAATCAAATATGAAATATTTCTAGCTGACAACTAATTATCTTTTTTCCACAATTTTAATATAATTTCTGAAAATATCTGATCTCTAAGAATGTGCCATATAAAGTACAGAATTGGGTGTGAACTCAGCAGCTCGGTATCACTTATTCAAACTCCTCATTAGACCATGTTACTTTCTGTTTGTTTCTAAAGGCTTATTTATCATATTTTCATGAGGATAGGTCATTATCTGCAATTTGACAAGAGAAGAGACAATTAAAATGCAGATTAACCATTACCAAAATACTAACAGAATCACCATAACTGCTGCTAGTCTAGTCGCATGTACTTAAAAAAAAGAAGTGCAATTCTTGATACAATCTCTGAAAATTAGAATTTGCTATAGTTTGAAATTATTTGTTTCCCTCATAATCAATTCAGTACTTTAACCTAGATCACTTTTCTTCTGTGGTCAGTCAGCTTTGCATGTAGGCACTTATATAAAATAACATCAGGTGATTTCAGAGGCAAAGAGAAAGAAGACAGCTTTACCCTACTAGTCCCCACCTACCAAGTGAACAAGACTATTGTTATGAGCAGTAGCACTTCTAGGATTCAGCAAGTGCAGTGTGGTTCCCAGAATACCCTGAGATTGGCCACAGAATAAAGACCTTATGTGCCAGCCCTGTATAATAAAAAAGATTTCAGGCAATATGAACGGGCTTCTCAGATAGAGGTGTTTCTCAAATCCTCACTCTCTCTAAGCTGTCAACCAAATAAATGTTTGATGGATATGTTGAATAGTTATTTTTATTTAGGTGAAGTTATTTTTCTTTGTTTCTAACTGACTAAAGGAATCAAAGAAAGAAAGGAGGACACAAAAACTGGCAAAATTGCATGAGCTACATACTTGAGATGTAAATGTCAGAAGTACATTGATTGAGCTTATATAGTATAAGTAAGTTCATTGGACTGGGAAGTAGAGAAACTGACTTCTAATCCCAGATCTGTCACTAGGCAGAAATAAATACATCTTCCTACCCTATCATCTGAGGCTGTGTCACGATATGGTGATTACTAATGTGAAAGTTAAACAATCATTGTTTATAACAATCACTTCATAAGTGAAGGTTCCCTTAAGGGTAATTAATTAGCATAAATATTAATAGATAAAACAAAAATAAAAAGTAACAAAAATAGAATTGTATGAATATCTAAATATTTTTATGATTTAACTGTAGTTTTATATTACACAGTACATATTTATTGTTGTTAGTGACCTAGAAACTAATATTACAGAAGTAATTACAGAAAAATGTCCTAAATATTCTCTAGTAAGGTTCATCTGAAATCTAATACCATGTATTTTCCTTAGAACCTCATTTCCCAATTAAGCAATCTCAGTGTCTATAGTGGTTACCCATTGACAAAGTATTTATTACACTCTTACTGTGCGTTCAATCTCATTTAGCCCTGAGGAACACAGCAGTAGAAGACAGCCCTGCATTAACATGGTTTAAAATTTAATCTTTTGAGAATTTCGAGTAAAGTGTAGAAATTGTTTTTGGATTAAAGGTGGAGTTAGAGTTAGAATGTGGTGTCACACGGGATTTCCTGTAATCTCTAATGGAAATGAGGCACTGTGGATGATTCAAGCATTCCTTCTTAACTTCTCATGTCTTAAAAGCTCCTTTGAAAAAAAAATCTCCTTTGACCCCACACATACATCTGGTTCCAAAAGTACCTTGTTCCTCAACTTAAGCCAAGACTCTTGAAATCCAATTGTTTCCTGAGGGCTTGTCTGCATGGCATCACTTCCCTAAGAAAGCCACTAAAAACAAATATATACAGCTAAGGTTCCATCTGACAAACTTTCAAGAGCTGCCAGTTCACTTGGGGTATTTAGTCTGCTTCCCAAGTTATTACAGAAAACAATTTTTCCAAACTTGTCACTGCATAACATGTATAGGTATCTTTTCAAACTCTAATATCAAGTTTCTCCCTGCTTGTTGCCTTTGTCATAGGTTTTAGGATTTTGTTAGGGTAGCACCCTACCTCTGTAATTAGTCAGGGTAACAATAACTGCTATGTTTAAAAAATGCTAATGGCTTAAAATTAAAAAAATAAAAATTCTTTCTTCTTCATCAATGTGAATGGAATCAGAGGACTTTAAAATGGCAGAATTACAAGATGAAAGAAACCCAGGTCCCTGAGCTGATACTAGGAATCTAGTGGTAACTCTTTTCTCTTCAAATTTTGTGGTGAGCAAGAGAAAATCTACTGTGTTAAGTCACTGAGATTTAGGGGTTGTTTGTCATAACAACTAACATTCACTTACCTGACTAATAAACTATTCCTTTTAAAATCCTGCCTATTTCATTGAACACCACCACTATAAATCCAGTTGCCTAACCCAGAAACTTGGACATTAGTTTGGCTTTACTTCTTTATTATTCTCTTCATCCAATCTCTCACATAGTCTTTTTTAATCTTGCCTTCATATGTAGTATCTTTGAAATGTGTGCATTTGTTTGTACCATCAAAATATAACTTTATTTCAGGTTACCATTACTCTAACCTAAATTATACAGTCTCAAATAGTTTATTCTCTACCCCAACTTCAGATACCCAATAATCCATTTTCCACATTGTAGCTTAAGTAATTGTTTAAGGGTCTGGTCGGATCATATCATTTCCTTGCTTAATACCATTCAAGGAGTTGCTATTGCCACAGGAAACTGTCCTAATTATTTAGACCAGTTATTCATACCTCTCATGACCTGGCTTCTGTTGTCTTCATCAGCCTCAATTCACACTTGCCCTTCAACTTTTCACAGTTTCTTGAATGCACCATCCCTTCCATATCTCTGAACCTTTGTATATCCCTAACTTTTGCATGAAGCTCTCTCCATGATTCCATTGCTTCTTTCCCTTTGTTTTTCATTTTAAACTTTGCTTCCTCTTGGATGTCTTCCATGACTCCTTAAAATAGTTGTATTATGTGCTTCATGTCACATTGTCACAGAACATCAATATCATCATTAACCATCGCCTTCTTGTCTTTTCCTAAACCCTACATTCCTTATGATCAGGGCTGGAGCCTTAATCATCACTTTAATCTCAAGCACCTTGCTCAGTGCCTGACTCAGAGGGTGCTCAATACATATCGAATAAGAGAGCAATTAATCCCATCTTTGTATGAACAGTTACTTGTGGTGAGGACAGTGTAATTACATAGTAGATTTTTAAAAATCTATAGGGTTTATAAGGAGTCTTATCTGCTGTTTCAAAGGTCAAAAGATCCCCACTCTTGCACCTCTTTGATATATTGAATATAGAAATAGCTTTAACTAGATAGGGCTAGTAGACACGTGTATAGGAAACAAAACTAGGAATTTAATAGAAATATTTAAAATCTTACATTTCTATTCTATAGGCAACTTATCTATTTTTAAAATATTTCCTATTACTACACACACACATACACACACACAAATATATGTAAATAAAATTACTTCTGCATTTTTCAAATACAAGTGAATTTCTTAAGACTCATATGCATACCTAGAGGCATATTCACCAGATCTATACATATAAGCATTATTGTAGCCAAGGCAAAAGATTGGACTTAAAGCAACAATAAGCCTTTAGAATCAAAATCAACAATGAAATCCAATTCAATCGTACTGTAGTATTTATTCTTTCAGTAGTCCAAATTTTACCCTTGACAATGCAATTTCTTATGGTTTTCTCTTGTGATGTATCCCAAATACTGTAAACAAACTCATCTAAATGGGGTCATCTAAAATAGTGAGTTCTACTTATTACTTTCTCTTTTATTGGAAACAAATTATTTCTTTGTGTCCAAAAAACTAAAGTGGGTCATTAAAGCAATTATTGTGACTGTATGATTTTACTGCCAAAATTACCTCAATAAATAGTATTTACTGCAGCAAAGCAACCTTAATTTCTTTTCACTTAATGTCCGATGCAAAGTAAGAAGAGCCAGTCTAAAGGTCCAGCTTCAGGTAGACATGGTAGTTTCTAGTCACAAGAACTCCACTGCTCCAGTCCCGAGACATGACATGCTTTTACAGCAGCATATCCACATTTGTTGTCTTATTTTTTCATATTTAATAAATGTACCATAGAATTCCTTTTCTTGGTCTTTTAGAGGCATGCATAGCTCTTAAAGCATCATGTTTGTATTCAAAACTACTAATCTTTTCTATTAGATAGATTAAAAAATTGTCTGTAAAAAAGAAAAAAAATAAAATTTGAACATGACTGGTTTCTAATTTTGGAGGTTTAGGGAAGGGCTTCCCTTTTATTCTAAGCATGTCCTTGCCCTGCTTGAGAAAGGCTTAAATCCCTTCAACCACGGTCCAATCTTCTTTCTACTCTTACATATAAAGATGAAAATGCCAATATCTTCAAGCAAAGAAAAGAAGTGATTTATAATGTCTGGTATTTGAATAACCATTACCAGTTCTAATGAGTTTTTAAGAAGGAAGAGGAGAGAAAATGAGGCCACTGGGCACCACGAAGAGGGGAGGCCAGGATGTCAAAGACAAACTTCATCCATTTTGTAACTTTGAAGCCAATAACTCCTTCTTCTCCACTTATGATTTAGCCACTCCTGACTATAGGTGACTTATAATGGGTAAAGGAAAAATCTCAGAACAAGTAGTTCATTCTCTACCCCTCAAAACTGAACATATAGTCAGTCAGTTTTTGTAGGTGATACCATTTGGGTATCACCTACAAATCCAACCATGGCATGTGAAGTATTCTGTCATTCAGTAATGACTCAGAAAAACTGGAGAAGTTTTCTTTTCTAGCTTTAGAATGTTAATGTTTTTTAACCTTGAGGACTTTTAGTTTAATCTAAGAAAAAAAAAGTGCTTTGTTAATTTTATCTTCCTTCAGAGTCGAAGCAGTTAGCAAGGTAAAAAGGCCAGGAGAATCACCACTGATTAAGATTTGGGCATATATAGCAACCACACACTTTACACACATAGTATTTTAATTCTTTTAAAAGACACTAAAAAGTGAGTATAATTTGCCCTATTTTGAAGATTAACAACAACGACAATGGAGGGTTGGTAAAGGTTAAGTGATCTACTAGCCAAAGTCACATAATGAACCTACAGAGTATGATTAGATCTCAGTTCTGTTTGAATGTGGTTGATCGCAATTCTGTAAGAATCCTCTTGTGATAGGAAGGTACGTGGCAGCAATCATAGCTGAATCCCACAGATCTGGTGCTTACTAGGAAGGTCTAAGAACAGAACAGAGCTAGAACAGAGAAGTGGGGTTCTGGAAGCTACTCTTGGTTTCCCAATCAAGCATAGTACACATTACAGACACAGCAAGGGATGGGCCTATAAACAGTAATACTGAAGTTTAATCCTAATTCTACAACCAAGACTTCAAGCTCTCTGTTATAAACTCTACTAGGGCTGGGTGAGCAAATATTTACTCAACTGTCTCCAGAACAGGGAACAAACAAGACCTTAGCTCCTGATGAGGATGGTCAGGGAGTCCCTTCCTGGAAGGACTTGCCATTTTCTGAAGAAGTACCTAGGGATGGAGTGGAAGGAAATAATACCTCAAAGAGAACAAGCATATCAAGACATATTTCTGACCATTCAGTGAGTTTCTTAGTAGTCTAGGTTTTGAGCGATGAACCTCTCAGGCTTTCTGGATCACATTTGCTCTCTATAACATCACAATCAAAGTTGGACTTTGCACAGCTAAGTTATACAGCACATTATGCTGCATTTGAAGGGAGGCCAACAGCCTCTAATGTGTTCATTTCTAGTCTCTTTAGGTGTTTAAGTTCCCATTATAAAATATCACAGCTTTCTCAGGAGTTCACTGTGAAAATATTAATTCATGTAGAATGGATAAAACCAGACGATTCCTAAATGCCACAGTGTAAATTGGTTTGGAACCATACTCACGAGGGTATACCAAAAGAGAGTGGAAAGATTTAAGCTTTTATTTAGGAGAAGGATAGAAAGTCTGGACCATAGGTGTTTGCCCAAGAGAGAACATTGTGGTCAGAGCAGTGAATAATTCAAGTGCAAAAACAATGGAGTAAAGACCTCAAGATACGGAGATACTTGGTTCTGGAGGGCCTTTACAGGTGTTCTGAATAGTTACAATGGAAAAGGAGGAGTGGTGTATAAAGAGACAAAATAGACCCCTATCTTTGTTCCTTTACATGCATCTTTCCTCTTCAAATAAAGTGTAAACCTTTTTCAATCCCTTCATGGAAAGGACACAGAATTAGAGGGAAAAAATCAGTTGATTTGAAATAAAATGCTTAATAGCTTATTTATTTTTTAATGAAATCCATGGACTACAGCCCATATCAAATGATCAAGGGCAAATCCTATCAAAGTATATTATCTAAGGATCATGGTACATCTCACTCTGCCTGCCATACAACTCTAATTCAAAGAAGATTCATCTTCTCTTACGTACACTCTCTGAAAGAAAAAGAAAAATTCACAGAGCATGTATAACAGCACAAGCAGCCTGGAGCCCTCAACCTAGCTAGCATTTCAAGCATTTCATTTGATCAAATATATGATGTATGAATCAGCACACTAACTATAAAAAGACCTCATGATTATAATTCCCAGGAGTAGGGTGATTTCAAAATAGCAACTCCAGAAAGCCATCCACCAAAGGGAACAATAAAGCCAGAATGGTACTCTATTCTGTTGCTACTCGTAGCAGACTGCATGTCACAGCAGTTAACACTATAACTTCCCATCTATCAGCGCATACAGCTTGCATATTCAAGCACTCAGCATTGTAGTTTCCTCATCTATCAAGCAACTTTTCAAACGAGGCTCATGAAGACAGAACAACTGGGGACTACTGATTCATAAAAGGAAAATATTTTGGGATCCTTTGTGAGAAACAATTAACTATTTTTAGTTTTTTCTTCTCGTGAAAAGGTTCCCGGTCTTTGGAAAAGATGAGAGTATAATCAAAACTGCAATGAATATCAGGAGCAAGAACAATAAAAGAGAGGAAACTGGAAATAGCTATTAAGTTAAATCAGACTCCAACCAGATTCTAAATATAGCCTGCTGTCCTCTAAAAATAAAGGAATTGCCCTATAAACTGTTGCCATGTTTCCACATGGTTCTTCATTACAGGGGGGGAAGAAAAGAGCAATTTTAAAGTGTATGGTATTTATCATGTTCTAAGAGAGGAAAAAAAGTATGAGCATCACATATGTGGAAATAAACGAAGAGCAATGAAAAGAGAAAAGCAAAGTCTATTTATTCAGAGCTTGCTATAGCAAGGGCGTCAGCTACCATTACTTATGTTTTGGCAGAGACTCAGAGACCAGCAGAGAAGTGGGAAAGCTTAACAGTGGAAAAAGGAGAGGGCTTCAGGTAGGCCATGACTGGAAGCTGTTTGCAAGGCAGAAGTTGTAGGCAAGCTAACTAGAAGCTGGCCATTCTATGTGATTGTCTTTCTCTGTTGGTTCTAAGTTGGCAGTGGGGACAAAAATTAGTGAAGCTGGCAGTTATTAGTCAAGTCTTGGCCATTTTGATTATTATAAAAGTTACTGTTCAGTTTCCTGAATTTTTACTAGAGTTAGCAATCTGGCTTCCTGCAAGCATGATTCACAGCAGCCTGGCTTCCTGGGTTGTTTATTGTAGATAAAGGGTTGCTTTCATAGGCAGGTTGCTGCAGGTTGTCAGTCAGAGTTCTGTTTTTATGTATGGTCTATGCATTGTCCATTTGTAAATTCAGTCTTTCACATCCATTTAGATCATCAAATTAGAATAAAATATTTTAGGTTCTATAAAAATTTGAAAAAGATGACTTAATTATTTCATCAAGAGAAAATGATAATATATCAAGATGGTCACAGAGCCTATAATACCTAGTAGGAAGTGAACTAAACTTTTTGAGATATTCTGTAAAAGTTGTTCTAAACATTTAGAAAAAATAACAAATCAGGACTCTATAATTGTATAAACAAAAGATTATTGTTCATAATGAAAAAGTGTCCTTAATAGTTTATTAGATATTTTGGGATGATGTTTTAAAGGGATATATTCATCTCTGCCATTTACTGCTCTACAAACAAATCTAGCTTAATGACATACTGAATCTTCTCAAAGAAGGTCAATCCTTATATTCTGGGTGGGCTTGATTTTTATTTATCTTATACTAGTATGTTTTACTTTATTTCCAATTACCCAAAGTTATATCACACCAAGACTGTTTTCCTGTATGGCTTTAAAATGGCTCCAAGTTTCAAAAGAGTTTGGGCACTGGCAATATTAGCAGAATCATGGTGCTCCCTACACACCATTAACTTACTCTCTGAACAACATAAAGGGAATATATGCCATGTGCAAAATACTAAACTAGCTGCTGGGGTTGTAGAGAAAAATGATTTAGACTTTGCTTCAAAGAACTTAGTGTCTGGTAGATAGAAGCAGACTTATAATCAAATAGGAGTAAGTACTAGTTAGTCATTCTTCAGTAAAGCCACTCCAGAAGTGTTTGTAAGATACAATGAAAATCACAGAGGAGGGTGCTTCAGTTCTCTGGGATGCGGAATGATGGAACCTTGACGAAGTCCATTTAGAATAGATGATTTTTGGATTTGTATCTTTTACCACTTGGAAGAAGTCAGCAAAGGCATTTAAGACAAGGGAACAGAGTAAGAAAAGGCATGGAGCATAAAGTAGCCTAATAAATTTGAGAAACTATAAGTGGGTTATAATTGTCAGAAAGAGGGAACATGTTGAGGAAGGATGAAGGTAAAAATGAGAGGATTAATAAGGACCAGAGTATGAGATTCAAGAATGTCCTAGTGAGGATTTTATACTTTATCTTGTAGCCACTGAGGAGCCTTTGAAATTTTAAGGAGGGTTATATCTTTATGAGTTACTTTTTAGAAAGATGAAAATATATATATATTCTAATATATTTTAAAAATAATTTTACTTCCTTATAGCTTTATTCAGGTGAGAACTCTAATGTTCTAACAAGAACATTTACAAAAAACTTCATGATCAGAACCAATTTGTAGAGCGGAAATAAGATATCTAACATCTAACGGGAAAAAACTGACTTGGAACTGGGTAGGGGAAACTAAGTCCTAAAGAAATGTGGAATCGTAGTGTAAGAAGAGACTTGAGAAGATCATCTATTCCAATCTCATAATTTTATATGGATGGAAGTTTAAGTTAGAAATACTGTAGGAAACACCAAGTTACAACAGATATGATGCATCAGAGTACAACTTTTGTCACAAATTTTCAGAGTAAAAAATAGAAAAACAATTATAAGACTCGAGGGAATAAGGATTTGGTCATTGGAGACTGAATAAGAGAAACTGGAGAACACTTCTCTTGGAAGGAGGTGTTTCTTTGCTGTGAATCTTTCTCTCCAGAGCAGCGGTCCCTAGGCTTTTTGGCACCATAGGGAGCAGTGCTCCTGTGAGAATCTAATGCCTGATGATTTGAGGTGGAGCCAAGGTAGTGATGCTAACACTGAGTTGCGGCTGCAAATACAGATGAAGCTTTGCTTGCTTGCCCACTGCTCAACTCCTGTTTTGTGGCCTGGTTCCTAACAGGCCACAGACTGGTACTGCTTTGTGGCCCGGAGGCTGGGGACCCCTGCTCTAGAGGTAGAGGTGGGGAAGTATCTACCCCATGGGACTTCAGTGTGACCACCCCCTTCCTCCCACCCCACTCTTGAGTATGGGATATATGATGCCTGCATATGAAGGAGTGCAGTGGACCAGAAAAGCTAAAGGTAAGAGACAGCTGGCCAGCAGTCTGGATAGTAGGAACAAAGGGGAGATGGTAAAATTAATGACCTGCACTACTAGCATTTACAAGGGCAAAGGTTGAATGAGTGTTACTTCCTGACGAAATGTGGGCCATGAATGATAGTGCAGTAGTGCGGGTTCTCTTAGATCTTACCCAACTAGGCACCTACAGAGGCAAAGAGGCCCCAGTAAGATATCCAAGGTATTTTTGTCAGAATAGAAAGATCACCCGCATCAAAGGAACTACATCTAAATGTCTCCAGCAATAAGGGGAAGTCCCTAATGATATAGAGTTGTCAGATTTAGCAAATAAAAATATAAGGTAAATTTGAATTTCAGGTAAGCGACAAATAATATTTTAGTATGTCTCAAAAATTTCAGGGGACATAAGTACACTAAAACACCTGCCATTTGTCTGACATTCAAATTTAACTTGGTACTCTCTACTTTATCTGGAAAAACCTACTGGGAAACGGACATCAGCACTGAACACTGGCCAAACTCAAAGATCATAAAACCAACATGTGACTGTAACAGGTAAGTAGGAGCTTTTCTGCTCCATTTACCGTTTCTCCTTCACTAACACTCATCCCTGGAAGGCCCATAAATTGCAAGTTTGGGGAGCAGAATCAAGAGAAGAAAAAAATCTGCCCACATCTCTATCACCCACTACAGCAATCTCCAGCTGAGGAAGCAGGCAACATAGTTGTTAACTGTGAATGAATTTGGCTATTCCATGGGTTCGGACATTCTGAGTATTCAGATTGACTGTAGAACATTGAATTAATTAAGAGATAGAAACGTATGGGTCTGCCTGACTTTTCCTTTAGATTAAGAGGGAAAAGCAACTTCTAATCTCCTAAGCAAAATAACTGGGACAATGGGAGAAAAAATAAATTTGTGCTCCGGTTGCATCTGTAAGCCTAGCTTGTTCAATATGCCAGTTATGTGCAAATTAGCAAAGAGAGGCATAAAGAGATGTAGTGATTGCTCTGACTACAGACTGCTAGAGACAGACAAAGGTGAGGAGGAGCCCACATCTTCCACATATGCTCTGCAACTCTGATTTTGTCATCCTTCTGCCAGACATAGACCATCCTCTCCCCACAAATTCCCCTAGAGCTGGCAAGTTAATTAAAAAATATTCAAATAATTATCATTTGATATTTCTTCAGAGAGACTTGCATGAAAATTCAAAATAAATTTACCTATATAACCTGTATGAACAGAATACAAAACGATCTCCTGCCTGCCTTTCACCTCAGCTCTGCCTAGATGAACTTACCAAAGAAAGGAGAAGTCCAACACTCGTAAACTGCATTCCTCTGGAGACTCTAGGGGAAAATCATTTCTTTCTCTTTTCTAGACTCTAGATTTCTTGCCTTGTGGTCACTTTCTCCATTCTTAAAGCCAGCAAATGCATAATTTCTGCCTCCACTTTCATCATCATATCTCCTTTACAAACTCTTAACTCCTTGCCTCTCTTTTTCACTTAGAAAGACTCTCTGGATTACAACAGGCTCACACAGATAATCCAGGATAATCTTCCCATTTTAAGACACTTAACCATAGCTACAAGGTCCCTTTCGTGATGTAAGATAACATATTCACATGTTGTGAAAATTTAGGATATAAACATCTTCGAGGACCATTATTGGGCCTACTACAGATGTGTTCTCTTGTCCTTCCTTTTTTGGGCAAATTCTAAATTATGACATGAGAGATAGAAATGGCTGCACTAGCTGGGATTTCTCCCTTCACTCTTTCCCTCTTCTAATGAAGTCATTCATAGACCCTATTTTGTTAACTCAAGGACTCCCATACTTTGAGTTAATTCTCTGCCATAACATAAAACTGACATCTATGTAACATTCACCTTCTAGCAGCACTTTATACCACTCCTTAATCCGGCTGCCTTCTCCGTCCTATGACTCTACGTCTCTGCTCTTCCTGGGGATTACTCTTCCTCTCCTGCCCCATAGCTACAAGTGTGGATTCATGGTCCAAGTTTGAAGAAGCAAAATCTTTTTGAAGATCACTATGTGGCTGAAGTGTGGACATGTAAACCCACTCCAAACCAAAGTCAAGATGAATTCTGAAGGAACCTGTGTTATGTTTCCCGATAAAAAGAAGAAACCGATCTTCAATAAGAAACAATAGAGCTGAGATTCACTGAGGGAAAGATGATGATGAAGAGGCAGTTCTACCGGTGAGTCATTTCCCAAAATTTACTTGACCTGAAGATCAACCCTACCACCTCTGTCCTTCCTGTTTTCAAAGAAAAAAAAATCCTTTTGTTTGTTTAAGCTACATTAAATTGAACTTCAATCATTTGCAGCAGGAAAACTCTTTATTAGTATAGTCCTGTGCTGAGCTAAATGTTATACTTACAATATCCTATTAAATTCTCAAAGCAACCATGCAAAGGTATAATACTTATCTCTAATTTACAGATGAAAAAACTGAGGCACGGGCTGGTGAAGAAACGTGCTAAGTTCATATTGATCGAATGAGAGTCAGAATTTAACCCAGGTTCTGCATCAAAGCCTAGTTTCCTAGCTGCAACACCAGACTGCCTCCTCTTCTCTCCTGCAGTGAGATGGCACGCCATGTCAGCCAAGAGGAGTCTCCTTGGCCCTCTCTGAGTATGTTGTGCTCAACTTCGTATTTTGCACATACTGTTTCTTCATTCTTGTTGGGTAATCACTACATTGCCGAGGACAGAAAATGGTTCCTGGATAAACTCTTCAAAGAGGAAATACTCAGCATTCACTGTTTGTTTACATTAGCAGCTGCTCTTAAAGAAAAAGAGTACTTAGACCACAAATTGGTGATTTAAATTGATGATGCCCAATCTCTTGTACCTCAAACCTTCCATTGTGTGTTGTAAGCTTTTATTTTAATTTGTTTTGTGTAAGACTTTCTACTTTAATGTGATGTGATACATTTGAGGGCCTAAAATAAATAATGAGTTCTCAGAGAATATATCAAAAAATGACTTAGACACGCAGCTTTTCAATCTGTTCAGAGACCTTAGGTGTAGTCAACGGTCTGAGAAAAGTTTCAGGTACTGCCATGAAGAATCAAGGGATAAAGTTCCAAATCTGAGGATGGAATGAGCAAGGTTTGTGGAAGAGGTGGAAAAAGGACGCTATTCTGTACCTACTATGAGTTTTAGGGCAGGCTGATTTCAGCATAAATATCATTGCCTCATAGATGTTTTCCTTGAATCCTTACTCAATTAGTCTCCAATTATACATTCTTAGCAAGTTATACTTCACCTTTAGAGCACTTACTTATATAATTAACTGATCAATTATTTATTTGTTTTCTGTGTCACCACTGGACTTGACTGTAAGCTCTATGATTTCAGTACTTGTATATATCCCCAGAATCTAGGAAGAGAGCTTTGTGTTTGTTAAAGAAGAAAGTGACAAAGGCAGGGAGGTTGACTCCTACAGGTGATGGTTACAGGAAAGTAGATGAAGACCATTTTCCATGAGGCTCAGGGATGTCAATGGTAGCCCAGTGATTTCAATTTGATTCCTTGCTTTGGCTGCTTGAAATGAACAGTCTACAATGTGTCCTTTAATTTTATATCCAGCAGAACTTCTCATACCATCTGACCAACAGACAATTTTTATCAAATTGCTATTTGGTACCTCTTCTTCAATCCCTATCATTGGTTTGAACATCATTACTGAATATGCGAGAATCAGTTTAACACACAGTATACAATGAGATGATGATTTGCTGTGATATCTGAGGATTAATAGAAATTAAAGCTCAGCTTGACACTACACCAGTCTGTCCTTAAACATTTGTTCTTGGTATTTCCTTTGTGCAAACAATCCTCTCTTTTCTAACACATGGTTCTCTAATCAGTACATGCCTTCTCATCTCCTACAGCTACTTTATTAAGTAATTCTTCTTGAGTACTCTTAACTCTATCATATCTCTAAATAAATTTCTTTCCTAAATATACTTTTTTATACTTTTCACTATTTATTTATATGCCTTTCTGGCGATTCCTTTACTTTCTTTGCCTTTTCCTTGTCTATTTCTGCTGCTTATTATAAAATCAATATCTCTAAACTTCACCTTTGCCCCAGGCATATAAATGCTCATCTACAGTGGTCATGTTAAGTCAGAGGAAACAGGCATTTAAATGATCAAGTGAAGAGCCAGACACAGGAAACTGAGCACACATGAAATGAACAGACCAGAGGCCATGTAAACAAAAATGAAAACAATAACGATGAGGCTACATAGATAAGAGAGCAAGTTAAAGAGTCAATTGTCCACCAAAACAGTCAACAAACAAAATAGCTACAGAGAAAAATGGATGGAAAACAAGTCCCATTAAAATACTCAGTTAAAAGAACATCTTCAGACGAGGGGCCAGAGAGCGCTGAAAGTTCAAGGAGTCCACAGCAAGAAGAATTCCTCGTGCTGAGGCCTCATGGCCTGTCTTAGGTGCCTGCCATTTTCCTTGCATCTCAGTCAAAGTCAGCTTTGGACGAACCTGTCAAAGATAGTGATCTGCCATGTTCTTTAAGTGGAACAGATCCAGTGCTCCCAAGAGTGAAAAAAGGAATAGTTCATAACACTGATTTAATCAGATATTCTCCCACATTGATAAATACCGGTGCCACCTTAAAAAATAAAAAAAAAGAGGTTATGCTTTGGGATAGGAATGCATAAGAAAAGCTAGTATCTTTTCAATTTCCCTTCAAAAGAGAAACCACTTATCCTCAACCCCTTGTCCTAACCACGCTGTTATTACTAAGGATTGTGATACTGTAGAGAGAGCTCGCATCTCCAAAAACCTAATACTATTTGCTTCCTATTATTTCTTCAAAATCACAATGATGATGTTTTTAAGATGCTGTAAAAATGACAAATAAATTTAATTTCATAACAGATTTTTCTGCCCCACAATGTCCTCATTTTATTTCTAATGCAAGGATAGTTTATCAAATTTTTGATGAGTTTATAACCTATTACAAAAAAGTGCACAAAAATGTACGTCTCAATGGATTATCACAATACAAACAACTGGATAAATGTCATCCAGGTAAAGAAACAGTGCCGATGATACCCTAATGCCTCCCCACTCACAACGCATCTTCCTTATCACTGTCTTCTCACTCTTTCTTAAGAAAGAATTTGCTAGCTCCTGCTGTATAATATTCACTTATTTGATACACAAAATTATCGATCTGCTCTGTTATAGACAAAATGTTTGTGTTGTTTTTATGTTGGGCTATTAAGAATAAAGCTATCAGAACATTTTTATACCTATCACATAGGGCCATATTGTTGATGTATAGACTTAGATGAGTGTCTATAACTTTAGTAAATAATGCTAAAAAGGTTTTATAAGTGACAGGGATAACTAACACTTTCATTAGCAGAGTGTAAGAAAACTCAGTGTTCTCCTTTCTCTCCAATGAATTTAAACCAATCTGCTGTGTGTATAGGGACATCTAATTTTGGTTTTAATTTTACTTTGTATTTTTATTGGTTATTGGGCAACCTTCTTTAATGAAGTACCCATCCCAGTCTTTGGATGCTGTCTCATTTTTATTGACTTGTAGATTTTATATATTCTGGATTCATACTTCAACAATTATGTGTATTATAAATATCTTCCACTTGGTGACTTACCTTTTAATTTTTTAAAGAGAAGTTCTCAACGTTAATATAGTCATACTTTATCAATCTTTCCCTTTATGTATCATGCTTTCTATATACTATATTTTTATCTGCCTAAAAGTCATGACAATACATGACAATATCCTCTAAAATAACTTACTGAGGCTTTATTTTTTAAACTCCAATCATCCATCTGACACTGATTTTTGTATGTATTGTGAGGTAGAGCTCAAGGTTCACTTTTCAAAAATATGTATACCTAATTGTTCTAGCAATAGTCACTAGAAGCCTATTTCTCCCACAGCTCTGCAGGGCTAACTTAATTTTAAACCAAATATTCATATACACAAGTATCTGCCAGTAAACTGGTAGAATCTAGTAAAGTTAAATGTATTCATATATTACAAATCTAGAAATTATACTTCTAGTTTTATAACCAATAGAGAAACATATATATTTATAAAAGTCATAAAATATTTCAAAGTAGCATTGCTTTTAATAGGCCAAATCTAAAAACAAGCTAAGTAATCATCAACTGTAGAACAAATAAATACATTGTATGAATTTATTTAGCATAAATATCCATACAATAAAAAAACTAAACAACAATAAAAATGATGAACTACAGTTACATATTTCAGGAACAAATCTTATGAATATAATGTTAGGCAAATAGAGTCGAAATATATACTGTATGATCCCTTTCTCTAAGATATAAAAAGAAGAAAAATTAATCTGTTGTTGAAATTAAAAAATAACTACCTTTGGGAGAACAGAGTAGATAGTGATGAATGGGAAAGAGGACAAGAGGAACCACGAATTACTGATAGCATTCTATTTCTTTACTGCATTGTTTACTCATGGTTCGTTTTGTGAAAATTCATTAATCAGAGTACTTCAGTTTGTACATTATTTTTCTGTATCTATGTTATATTTTAGTAAAGTTCATTTTTTAAAAAATCAATAAGGTAGAAAATAAATATGTTCATATTGATATGGCACATATCGGTTTTCAAGGAAATAGGAATGCTTTGCGATGCCGATGGAAGAATGCAAGAGTCTTTAGGAGATGAGCCCTTTGTTTGGCTTTGTCATTAACTAGTTTGCAAACTTAAGAAAAAGTCCCTTGGCCCGTCTGGTTGCTGTTTTCTCATCTGTAAAGCAAAAGGCACTGAACCCTCAAAAGACAATTATATGCTAAAATTACATTTACCTGGATAAGCAGAGCAGAGTGATGTATCTTCTTTATGTCTATCCCCATCGGAACTCTAATATTTTATTTCTGTTTCTTATGCTTTCTCTGTTAGTTTTATTGTTGGCCTATCTCTATGGAGTTTTATCTTGTAATAATCAAAAGCTAGTTAAAAAAAAAAGCATAACCACTTCAATGTTTCTCAGTGGCATGTGTGACTGGCCATCTGGTCTCATTGAACAACTATGGCAAGACGGCACTTTCTAGATCTTATTAATTCAGTGCATGTCTTTCTTTGAGAAGTTGGATGGTCGTATTCAATTCCAACTTTCCTGTCAACACTCAGGGAGAACATTTGGCCCTTTTAAAGTATAGCACATGCCCATCACTTCACTATTTTTAATGATGGGACAGGACAGGGTTTGGTATGCTAGAGGATGCCTTTTAAGCACATCAAAATAAACATTCATACAGCAATATCCTCTATTCATCACCATGATTCAGAGACATGCATCTATCCAAACAACAAGATTAATGTCTGTTCTCATGCCCTTCCACCTGCTTTATAAGTACAGTGACTTTCTACCTGTGTCATGACCGCCCCCAATTTCTCTTTGATCCAATCTATCTTGTACAATGTTGGCATGTTAATCTTCCCAAAACACAACTTTCAAAATTGTTCAGTAGAGTCTGATTTTTTACTTTATATCAGACTTCCTCAAATTTTAGCAAACAGAAAAATCACTAAGGGGCATGTACTATTTTAAGAGGCAGATTCCATGTCTCCAACTTGAGAGGTTCATTTGAGATGCTGATTTGATTAGTCAAGAGTAAGATCAGAAATCGACACTGTCCGCCTGTCCAATTTGGGGCAAGATGCAAAACCCAGCACTGATCCAGGCATTTTTGCAGATGCTTCTCCGTCCTCTGTGAGTGGAGGGATGACTACATAAAAATGAACTCTGCTTTGGCCACACACCCCACATGGAATCTGTGTGCTTCCAAAAAGTCATCCTCCTTGGTGGGTTCTTCTAGATAACTTTAGAACTTTCTACTAACTACTGTAGTAAGACTTGACCCAATTTGGAACACAGAAAAAAACAAAACTAAAATCAACAAGATGTGTGACAACAGGGGCTGTTTCACAGACTTTTTTCTCAGATGTTTGAATAGGAAACTTTGGACAATTTCCTAAAAAGTGACAGGTGTCAAGTAGTTATTACCTGGAACTCCTAAGTAACCCCTTCGGCTTAATCTTTCAGAAAGATCGAGAGTTCATTTGACACTACTGGAGCAGAAAAAAAAAAACTCTCAGACTAGTATAGAAGATGTAGCTCCAGAAATAACAGAATAATAAATGGAAGCTCCATTAGAGATCGACAGAGAGACATTAGGAAAAGAATGTTTTACTGTTTGGAGAGATCCATTCTCTTATCCCTTCACCCAAGGAAATTGCCTATAATGGAATATACACGTTATCATTTCACATGATATAGGGAAAAAAGATGGGGGAAGGTTATTTTACTGTAAGCCTAATAAGAGAGAATTATATTTTCTATAAAGAAATGTGGTAGGAATGGAAATAATCAAGATGTATCATATTATCTATCTATACCACTCATTCCCATTTCCTCTTCACCACCAAGTTAATACTTTTCTTCTGCAACTAAATGTTAACTCTTGTTCTGCACATGCTTGCTATGTCATGTATTTACCATGTATTTACATTGGCTTGTCTCTCAGCCTGAAATTCCAAACTTAGTGCCTACTCATCCTTCAGTTCTAGCTGTCTGTTCCCAGTTTAGTCCTTTCAGACCTACTGGAAATAACTCACCTCTGTTACGCACTGCTAGCATCTTATCATTTATGTACTTTAATATGCTACATATGACACTACAATAGGAAAAACTGTTTTCCCAATCAGACTGACTCTTAAGGATAGAGTCTAAGCCTTTATATCCATATATCCCTTTCATATGAAAATTGAGTATGCTCTATTTGTTGAATTAAATAGAACTGAAATAATTGGTAGGAGTAGTAATTTCATTATTAAACATCCAAAGAGTAGCAGGATATTCAGTCCCCAGCTAAAAAGGTAATCCTGAGGGAAAAACATAAATGTTGTATCCTCTACAATGTCTATGACAGAGGACATATAGGTGGTTTTCAAAAACTGAATGATTATATGATTAATCAATTATTATACAAAATGACATTGTGAGTTCACTTAAATTGGCCAGAGAATTTGAAAAAAAGGCAAATTCAAACCACTGATCAATATGACTATTTTGATTCACTGTGCCACGAAACTAAGAGATGCATTTGGTCAGAAAGAATAAAACTGCTAAAGCTTTTGTCTTAAGATAATAATAACTTATGTATATTGTTCACTTAAAACAGACTTGACACCACACAAAATATTTCAAATGCATTATCTAATGTAATACTCACAAAAAGCTGATGATATAGGTGCTGTTACTATCTTGGAAGAAACTGAAGCTTAGTATGGTTGTGTAACTCACAAAATTATGTAGATATGAGGCTTTGCAACCAAGAAATGTGACTAAAAATTGTATGCAAAATAATTACACCATGCAGCATGCCATGGGATGAGGTTACTGAGGAAAAATGTAAGGTCCAATGTAAATTATGATTTTTCTCCTATCAAATGAAATTTTTATTATTAAAATCCTCTTTAAAACACTTAGTAAGTTTAAGTGAAATTGTTCATTCAGATGTTTTAAGTCATTAAAATTTAATTTAATGTATTTTTTCAAGTATATATTTGTGCTTAAAGGCCAGATGGCATATGACACTGTTAAATGACCAATGCTTAGAGATATCTCTATTGAAATTGATATTCTAATAACAAAATCCCCTTCATCTTGTATGGGAAAAACCATAAAAAGCCCTTCTGCTGTTATAACATCCAGAGAACCAAAATAACATATCTCTGTACATATCCTCCCAAAGGAAACAGATATGGGTATATGATTTCTCTAAGCCCTTGGATTCCAATAGATTTTCTCAAGCTAAAAGAAATGGGAAGTGTTACAGAAAACAAAGGAGGGCTATGTCATTTTTGTGGCATTTACCAAGAGCCACAAGTCAGAGATTGTAAATGAGCTGAGTCCTGTTAATATGAACATTCCTCTAACAGTACCAAACTCAGAGACTTGAGTTCCCATTCCTCAGTTTGGGTAACCCAACCCCTCCATTCCTTCCTGCATTTTCACAAGAAATCTACTTGATATTTGTTGACTGGACTAAAAGCAAGTTCACTTAATTCCTTACTAAATGACTAGGAAATTTCACAGTATCATACAGCTAGTTGACTTTCATTAATCTTTATCATAAAATTTAACATTGAAACTAAAATCTTACATAGGCAACATTACCAAAATGACTAACAAATACAATTAAAGGATAACAGTTCATCAACCTGGTCAATCCCCATCCTACACATTTGAAATCATTCATGAGTAATTGGTAGTGTTTCTGTTGACACAATTATGGAAGTTTTTTCTTTTTTCTTTTTTTGGGGGGGCAACATTTTCATTTTGATATAATTTCAAATTTACATAAAAAATATAAGACTAATACTAGGAACTCCCGTATAATCTCTATAGAAAGTCACCAATTTTTCACATTCTATGGTATTTACTTTTTCACTTAGTTAAATGCAGGTAGAACATCTAAATCTTTGCTTCCCATAAAGGCAATGCTTATTCCTTGAAACTTCCTTTCAAGTTTATCTCTGGTGAAGTATATTGACTGCTTAGGTTTCCTCTAACTTTTACACAGCTGAGAACCTCCAAACAAACATGGTTATGCAAGACCGCTTCCCTCAGTTACCCATCTATAATTGTGTATGGCGTCCGATCTCCTCACTTAGGTAAGCTAATCACTTCACACTCATTTTCAAGACAACACAAGATCTCTCCCCGCTTCCAAATCTAAATCTCATCTACATACTCCACCTTGATTAACAGCATCAGTGGATAAAACAGTTAATCCCCATTAGGACCATCAGTTAGGTGATCCTTGACACCTCTATCTCTTTCATATTCTGCATCTTTCTGAGAATCTAAACCTATTCCCTTCAGATTTATAATATACTTTCTATACCTCTCTTAGACTTTAAATAGTCTCCTATGCATTTCCCTTAGTCTTTGTCACCTAAAACTCATCCTTAACAATGCTATCATAGTGATCGCTATGAAAAAGTAAATATTGTGTCATCATCTCACTCCTCAGTCTGTAAAATTTCAATAGCTATCTGTTGTCTTAAAGATTAAATCCAGTCCTTAGTCTGGTATATGATGACTTTAAAAATCTGGCTTTTGTCTCCTTTTAGATTTATATCCTTATATTTCTCCCCAACCACTGTGAACATCAACAACTAGATAAATGAAATCACGCATCATTAATGTGTCACAAAATTATTTTGAAGCACATGCAAACTCAGCTTCTGTTAGGATTAAAAGCCAAACCCATCTCACTTATGATAATTTTCTTCCTGGAAAATTTCAATTTATCATACAAATTATGATTTAAATATCACCTCCTCTACATAGTGTTTGCTGAATTCACCATCTGCCGTTATTTAACTTCTCTCCCATATACTTATAATGCCTTATCTATGTTTCTCTTGAGATCTTATCATATATAATGTTCTTATTGATTACATGTCTATTGTTCTATTAAACTATGAGCTGATCAATGGTGCACTGTCCCCAAATTCTAGCTTGCTGCTTCTCCATAAGAATTGCTCAGGACAAATTTTACAAATACTACTACAGCTATGAAGAGCTAACGATTTTCTACTCTTACTGTTTTCCAGGAACTATATTCATTATATCCCCCAAACTCTCCAAGAATAGACCATCGTGTGCTACTAATAGCTTCATTGTACTAACGAGAAAATAAAAATAAGTCATTTTCCTGATCTTACACAGATAGTAGGGCCATAATCAGGACTCATCCTGGTTATATACTGATCCAAAGCTTGGGCTCTTAAACCCTTCACTATAATGCAATGAGTAATATAATTTAATCCTTATATTTGAAGTAAAGCATTTTCTTCTTCCCAAACAGCCATGCCCTTAACATTTCTATCTATGCAATAAATAATTGTTTTAAAGAATATCGCTCTGATTTCTAGATATTTTTATTGATAGTTTTATCATCCCTTCAACTTTTTACTTGCCCTGATATAACCAATCAAGCCAGAACTTTTTAAACCTCAGGATTGTTTCAAATGCGAATATTTGCCATTCAGATCCTGGTTTTGAATGACTCACACAGAGTTTCAAATTATTCAACTCAGTGTTTCCATTATTATTGCAAATAATGAAATGAATGGCTCTTCAAAACATTCATCAACTCTCTGCCACAACAGGGGAGCAGTTCTTCCCTCAAGAAAGACTCGAGAAAGAAATGTGCAAAAGGGAAAGGGGTTTTGCTATTAGCACTAATTTTAAGATCATCATTTGCACACACAGAATTCAGAGAGGGTGAAGTTGAATTCCATAAGATCTATTACTTCAAATTTGAATATTTATAACTCCATTCTATATAACTTGGAGTCCTCCCCCTCCGCCGCTGCAAAACCAGTTTGCAATGTAGTCATAACTTAAGTCTGATCTCTCAACTCTCTATCCTCTTAGACACTGGGTGTGACACGAAAACTTAGGGCTGTGCACATCGAGAACTCCTGTTTTAGAGAACCCAAGTAAATTCAGGCGTAATCTGTATTTTTAATGCTCCTACTGCCACTTCCAGCATCGTAAGCTTGAAATAACTATAGTAAATAGAAGAGACATTATTACTAAATTTAACATTTCTCCTGACACCTGTCTGACTCTCTGAACAAAATCCTGAGAACTAAAGGGTTACTTGAAAATGTATCCAGTTCATAATCAAATGAATATGGTTGAGGCTCAGATAAATTTCTTGTGGTAAAACTTCCTTCACAGTCTCTTTGATGTCTGCCAGAAAGCTGTGATTTCTTTCTTTAACTCCTTCAAAAATGAAATCCACCTACCACATGATTTGAGGAAACAGATGAATACTCACTAGAGTCCCTTGGAAACAAAATGAGGTTAACAGAAATTGAAATAACACAAGTTCTTCTCAGAGTACTTTAAATTGGGCACTAGAAAGTCAGAGCTGCAAGGGGCCTTGAAGATAAATTGGCATACGTTTTATAGATAAGCTAAGATCCAGGGAAGAGAATAGACTTGAGAGTCACGTGGCTTGAAAGCAACAGAGCTGGGTGCCAAGCTTGCCAACTTTACTCTGTAACTCTGGGCTGACACTCACCATGCTCCCTGGGATGAGACATGATGGTGATACAAACAAAGCAGGCAATGCCATCTCTGCTATGCCCAGGCCTTTGTAAGAGAAATTCACCCAGATAAAGAAAAGGGCACTAGATATAGACTTTCCCTAATAATTTTTCTTTATCACACTAATTTCTATTCTACTTAGGGCTAAGGAAATGGTACTTAATTAAATATGATTTCTAATTTCAAAATTTACTAAATGTGCATTTCAACATGGCCAAGTGCTTTTAACGTCAGATCTAATATCCTCCCCTTTCCTGTCTACATTGATCAAAAGTCCATTTATGAAAACAAAACACAATGTTAATACCTCCTTCTCTGGGTGATGGGATTAAAGGGTAATCTTATTTTCTTGTATATGTATCTTTTGCATTTTCCAAGTTTTCTGCAGTGAGCATGTATTATTTTCATTCAAAAAGTAAATATGAAAAAGAGAGCAGAAACTATCCTTTAAGGAACATCTTTAAAAGAATCCCATGTTAGTTTCCTATTGGTGCTGTAACAAATTATAACAAATTACCACAAATTTAGTGGCTTAAAACAACAATAAACTTGCTATCTTACAACTCTGGAAGTCAGATGTTCAAAAAGGATTGGCAGGGCCACATTGCTTCTGGAGTACCGAAAGGAGAAACAGATTTCCTTGCCCATTCCAGCTTCTTTAGCCACCTGTATTCCTTGGTTCATAGCTCCTTCCTCCACCTTCAAAGCTAGGAGCATCATCAACTCTTTATCTCTTTCTCTTTCTCTCTCACTTCTGTTTCCATCATCCCATCTTCTCTCTTTTCTGCTTCCCACTTGTAAAGATCCTTACGATTACAGTGGGCTCACCTGGATAATCCAGGGTACTACTTCTATCTCAATATCCTTAACTTAATCATATCTGCAAAGTCCCTTTTGGAAGGAAAAATGCTCATGGATTCCAGGGATCGAGATGTGAACAACTTTGGGGAGGGCATTTATTCAGCCTACACAGACCCTTTTTTTATCAAGCCTTTCTGATTTCTTCTGAACATTCTCAATCTGTCCTACCTCTATCTCTTCTTTCTCTCTTTGACAACTACCATTGTTTGACACACACACACACACACACACACACACACACACAGAACACTGTTTTGTTTTTTTTTAAAGTCTCTATAGGGTGTATAAACATTCTACTTAGCATTATACCAATTAACATTCTCGATCCTCTCCCCTCTGGTCTTTAACCACTATTAATTTATTTCTCTTTCTTTCTCACTCTCCTTTCTTTATTCAATTACGCCATATGAACTGAGCACCTACATAACCCCAGGCACTGCTTATGCTCTAAAGAGAGAGTGGTGAACAACACAGAGGAGGATACTGCTCAGCAAACTTTCATAATGTTAGGAAGAGCAAGGAAAACCTGCAGACAAATACACAAACAAAATGGTTTTCTTCCAAATGTTGAAAGAAAACTAGACAGGATGTAATGAAAGAGTCATAGAGAGATGGATGACAGGATTATCAGTGAAGTTCTTTCTAAAGAGTGAAATTGAGGCTGAGACCTGAAATGCGAGAACAAGGTAGAGTAAAACCAAACCAGATTGAAACACTGTGGATAAATACCATCCTAAGTCATTTCCTATAGTACCTACAGTAGGTGCCAGTATTATTTAGTGGCATGAGTTCTAGTTTGGGACTTGAGAGGCATAAATAAATAATAGAGACAATAGAGAAATAGCCTTCAGTTTTCTCATCTTTAATATTAAGGAACTGAAGAATAAAATAAAATATTCTATAAGTATTTCATACATATGTATAAAATTTCCTTTTATATAGTTTAAGATGCACTGCTTTTTGGGATACTGAAAGTCAAGGCATTTGGCACTAACCTACTGCTTTATTTAGGGTGTGTGTTTGTGTGTGTGTCGGATAAATGTTGAGCTGGTAGAGTGTTTCATTCCAGGAATCATTAAAAAGGCCAACTGACTGAAAAATAATTGCAAGTTTACTATGGCCATCTAAGCCCACATTATTATCATTTCTGAAATGAGGATTCTGATTCCTTTGTGCTTCTAATAAAAACGCGTGCACAGCTGACATTTATCGCTCTGACTCAGAGGCTGTCCACAAGCTGCGCTGATCCTTTCTCTGGCCACTTCTCCACACTGGGAAATTGTCTAGCACTGCTGACCCCAATATGATTTGGATTCTATTCAATACCTGGGAAAACATTATAGATCATTCTTATTTGATCATAACAAGGCAGCTCAGCCCTGTTTTATAATGGTCATAAGTAAAAATAAATAACCAATTTTGCCCGAATGAAATAAAATCAATACTTCTCCTTTGCAATATGCTTCTCAGAAAGAAAATCCACACATTAGTTTCATTTCTAAAGGCCGGGTAGCAAATCACTCAGGGGTATAACATTTTTTTCAAATCAGCATGAAATGGGCCAAAACACACTATCCAGATTTTGCATGTGCCCAACAAGTCACAGTGGCTCAACTTAAAGTAATTTTTACGGGATGATTACAGTGGATATATATCCTTGTGCACCTTAGAACAACACAATCTAATTCTTTTTTTTGTGACCAAGCATAACATAAAATGAGATTTATCTGTGTGCTCACAATATCTATTAGGTGTTGTGGAGATGGAGATCGTGTGAGCTACCTGTATACTCGGTAAGACATTATCACTGAGAATGCTCTGACACGACAATGCAGCATTGCTATAAAAGTCATTCCCGGTGTTTATTTTTTCCTTCTTAAGACTCCCAAGTTTATGGTGATAGTTCTCAGGAAAAAGTATGAACGTTTCTCTTACAGGTATTCATTAACCTTTCCAATTCCTTTATGAATTTTTAATTAACGTCTTAAACAATGTAAGGAACATAAATATAATTGAGCACCTAACTTAGGTAAGAAATAGATAAGAAGTAAAAGTCATAAGTTTTTAGAGGTTAAAAACATATCTGTTCACACAATAATTTGTGAAGAGAAATAAATGCAGTTTCAAATATTTTCATGGTTTATAATTTTTTCGAGTAACACAAAAAATATGGGGAAGTTTGCATATCTTATAAGAATCAAATAAAAGGCATATGACTGATAAAATGCATTAATTGCTTTGTCAGAGCTTCTTGTTTGTTTTCATTTGTTTGCTTATTACTAAATACGATAGGAATAAAGGTACACAGGCAAACAATTTTTTTCAAATGTGTTATAATATCATGGCCTTTATAGGTCATGGACTATGGTTTATCTATAATAGTCGAGGATGTCTTTCCACTCTGATTTATCTTCATAGGAAAGCAAAAGCCCTTACTTCCATTTCTACCCACTGGAAATCATGTAGTTCACTGTTCAGAAACATTATAAACATTTAAATATCACTGAAGTGGCAGCATATAAAAATAAAAACAACACAACATCCATGACATTTTTGAAAATTTATTTCCTCCAGAATTAAACACAGATACAAATATTTTTAAGACTAACAAGGTATATAATTATAGTAAAATACACACTAATTGAGTCTGAGTCTGAATTCTGAACTAAAGATAAAGCATTCTGATCCTGCCATCAAGAGGGAGATACTCTTCCCTATGTTCCAATTCTGCTCCTAGGTCCCACAGATATCAACGTTACCTCCTTGTGAAACTGATATTCCCCTCATTTTCTCATGTACCCATTCATCAATTCATATCAGCCTTGTGTAGTATAGAACATAAGATTTCTTCACTTGCAACTTTAGGAAAAGGGAATAATGAAAATACAGAGCACTTTTAGGTATGATAAGAACAACTGAATTGGAAGTTGGAATTCTTGGTTCTAATTCTAATTCTCTTATTAACTATAATGATGCTGGCTAATTTATCAGTCTCTCTTTAACTCAATCTCCTTATATAGCCATGTGCTGTACAACAATGGTTTGGTCAGTGATGGATCACATATACAACATTGGTCTTATATCACAACAAAGCTGAATTATTCCTAACACCTAGTGATGTAGCCCATAGTCACTGGAACATCATAATGCAATGCATTACTCACGTGTTTGTGGGGATGCTGGTGTAGACAAGCCTACTGTGTTGCCAGTCACATAAAAATATAGCTTATACAATAATGTACAGTACAGAATAGTTAATGATAATAAATGACTATGTTATTGGTTTATGTATTCACTATACAATATTTTTATCATTATCATTATTTTAAAGTGTATCTTTCTACTTACAAAAATAGTTTGCTTGCTGTCAAATAGTATGCTCTGTTACACTGGCAGCAGCCTCATACATCTTGTGTTTATATTTCTTGATTGCATCATTTTCTCTTGTGCTTGATTTAATCTCTCATTGTTTTGTATAGTAACACACTATACAGACTTGTGGACTAGGAGCAGTGATCTATACTATGTAGCCTAGATGTGTAGTAGACTAGACCATCATGATTGGTGTTAGTGCACTTTATGATGTTTGCTCAATGACAAAATCGCCTAACAATGCATTAGAACACGTCCCCATTGTTAAGTGGTGCATAACTACATAACAAAAAGGGATTAGACTGGATACTCTAAAAGATTCTTTTCAGAATCCTTATGAATTCTCAATTTCAGTGTTCTTGACTAATAAGCCATTTCCTTCTTCCTCTCACCGTGTGGCACATTTTATACAAATGACCTGGAGCCACAAAACCCTTCATCACTTGCCAGCTGAGTGTGAGTAGCTGACCTCCATTTTACACTGCTTATGTTTGTATGGCTGACTGCTTCGACTATTTGCAAGTCAGCCTTCTAGCAATTTATCTTATCGTTGTAAGTTGGCAACAATTCAGTGGTTAAGACAACTGGAGTAACCTGACCGTGAAATGGCAACTCCCTGCCACTTTGGCACAAAACCAGCCTTTTGTTGTCTGATGCAGCAGAGCCTCATTCTTATAGTATTTAGCTAAGAAATTAAACATTCTTAGGTTTATTTGAGAGAAGGTGGCAGAGTACCACTGCCAGTGAGAGGCTGCCCAGCCATTTCCTCTCATACAGGTAGGCCAAGAGGCAGATGGAGGGTGGCACCACCAAAGTCCAAGAGATGGACCATCCTGAGCGAGGGCCACCTACCTGCACATTGTTTCACCTGTTCTGAGGCAGAGACGCAAATCTCTCCCACAAAAGCCAAGTCAACAGAGGAAATGAAAAGATGACAAGTTTGACAACTGAAAAGAATCATGAAAACTGGAGGAAAAGTGCAATTAGATTTTCAATAGTTGAATATTCATAATAAATTTCTGCTAAAATTTGTGTTGGGGAAAGGCTAGGGGTCGTTAACACCATTAACTCAAAGGTCAGAGTCAGGGAACAATTCATGTTTTATTCTAACCCCGTGGTTAGAATAAAACTACATTTTTATGTAGTTATACAGTTTTAAATATCCTTTGTAAAAAGTGACCCTTGCTGATGGAAATAGTTTTTCTTATGACATCAGTTACAAAGATTGTTGACCTACCCATCCTAAGTGCTACCAGACTATAGAATATATTTTAAGAAACACTGTCTGAAATAAAACTTTGACTTTCGGCATTGAGAGAACAACTTTTAGGTTGAATGTTACTTGAAAAAGCATATACCACTTTGCAGAAGTCATTGACTATACTTCTTTCTTGTTACCTTATTGAACTTCACTCACTATAGACAGGGTAAAGCAATCCAAAATATTAATATTTAACTGTTTTCAACCTCTTTGTAAGCTACACTTCTACATGCATTTCAGTAGTCTCCAACCTTTTTGGCACCAGGGACCATGCTCTTATGAGAATCTAATGCCTGATGATCTGAGGTTGAGCTGAGGTGGTGATGCTAGTGCTGAGGAGTGCTGGCAAATACAGATGAGGCTTCACTTGCTCGCCCGCTGCTCACCTTCTGCTCTGTGGCCTGGACTGGTACCAGTCTGTGGCCAGGGAGTTGGGGACTCCTGCATTAGCTCATTTGAATCTCACAACAACTCAACTCTCAAAATATATGAACATCTCAATATGATACGACTGTAAGAGTTGGCCTTGGAATTGATTCCAAGCCTGGTACTTTTCCATTGCTCACAGAAGTACAAGTCATACAACTCACAGAGCTGCTTTGGGCAATCAGATTCAGTGTTAGAGTTTAGAAGACAGGAGTCAGAAATCTAAGCAAATGGAACTCAAGCGGACAATCAGAGGTAAGAGCTCCAATTACAAGTGGTCACTGAGATGAGCAGGATGAGGTGGCACCAAGCATAGAGTTTCTTTCATCAAACTCTAGTTCTTAGGTCTTTTAAGACACTGATATGAATATTTTTATTAGTCATTTAAGTGACTTTCATTTTTTATGGAGCATCTTCAGAGAATTAAGAAGTGTCCTTTTTGCCTCTAAATTACTTTCTCCCAAAATGACTGGGCCTCTGACAGCTCTACGAGTAAAAAGCCAACAAAACATGTTTGTGGACTTAGATTTTAGTATTAATCAAAGATAGTGTTCTCTCTTTAAAATTAAAATAAATTTTAAAAATCTTTGTTCTCTACCATCAGTAAGTGGGTATCAATGAAACTTACAGAATTTTTGTGTTAACACTCCATTTCTGAAACAGTTTTAAGATACTTAAAACTGAAGCATGCACATAGACTATGTTAGGCCACTGAAGGTCACATGGCAGAACCCGACTATAGCTTGAAATGTGTTGCTTAATTCCCCAGCATCATCCCTTTCAAGGAAATAGAATGATAGGCAAATGGAGCTGACCAAAATAAATTGCTGTGCGTATTCACAAAATAAATAAATAAAGAAAGAAAGAGAGAGAGAGAGAAAGAAAGAAAAACAAAACCATAAATCTATTATTTCTCACCAAGTGAAAGTAAACTCAAGTATGAATAGAAGCATGTCACTCCTTACTTCCATAAGAGAAAATACAATTTAAAATATAGCTAAGATTTTCACTGAGCATACTGGATAGGAAAGCAAACTTTGGTAATTGAAACATCCTGTTTTATTCACATGACTGCTCTGTAGATTTTGAGAGATGGTTTTGTGTTTTCCATTTCTAGGTATCAGAAATAAAACAAAGAGGTGTACATTGCCCCAAAAGATGTTCAGTTTGATGTGGGTCACATAAGATCATATTTCCAAACACTTCAGCTCTCTAGAGAATTCACTACATGTCATGCATCATTTATTTCTCTGGTTTAGCTAGACTTTTGTCAAGAATCTCAACACTGTTATCATGACATGATGAATTGTTGCTACAAGAATAATTTTTCCCCTTAACTTACACATGTAGCTTTTTCTAAGGCTATATTCATACAACACACGAAGGGCTCATTGAGAAGTTCAAATATGTCCATCAAAAATTGATTTTTTAAATTCATGAGGCAAATATCTTGAGTGATTGCTTTGGGAATTAATTTGATGAGTTTTTAGTATTGAGAAAATATAGCCTTAGTCTTAACAAGGATTTGCTGCAAATGCTAGAAATGGACTTGTCAAGTGACAAACGCCTTTATGCTATCTGCGGTTTATTTCTGAAGTGCTAGAGAGTTCAGTTTAATGGAATTATACAGATAACTAGATTTTAAGCTTTGATCTCTAGAATCTAGAGTTCCATAGAAATGTACAAAAAATTTCTTTAAAAATTATTTCAATGTTAATTAATATATATTTGAACATTTCTAAATGGTAACAACAACATGCACTCACAATTTCTGTTTTGTTTTAATGAGACGTTTATCCCTCCACCTATCACCTATTTTTCTCCAACCATTTTTCCTTTCCTGGAAGAATGATATCCAAACTTCTAAGCTCTAAAATGAGGTGTGGGGGAACCTCCAAAGTCTTCTAGGAGAGAATTGAGTGTAGGAAGCAGGAAGCATTCAACCTCACCCACACTGTTGTGTTTACCTCAGGCCTGGCTTGTTCTCTTCATCTTGGGAGGAAAGAGTAATTTTATGTTCACCCAAAAGAAAACATTTCCATGTACTTTAAAATGCAGGCCAGTATGCTGGGGTTGTATGAAAAGGTGTTGGTGAAGTTAGCTTGGAAAAGGTGTGATCCTACTGTCAATGGGGAAGAGTGGATGGGAGTTCTCTGAAAAGGGTAAAGACTAACTTGTGAGCTCCTGATTCCCTCAGCTTCTAATCGATTAACATGTTATAGTGAGTCTTAAAGGCTGGGGCATAACAATAGTGCTCAAACCAGTGAACAGTATGGCTTGTTACAGTATCATGAATATATGATCTTGTGCCTTCTCAGACTCCATTCACTAATTCATCTATTCAATAAAAGCACTGAACATCTTTATATGCTGAGTTCCATGTTAAATGTTGGGGACACAAAAACTCTTAGGTCAAAAAGAATTCAAAGGGAAAGTGGTTGTTTCTATTTCAGAACTTGAAAAAAAAAAAAGATGAGTAAACAGCTTAAATGAAAGAGATAAGATTTAAAGGTCCAAAATGAGCCTTGCGTTCTGCGGTTGGCCAGAGCTGAGGGTAAGAAAACTCTGTTAGTCGCAGAGAACACTGGCAGTGAAAGCGAGGAGGCAGGAAGCAGGAATGCGGGACTGCAGCAGACGCAAGTAGTGAAGGTAAATGGAGAGAGGGGAAGAGGTGGAAAGGGTGGGATTAGACAGGTATGGAGAGAAGCAGGGAGTTCCCAGGACTCAGTGTTGGAAGTCAGACCTTGTCCTGCAGGCAGGATGATGCCTTAAGGTCTTGAAGTGTTTTTGATCAAAGACAATGTGAGCAGCGGGGTTTGTTTTGTAATATATAGTACTATTTTAGTTTATACATGTGGAATCTGAGGTTCATAACTATGGTAATTTGCTAATAGTAACATGTTTACTAAGCAGAACTGACATTCAAACCCAAGATTTAAACCCTGGCAGTTTGACTGAAAACTCAGGGCTTTCTCTGCTATGAGGCAAAACCTTTACAAATTGCACAATAGCCCCCTGCTTTGAATATCCACAAGTGCCCACAGATGCATCTAAAAACCATAACTATAAAAAAGGGAAACAAAATCCATATGGAGAGTTTTTAAATGTCATTTCGTTTGGATGACATAAATGCAATTATGTCTAATTTTCCACCTTCATCCTGCTAATAAGTGCAGAGACAGGAGTCTTTCACTTTGGCCCATTTGAGCACTTTCATCTGTGCCTATCAGACCTAGCCAGGGCCTGAGCTAGAAGTACCACAATACCGCACCAAAGGTTATGCATGAGCTACTGTCACCACCATTACAGCCAGGAGGAAGTCTGTTTTCAGAGATTCTCCCACCCAGTTGAGCAAATTCAACTGTTTTAGGTCAAACTATAAAAAATACATGATCATCCAAAACAGGAGAGAAGAATATGATCTTATTACATATTGCCAGAATATGTCAGGTTTTGTTTTGTATTTTCCTATTAGTGATAAAAAGAGCAAAGATATCTTCACAGTGTGGGCGAGGGGTGCTGCTCATCAGTGTTTTCCTGGACTTATCAAAAAGAAAATTACTCCCAAGTTCCTACTTCTCTCTAAAGTCTATTTAAATGTCAGTCTCATAGTGATCCACTCTGAGATGTCATCTTCCCTCTCCAAGTCAGCCAAGTATATTATTATATTAGTTTCTCCCTTATTGGACCCAGGTTTCCTACTTACAGCCCAGCTATTTAAGAGAAAAGGAGTGGGTGACCGGGGTCCCAGAGCTTTGTTTATTTCCTCTGGTTATGGAGATGAAACCAAATGTTCTGCAAGTTTTCCAGCCTTCAGGATATCATCTTCCCTTTAATATCCAGTTCCTATCATTCAATCCCTGGAACCGATTCATTGCTGGTAGTTCTATACCCAGGTAGCAAAGAGTAGGAGTCCTACCAGGTAAACTAAACACTCATGGTGGTTACCTGTCTCTGGTCTAACTCTCCTTCCTTATTGGTCCACACTTACCCTCTGTTCCACATTCATCTGGCTCTCCCTTTTCTACCTCATTCCAAGCATGGCTACATACTCCTCCCTTTAGTCTGCCCAGAACAGCAAATGTCAGGCTGAAATTGTGGCAAAGCTTTCTAAATACTTAGGGATAGTATAAGAAAAACTGGGTATCCATGGATGTTTTTCCAGAGCTCACTGGGCATAGTTCTGTCAAGGGCTTCCTCCTGAACTTTTTTTTTTCCTTTAGCCCCCCACCAGTCACCACACTGTCTGATATTTTATGCATGTATTTTTGGTGGTGGTGGACGGAATCTTATCTTTAACAGATGACAATATGTTGGATCATCAGCCCCTCTACTTGGAATACAGGCCTCTAAACATCCTTTGGATCCAATAAGGAAGAATATCCTGCTTCTCCTATTCTACTTTCTTCAGCCTGCCTTGAGGTCATCCTATAGTTGATCCCACTGAGATGTCACTTTGCTCCAGTGATGACAGTAGTTTATATAATTATTAAGTGCACATTTCTGTCTTGTTTTCTAGACCATCATGCCAGAGAACTTACGCAAAACCAAAAGACCTATCAGAATGAATATTTCCAAATACACTCAGAAATAAATATAGAAACACACCTAAAGGAATATTTCAGTAACATCTTGTCCCTGAGGCATTACTTTGTTCACAATTTGTTTCTGGGAGTACATCATTCTACATTTATATTCCTTGGGGTTTTATCTCTTCAGCCCATCTCTTGGCCTGATTCTTCAATTTATCCCTGGTGTTAATGGGGGTAGATTACATTCAATTGACAGCCATACAATAATAAAATAATTATTTTGCACATAGCAATATTTAGTATGTTAGTCTGCCCAAAGATATTCCAATAATTATAATTTTCATACAAAGAACATGCTTAATGATTCGTCACCCAGAAATAGAAAATAATTCAACAAGTATCAGGACATTGTTAACCACTGGCACTGTAACAGGTAAGACACAAAGATGAATAAGGCCTCATCTCAGCTCAGCCTTCTTCACTAGTGAGCAAGGTGGACATGGAGGTCACAAATACAAAAAAAAAAAAAAAAATGAAAACAAAGCTCAGTGAAAACTCATAAGAAGAGAATATGAACATACTTATGGAGTGAATAAGGCTTAATACTGGAGATGATATGTTGACTGGGTATGAAAAATGAGTCAGATTTGGACAGGTAGAGCTGAGAGACAAAGGTCAGAAGTAGAAGTGAGGTTGAGGGAGACATTTGGCAAGTGAAGAAAACAAAGGAAATAAACATTTCTTAATTTCCAAGGATCAGGATTTTGATACAGGGTGGCAATGGACATATCACCTTTTCAATGGTTGCAAATTTGAGAGAAATACTGTCTCTTCTTCAAGCAAATATATACCAATTCTCAGGAAGGCCCTTTCCGGAAGGGGGAGAGCCAACTTCTATCATTGTCAAAAATAACATCCTTTTTAAGCAGCAGGAGCCAGCATTTGAGACTGAGAAACAAATGGTGTGTTTAGTCCAAACAAATAATGTGTTCTGTGTCATAGTGCCTGGAATTGCCACTCTGAAACTAATGAGATATTTTACAAAACATGTGCCTACAATGTAATAAAAAAGCAGACCAACAGTTACCCCAGTGTTAGCTGAGCCTCTCCAGATTTGGCTAGAATGCTTGTCTGACGACCTCATTAGTTTTCTTAGGCGTGGGACGTAGCACAGACAGATGTCCTGGGCCACATGACTGGGCAAAGACGAAAAGCCAGGATGCAGCTGTGTAGGCAGCTGTCTCAACTGATTAAAAAATAGATCTGTCCATTCCCCTTGAAAGACTGAGATAATCACAATTTATATACCAAATATGTCTCCCGTGTAATAATACAACTTAGTCCCTCCTTGGCACTGTAATATTTAAAAGCTGACTGTAAATATCGGCTCAATTTTAGAGTCTTTAAGGGAGATAAGTGGAAATTTCCAGCTATTCAGATATACAAATGTAGCATTATCCCCAATTAATTATTAAATCTCTGAACATTTTAGGACATATGATCCACAATTTCATAACTCTGATTGAGGAGATGGAGCCACAGAGACCAAGAAATAAATCACTCATCCTAGGCCATGCATTCTGCATCATAGAGGGGGTTAGTCAGCTTCAAATTCTGGATATATATATATCTGTGACCCCATAATTCAACTCCTAAGCATTAACTCGAAACAAACAAACAAAAAAGAAGCAAAAACCATGAATAAAACAGTTCAGTTACCTACCTATCAACAGAAGAATGGACAAACTGTTAGATATTCATGTAACAGAATTCTAGTCAGCAGTGAAAATGAACAACTCACCATTGACAATCCTTCCGAAGAGATTACTGAAGTTGAGGTCTGAAAAGACACTTACCCCGTTACAGTTAGGCAGGTTCGCATTGCCAGCCCTGGACCTATCCTTGCATCTGTTCATCACATTCCAGGTGGGAACGTAGACCTTTGCAACAATGACCATGAAAACTGTGCTCTGTGGGAGTCCTCTGAAAAAACTATTGTTGCTATTTTTGCTTTGGTAAATATAATCTTTTCCCCATAATGTTTTTTAACCTGTAAAAAGACAATTTTAAAAAATCATGTATCCAATAACCTAATTCAACTATTTTACTAATCTAGAAAATTTGATTTAAGATTCTCTATGTATATAATCGATCATTTGGGAGCAATGACAATTTGGTTTGATCCATTCTTGAAACAAAACAAAACAAAATAAAACAAAACAAAACAAAACAAAACACCAAACACATATAGTCTATATCTGAAAGATTTTAATACAAAATAACAGAAATAAAAGAGAACAAAGAAACTGACATTTCTAAGATAAAACAAAAACATCTGGTTATGAAGCAGAGACTTTTATACATGGCAATTTAAAAAGGTGGATCGACAAAGTAACTTGGCCTTGAAAATAATGTCAAAACTTTAATAACCAAATAAATATTTAAGTATAACAAGAAACAGAAAAAATATTTAAATCAATAAATTGAGTAAACATAAAGAAATTTTAATATGAGTGTAAGAATCAGAGATAAGGAAGCCACCCATACTATTTATTTTAAGTATTATGTAGTGGCAGAATAACCACTACTTTAAACTGGAAAAATCTGGACAGTCTTTATTTTTATCTATCTATCTATCTATCTATCTATCTATCTATCTATCTATCTATCTATCTATCTATCTTATGGTGACATTGGTTAACAAAATTCAGTAAGTTTCAGCTGTATGTTTTAACAGTAAGGCATATATGTTATTTACATTGTGTGTTCACCTCCCATAGCTATGTCACCACATATTTGACCCCTTTTACTGCATCTACCTCTCCCCTTCCCCCGGACTGTCTTTAAAGTATTGCTGCTAACTAGCTTGTGACTTTATCGAAGTCATTTCCCAAGGATACTGATCATATAATACCTGTGGTCCTTCCCTACTCGAAATCTCTATTTATTGATAAATATTCACAAGTTATTTTAGTTGAACTTAAAGAAGTATTTTATGAGTCCTATAGCTAAATTGACTATGATAATTCCTATGATTAAAAAAATAACAATGCCTGATACTAATGTTGTCTTTAAAAATACCTTTTCAACCATGGCCTTTTCCAGCCATGACCATAACCCTGTACAGTACGATAAGTATGACGGGGAATTTGTAGATAATATAAGTGAAACTCAAAGTTTAGTGGTGATTTAGCAAAGGCTCCAGCAATGTATTAACAGAGCATAAATAGCACTTAAGTCCTATTAAGTAAAACCTAAGAGTTTTAGTTCAGATTTCTTTCCACAACGATGCTCATTTGAAGAGCCATTAATGGTGAATGACACTCAGCCTGGTATTAGGAGATGGTGTCAATGGCTAAGAAGACATATAAATATGAAGTAAAAAAGAAGTTTGCACTTGAAAAGCTTCCAATTTTTGAGAGTCCTGAGAATAGAGGAGCAGTAACCAGCAGGAAATCACAGGGGTAGTACGTGGAAGTGTAAGTATCCTAAGCTGCTATACCATGTGTGGAGAAACAAAAATAGATCATGGGCTCTGGATGAGTACAAATCCACGTGGGTACACTGTTTAAGAAACATTGAGCTGCAATGTACTCTGTTTCAAGGATGAATTTGGCTTGCAGCACAGTAAGAGAGAGTTGACTTAGGGTGGCAATATCCGCACGTGTGGACACAGTGAAAGGCTATTGGGATAGAAAACTCCACATGTTAAAATTATTCCAACTCCTTGATGCATAGACAAGGAAGTTTTGTTGCCAGATTAGGAGCGAGATGCTAGGTGCTGAGGATGGCAGTGTGAAGTTGGTGGAGTCCATCTTGCCTGCAAAAGAGGTAGCTCCTGACAACACATCAGGGATAATTCGTGGGGCCTGGAATAAACCCACTCACATGATCTGAGTTCACGCCTTCAGAGTACTCCCAGTGATCTTCAAACGTATTTAGAAAAGGCATTTAGAAAAGGTAAAGAAACCAAATCTCCTCTAGAGCCTCCAGAGAGAGCACAGTCATGCTGACACATGATTTGGGCCCAGTGTACCTAATTTTGACCTTCTGATCTCCAACACTGTAATACAATAAACGTGTGCTATTGTAAGGCACTGAATTTATGGTAATTTGTTTCAGTGGCAATACAAAAATAATACAAAGTCAAAATAATTAGAAAAGGTGATGTGGTAGAGAGCAAAAAACTACAACTCACATCACAAAATTAAACAATAATGCTTTGAATAACTGACTCTCTGTGGGTCACTCACATTGCTTTCAACCTCTATTAGGCTCAGTGCACCTTTTATTCATGTCAGTCACCTCATTTGCAATGGCCTTTCCACTCTGCATATCTATATTCTATATGTATTTCAAGATTCACTACCTCGGGTCTCCTCCAATAAGAATACTGCAAGTCTTGGACGCTCCATCTTTAGGGGCAGGTGTTTTTGCTTTTGTTTTTTTGTCCCCCCGCCCTTGGAATGCCTACTTCAGACTGCTGCATGGGGAGGGAGGCAGTAAATAAATATTTGTTGAGTCACTCAATGATTGCTTAACTGTTATAAGCATTGAACCAAACTAATCATGACATGACTAAAATGAATAAACTATTCCTTTATTTGCAGTAAGGAATATGGCCTCTTTTAACCTGCTTAAAAGCAAACAAGATATAATTACTAGTGCTAAGAAGGAAGGCAGGTATACAGACCCACACGGTCTCCAAATTCTAAAATGTGGAATTAGAACCTTCTGAGGAGTGGTACCCAATAGGTGATTTTGAAGAGATGTTGATTTAAAGACTAGGTGCCAGAATCAGACTGAAACAGCAGTAACCACTGGTGACAAAGAATCACTCAGTAATAGCTCTTCTAGCCAAACCAGTTACATTTGGAGAGTAAATTATGCGTGAACAGTAATCTAAATCAACACAAGCTTAGAAAAACAACATGAAGAATACAACAATCTGTTTAAAAGAGATCAATTCTCTTAGAATTAGGATAAAATATGACAAAAAATAACTTACACAGTAAGCAAAACACGTCATATTTCTGCTCAGTTTTAATTTGTCATGACTATATGTCCACTGTCAGCAGACAAAAATCCAATCTTTAGTTTGATTCAAAGCATATACTTTTCCATTTTTGTTCAGTTTAGTACTTTTGAAAAAGCCCTACTTTGGTGAACTTTCTCAAACATGTAAATTACTTATAATTTTACACAATTATGCAAAACTGTAAGTAAAGAAACCCTTTCATGTTTTTGTGAGATATTTAGCCTAAAAGGAAATTTGGCAGCCTTGATGATTTCAGAACTGTTCTCACTGAGGAATCTGTGAAATGTGAAGGTTCTATTTTGACTGAGGGAAATTTCTTTCAGAAAGGAATCCACAAATGGAGAGGTGAGAAAAAGACAATTAATAGTCAGGCATTTTCATGTAGGGCATCCTTTTCAAGCAAGCATGACATATCTGCTTTAAAGACCTTCCTTACCTGCTGGATGTCAACCCAAGGCTGGAGAACAAAAAAGAGAAAACTCAAAACTTCATGAGATTTTTGCTAAATTTATCACTGACCTCCCCTCACATTCTTTGAATGCTTCTTTCTTTGTATTGACTTCTGATTTGTTTCTCTCTGACCCCTACTGTGTCAGATGCTTTGAGTTTGCAGTTCTAGTTGATGGTCAACTCAAGCTCATGATCACTCCCCCTTTGTTTCTCCTTCTCTCCTTGTCATAACATGTATTTTCTCCCAGCTGTTATAATATCTCTTCTTGACAATTCACTTCAAATCTCTATCTTTTTAACATTTTTAATTTAAAGTCTATTTTACCAGATATAACTATTCCTGCTTTTTTTCTGGTTAGCATTTGCTTGAAATATATATTTTTCTACCCTTTCACTGTCAGTCTATGTAACTTAGTGCTTAAGTGAATCTCCTATAGGAGATTAGGTCTTTTTTTTTTTTTTTATTCATTTAGTCATTCTATATTTTTTGATTGGAGACTATAATCCATTTATATTTAAAATACTAAATGATAGGTAAAGACTTACTATTCTCATTTTATTTATTGTTCTCTGGCTGTTTTGTAGACCAAATAGTTATTCTGAATCTATAAAGGCTAAGTCTCAAACTTCCAAGTAAAAATAGCTTGCCTTCAAGACCACTATTTTATTAGGAAATATAAGATGTCTTGTTTGAAATTTGAGCAATGATACATTTGACCTGATGAGATCTATTTTTCCTTTTTCCACAGTATTAAGTCTAGTGGAACAACTTATAGGGAAAATTCTAATTCAGTAGTATAGTTGAAAATGTTCTACATCTACATAAATGTAACTTGACATTTAGCCATTACATGAATTCTCCCTCTATGTGTAAGAGAACATATGTTGTGGTACCTATTTTATTCTTAATAATTTTCACAGTCTAAAGAGAATGTTCACTAGAGGTTTCTTTGTTTTCTGAATAATAAATGTTTTGTATAAAAAAGAGGTTGAGGTGAACTCCACTGGTGGTTAAATGTTGTAAAAGCAGTTAAAGTCCAGTGGCTTGAAAGAGGGGATGACTGGTGAGAAGAGATATGCCAGTGTGAATTCATTAGGGACTATGCTGAGAGACATGCTATGTAAAATGTTCTTCCATGTCATCCACCAAATGCTCAATAAAATGTGTGCATTTCACCAATGCTTCCGATGAGAGTCAATTCTAGCAGTGGAATGTGAAGAAATGCCGAGTCTATCAGATTTCTGGGTGCCACTGATTCTTGGGCAAGATGCAGTCGACTAATGATACCTCGGTAAAATTTTTTTTTTATCTTGAGTATTCATAAACACTATATTATACTTCTTTTATATCTAATTACACTTGTGCCAGGGATGGAGATATACTAGACAATTTTTAAAATGCTTAGCAAGATAAATTAATCACATTATTTTAAAGGACTTTTAAACTATGAATATTTTGCTGAAATAAAATGTTACAAAGTTCACCCATACAAAAGGAGGAGCTGGGTGAGTATAAAAATAAGTGCAATATCACTATATTGTCATAGTAGGAAAGGATCAGAGTGAAAAGAAAATTTTATCCTTAAAACCATGATGCTTTCATTTCTATTATAGAAACTGAAGAAATTTAGTCATAGAAGATACCCACTAAGAAGATCCTTGACCTAGACCTGATTTATCTTTTCTTCTAGTCCCTTCAGAAAACATTTCTTCTAAATCCCTATGGTCAATGATAGACTCTCTGAATTCCTAGCAAATGCTTTTCCTAACAGACTGTAAAATATTTCTTTTGGTTGACAAAGTCTTTACCCACTTAAGAGCACAATTTTCCAATTACCTTTTCAGAAATGATGTGCAGCAATAATCCAACTGGAGGTGAAACCTTGGCTCTTTCACTGATGTAAAATTGATTGTTTCCTTTGTTCTCAGTGATATTTTTCTTAAAAAAAAAAAAAAAAAGTCAAATCAATTTAAGTCCTGAATTGACAGCCTAAAGACTAGAGTGTCAATGGACATTTATTTGCTCAAAGATAATATAAAGTAGATGTAAAGAGAAGCAAACTTCCGTGATAGAAATTAAAATGACTGAAGCAGATTGGTGAACTATAGCTGGGTGTCCCTAATACTCAATGCTGGGACAAATAACCTTGCCCAAAAAGGTATGAACCCTGAGTTTCAACTGAAGTATTTTCTCAAGGTGCAAAAGGCGACTTGTGAAAGGGAAATGGCATTGTTCTTCATGACTAAAAGGGATAGAGCTAAGACGAATGGGTGGAAGTCATGGGCAAGAGATCAAGTGAAGTAGCGGAGAGGAAGCTGGGCGGATCAATCCTTCTCTGGCATCTCTTCTGGATCCCCCATGGTCTGGTGCTCAGCAGAGTTGAGTGGAGAGTACCATCCAAGGGACATTGCTCTTTTACATGAATTAGGTCAAGAATGTGACAACACAGTGGTGTGAGGTGACCACAGAGCAAGGAGGATGATGAAAAAGCGAAATACCCTCCGTATTCCATCTCTAATTCCTTCTCCTGTCTTTGGTTATACAGTATTAACTATCAGGGCTCATATCAATGATAGAAAAAATAATTCCTTTCTCTCTCCCTTCCCCTCCCCCACTTTCTCTCATAAATATTACTTCTTGTTAAGAATTATATATAGTGTTAAATAATGAGATTACAAAGATTAACAAAATTTCTTCCTGCTCTCAAAGAGCTCATAGTATGTGTGGAATAAAGGTGTAAAAGAACAATTATAAAACAATTCAGTAACTACAATGTTAGTGATAACTGGGAATTACAGAAGGAATAAGGGTACCCCACCTCACTATGGAAGGAACTCAGGGAAGGGCCCCTGGAAACCTTCGTAAGCCCTAAATCTTTTTTTTTTGTTTATTATTTTCATTGTAAATAAGTTGCAAGTTCATGGAAATCAAATTCAAAAGGTACAAATGAGAAGAGAATGAAGGTTAAGTCTCCTTCCTTCGACTTATAGCAATCCAATTTCATTCCCAGGACATAACTGGATTTTTTGCATGTCCTTCCAGACATACTCCATACATCTAAAAAGAGATACTCTTTTTTACCTACTATAAATGAAAGCATACTAGATAGTAGCATTAATAGAAATATAATTTCTAGCCACATATCTAATTCTAAATTTCTAGAATCTATAGTAAGAAGAGTAAAAAGAAACCAGTGAAATTAATTTTAATAATGTTTTATTTAACATAGTATACTCAAAATAGAATCTCAAGGTGTAATAAATTTTTTAAATTACAATATTTTAAAATTTCTAATGTTTTTAATTTTTTTGTCCCAAGTCATAAAAATCTAGTGTGTATTTATACTTACAGTAAATCTTAATTCAGACAATAAATTTTCACTTAAAATACTTGCTTTATATTTAGACTTCAAAAAATTAACAGTTTAAAAAGTAGATGCACATATGCAAATTATTTCAAACATACTTTTCTTCTAATAACTGAAACAAGTATATTAAAATTTTAATTTTACTAAAATCAAAAATTCATTTCTTCAGTCACACTAGTATCCACATTCCAAGTGCTCTATAGCCATATGTGGCTAATAACTACCATGTTAAACAGCTTAGGTCTATATATCATTCTATATCTTCTTTTTTCTTTTAATAATGTATCTTGGCATTTTTTCTTGTATTAGAACATAGAATCATTTTTATAATGGCTAAATAACATTCCTCAGTATGAATGTGCTATAATGTGTGTAAGTCATTTCTGCTGATGAATGTTTAGGTTATTTTCCAATCCTTTGCTGAAATTATGCCATGCTACAATGAATATCCTGTCATTTAATGCATTTGAGTAAGTATATCTTTAAAATAAATTCTTAGAAGAGAAACTGCTAGGTCAAAGGACTTCTGAATTTTTTATTCTTGAAATACCCGTCTAAATTACCAAGCAATAAAATAACATAGATTTCCTGTTTACTTACAATCTTCTATACCTCATTATCAAACTTCCATACCTCATTATCAAACTTTTTACCTTTGCTATTGAGAAAAGTGAAAGAAAATGATGCCACAGTATACTTTTAAGTGCACTTCTCTTATTATGAGTGAAGCTGAATATTTTTTTCCTAAGTTTATAAATTATTAGCATTTCATTTTCTGAGAATTGTCTGGTCATCACCATTGTTTACCATTTTGTTGAGTAACGGATTCACATAACTCTGAATATTTTAAACAATTAGCCATATATATGTTACATGAGTTGCAAATACTTTGACATTTGTATCCTGTCTGGTTTTCTAGAACATACAGAGTGTGTGTGCATGTGTGTTTCTGTGTTGTGTGTGTTGCCATAAAGTCATTTTTCTTTTTATGTAAACAGATCTGTCAAGATTATTTGTTTGTTGGTTTTGTTTCTTTATAGATTATTGATTTGGCATTATAATAAAAAAAAAGGCCTCCCCCACTCACAAGTATTATGAAAATTCTTCCTCTATTTTTACTTTTATTCCTTTCATAATTTCATTATTTTGATAGTTAAATAATTAATACACCAAAACTTGATTTTGGTATAAGACACAAGAAATCATTTTATTTTAATGGCAACTAGTTTCTCTCAGCACTATTTATTACATAATCTATCCTCTTCCTATTTATTTCATCTGTAACCTTCATTATACACTAAATTCCTGTAGGTAAGAATGCTTTTCAATGGTGTGTTCTATCCTTATATCTGGTATTAAGTTTTAAAGAATGAATATGCTCAGTCAGGATGAGGAAGGTGAAAATGCTACAACAGAGCAGAGAAATAGCAAAAACATAATAAGGGCTAAAAAAAACACAGCATACTATGATGAGTTCTATGTTGCTAAAACAAAAGTTTGGAACAAGAATTAGAGAAAAATAAATCTATAGAGATAGCCTAGCAGTAGATTGTGGGAAGCATTACATGCTGCATTATCTAAGCTATACTTTATTATTAAAGGGATCAATTGAATAATTTTTAGCAGAACAACATCATCTGCTTTAGAAAGATTGTTTTAGTGACAGAGTGAAATTGGATTTGAAAAACCAGCCTTACAGATAGGTAGCCAACTTGAGTGGCTGCCATAGCAGTCCAAGTGAGAGGCTGTAGATTGAATGATATAATAGAAATGAGAAGAAAGGGTAGACTAGAGACATATTTGGGAAGAAAACTGGGTGATTTGATTGATAAAAAGGCAAACTAGTTAAAAAGTAATGAGCTTATCTTGGATATACTGCATTTGAGACCTGCTGAATGTACTATCATGTAATCAGATACATAAACCTGAAGCTTAAAGTTGAGCTCTGGAACAAGCCCAATCTCATCTGATCTTGGAAGCTAAGTAGGGTCGGGCCTAGTTAGTACTTGGATGGGAGACCACCTAGGAATACTAGGTACTGTAAGTGTAAAAAAAAAAAAGTTGAGCTCTGTAGTAGAGATATTGGTTGGGATTCAGCATATGAATGTTAATTGATATCATGATGAGATGTGAGATCAACCATGGAGTGAGTATACACAGAGAAGAGGAATGGGCTGAGGGAAGAACCCCACAGGGCACAACATGAAAGAGAAAGGATCATCACAGAAAAAAAAAAGATATCATAACTATACACAATACTATGCAATAGGAGAAAGAAAAAAAATTTTTTTGAAAAACTAGAAAGTGATGAGTGAAATCACTGTAGCAGAGAGGTCCAGTAAATACTAATCTCAATGCCTTCAGCATTTGGCAGTTAGTGTCTTTGATGAGAACCTCTTAGCACATATTTAAAGGTGGGATTACTAATGGAGTCCAGTCATGTGAGAACAGGAGACGAGAAATGAACGTAATGGGTACAGAATGTAATGGATATAGAGAATGTGCAAGGATTGAGCAGGAAGTCAACATAAACAGAGAGACGAAGAAAAAAGAAGAGCAATCACAGGACAAAGGGCACAGTTGGAAAGAATACCCTTGAGCAGGAGAAGGAGCCCCTCATTCTCTGAAACCAAAGAAGAATTGTCCTTCTGAACTTAGGTGCATTCCATAAAAGTTAAGTGCATATACTGGGCAGAAATTGTAGGAGGGTCACTCTTAGTGACAGCATTTTTGATGTAATAAAGACAAGGCTCTCTGCTGACAGAGAAAGTACAGATGCTGAGTTTTTAAGAGGTCTAATGAAATTGAAAACATTTAAAAAACATTTCTGAGGAGAATGTTCAGAAAATGGGGGAATGAGGGATACTGAGAGTCTAGTTGATGCTTTAATATAAGGATGGTTCAATTGTTTAAAAAAATTGAGAAACTAAGTACTTGGAGAATTTTAGATGTCAAGAGAGTAAAAATAACTCAAAACTCTTGTTTATGGTCAAGTTGGAATGGATTTATATGCACCCATGACAAACTAATTTCCTCAGTGAGTGGTTTTGACATTAAATGTAGAAGAAAAACTGGGAAGGTACTAGAAGTCTTCATCGGGTTGAGAAATCGGACCTCATCTAACCTTGGGCATTGCAATGTAGCTAACTTTTAATAGAAAAGCAAGAAAGTGCAGGGATAGAAGGAACATCAGAAGCAAAGCTGCAGAGGTTAAAATAGTCTATGTGTTAAGGCAGAGGCAGTAGAGAAAGTGCCCATTTGGGGGTCGAGAATTAGGAAAGAAAGTTTGGGAAGAGAGTAGCAGACTTTAGGAAGGCTTATTGAAGACAGATTTTGAATATGTATGAGTGTCCATAATGTCATGTATATTATATGTAAAATATACATATATGTTATATACATACAATGTTATACTTAAAATCACTGGGCCCTGAAAAAGATGTAATAGTCTCTGAGATTCACATCTTGTATAGCATGTAGCATGTTAACTTCCTCCAATTCTTAGTAAATGGGTAGAGTGTTCTACATGATAAACAAGAGAGTGGTAAACAAAGCTCTGATGTATATAGGAGAGAAAACCAGCTCCAGGGCACCTCATGCCATTTCTTTATTTTACTAAGGTAGTGCCTCACATTTGAACCACAGTTTTGGAGACCAAGTTTTTCCAACTCTTCCTGAGAAACAATGTCTTTGGATAAGCCCCGACATTGAAATGAAAGCAATTTACTGGATTACATGAGATTTAGACTTTGAACACATCATTAAGGTTTGCATTTTTGTCTCAGTGATGTTCTGCACATGGTGTCAGCACTTTGCTTTGCTTCTATCCCCTTAGTCACCCAGGGATAAACATAAAAACTGAAATTATCCCTGTCTCTGAAGGTGACTACTTCTTTTCAAGTCAGAGCTATTTGCCAGTCTTTTTTTGACTTCTTCAGCAGTCTTGCAAATAGGTTATATGTCTCAATGAGAATATGAGTTGAGCTTGTTCAGCAGATCCTCCTCATAAGGATGCTGTTCCTAGTTCTCAAGTAATTTTTTAAAGCAATTTTACAAACCTCTCATGAACTCTGTATTTGTCAAGGATGAGTTTCTGTTGAAATAAGTAGTCTGTTAGTGTCCTAATTTGGATTCCCCAGAATTAGGCATAGATTCAAAAATTAAAGTGTAAGTATTTTATTTAGATGGTGAGGGAAATACTTGTATGGTAGTAAGGAACTGAAACAGGGAAGAGAAGCACAATAAAGGAAAGAAAAACAATAAAGGGTAAAATTTCAAGCCAACATCCACCATAGAAGACTCAAGATTAAGCCAATAAGGTAACTCTAAGAGGTAGTGTAGCACATGTCTCAGAATTATTCTACCTGAAGGATATAGCAGACCTAAGATTTCCCATGGGGAAAAAAAATGGTTCAAATATAAAAACCCAGGTGTTGGCAGCTAGAAGTTGACTGGTATGTGCTGAGGAGAAAAGGTTAGATGATATGAGTGGAAACTGATGTATCTATCCTCCAAAGACTGAAAGCTTTTGTGTGATTATATGTGCCATAAATTATCAGAAAAAGAATTATCAAAAATTTTTTTCCAAGTCAAAACTTCCCCCTAGAATCCAAATATGTTTAGTTATGTTTTTATTTTGTTTTGTTTTGTTCTGTTTTGTTCTGTTTTGTTTTGTTTTATTTTGTTTTCCAACATTCTTTTCCTTTTCATAGGCTAAGTACGCGCAGTGAGTTTAAGTGCTAAACTAGTTTTAACAGCACAAAGAATCTCATGATACAAATTATATACTGTACTGTAGTCAGTAAAAATCTATTTAATCTTTCTAGAAAGAAGAATTTACTTCAACAACTTCATTATCATGGTGAAATTTTCCCTGTCTTTTTGTTGTACAGCACCATTTATTAATACCTAGTATATAATCTGGTTGTCAGCATAGATATAAAAGAACCTGAAAACATAATTGCTGGCTGTGGGATTTCCACCAAAGAAGAAAAATCATGACAAGCACACACACAAAACACACAAAAGGTAAAACATAAATAGATGTAAACAAATCAATGAATCAGAATATAGTTGTTGAGTGCCTTCCTATACTAAATCACATATTAAATGATGTGTGACTAAGCCAAAGCCTATCTTCCCACAAATTTACAATACTTGGAGGAAATCATAACAGTGATACAATAAGAGCCCTCTGTAAGAGAGCATATACGCAGTTCATACATTGCACAGCACACAGTCAAATGAATTTGGAAGAGGGAGCCATGAAACGGGCTATCCAGAAAATGCTTCATAGAAGAATAAGAGGGAGAACATTCCAGATTAGCATCATCAAAAGAACAGAGGAACACATTGTGAAGAGTGGGTAATTATGTGGATCTACCCTTTTTTCCCCCTTGAATTGACTCTTTTTTTCCCCTAAATTAAATGAGCCAATGCTCCCTTGGTGACAATGACATATATTCAGGCATCCGTTAAAATTTCTGATCATTATAAATAAAATGAAGAAAAATGGATTGATGCAAACACCAAAAATGAAGCTCTCTGTCTAAAAGTAACAGTTGAACCTCAGAATGCATTTTGCACACAACGATACCAAATGTGTCTCCAGAGAATCCGATTAAAAGGTTTCTCTCAATGAAACCCAAAAATTGTCTTTTGTTCCCATGACAAAGGAGCCAGTCATAAAAACAAACAAACAAAAATGCTTAAGAAAGTCTATGCTATAGGTCTGAATGTTTAGTGTATACTAACTCATAATTATCGGACACCTGCTATGAATGTGGCACTTTTGTAACATTCTCCTTGTCCAGAGAAGTAGTCTAAGAGAGTAAAATGTGGAGAAACAGGCAAAAATGAAATCTAGCCAGTGACCAAATAAAATCCTTCAGCTATAGGAAAGCTACTGGAATTATTAATAAGGAGAAAGCTTAGGAACATTTAGAACTGCATTATTTATTAAGGAACTGTCAGTGGGACTCATAAAAGGCAGACTGTGAGTGAAAAATACGTTTGTTTGGGTTGAGTATATTACTGCAGACAGGCTGGAGATAAGGTGGAAACAAAGGGGGGATATTAATCTGATGCTCTGGATAGCATTTGTTATGGTAGAAACTACTGCAGTGGTTTTAAGCAAATGAATCATGATATGTGATGAAAGTGAGTAGTAGTAAGTAGTTAAAGAACAAAGGTTGTACACTGTCCCAGCAGTGGAGCTGAATTTAGTCATCTCATCTTGGGCCCAGTTAGAGGAGAGTCAGCACACTGAGGAGAGACTGCCTGCACTTCCTCTTGGGAAATGATAAAATGAACAACGGACAACCAGATACATGAAAATTAAGGAGAAGAACACTTGACTGAGCAATTGAATGATGGGGGCTTATTTGCTAACAAGAAGGATTAGCAGCTACAAGGGGGGATAGCCCTTCCTCACCCCCACGATGACCAGATTGTGAACCTGCCTGGACAGGACTCATGAGGACAGGGGGAATTTATTATCTCCTGAGCCTATAAGTATTTCTTTATCCCATACATAAACAGAAGAATAAATTTAATGCTACATGGAATATGCAACAAGCTCAGACCTTAGAAAATAAGCCGGGTTCGAACCTGAGTTCTGCTGCTTATTAGCTATATAACTTGGACCGCTGTTCTTGGCATCTCTGTGTGTAAAGGAATAGTAACATCAGTTTCACACAGTGATATGAAGATTAAAAATTTAAAAGAGATAACGAACATTAAATATCCAACACAGTTGCTGGCACATAGCGGGGGCTTGGTAAGTATTAGCTGCTTTCACTTTTCTGGGCCCAGTATAAAATGCATTCTTTAAACACAAGAAAAATAACTCCAAATTTAATATGGATCTATTTACTTAAATTTGGAATTATATTATTGATATACTCCAAAGCTTCTTTATTTCTCTACTTGCTTTAGCATAGGCTGAGAAAGGTGAGTTAACACCTCACATAATAATTTTGTGTTGATTTCTGAAAAGTTTGTTTCAAATACATACCTGCATTTATATTTGGTATATGAGGTTCCTGGTTATTATATCTTCATTGTGGATTCCATCTTTTATCCTTACAAAATAATCTTTTATTCATTTTACTTGAATATTTTTCATTTCATTTCTATTTGTAACTATTGTATGTCATTTTATTCTTAATCAATATTTTTATAAGCAGCATAAAGTTTTAAAAACAACTCCTGAGAGTTTTCATGTTTTGATCTGCTTAAATTAAGTGATAACTGATATATCTACAAGTTTAATCACCTATTATAATTTTTATTTTTTAAAATGTTAACTTTAAAATAGCTTTGCTCTTTGCTGAATTTTATTTTTTTACTATATAAATTATATTTGCTTTCTTCTTCTCCAGGAATTTACAAGGTGCAAAGAATACTTTAATTCTACTAAATTTTACCTCTAAGTTTTTCAAAATACTCTTATACTTGTTTTTCCTAATTAGTAACCTAAAAAGCACAGTGGTAACTTCAGACACCTTTGCTCACCCATTAAGAATACTGAGGGTTTTACTACCCCTCCTACTATTCCCTAGTCTTAGTCTTTCTAACTTTCAACTCTCTTGCATCTATCTATACATGGTATTTAAAGCCATGGATGTGATGGAGAAGAGACACCCCTTCAACTTCAGACTCATCTATCCAGGTAGCTACTCCAAACTTCAAATCTATATCTTTAAAAGATCTCAAACTTAATATGCATAAAATTCATTTTCTGAACTTTTCCTAAAAATCAACTCCACCCAGAGTCTTCTCTATCTTAGTTGATGGACATCCTGTCCTAGTTACTCATGCCAGAAACCTTGGAGTGAATCTCGACTCCTCACTCTTTTATTCACCAAATCGTAATGGTTGTTCCTAAAATTTTCACTACTATCCTGTCTCTTCTACCTTCTCTTCTACGTCTCTTTCCTCCAACCATCTTCACCTCTCATTCAGCTTGACTGTCACAATAGTTTCCTAAGTAATCTCCCCCTTCCCTAGCTTGCCTCCTATAGCCCATTGTCTACATGGTAGCCCAAAGGAAACTAGTCATAAACTACCTCTTGTGACTTTTCCATTAATGCATTTTCCTCACCTGCATGCACAAGGTAATGGAGCCACTCTAGAAGAGATGCCATGTGCTATGACTTTCTTTGGAAGAGTGTGGGCTAGGAGATTCTTCTCACCCCCTACATCATACTAAGAAGAGAGCTAAAGATATCCTTCCATTGAGTTAAGCCATGAGATTTGGAGGGAGAGGGTTGGTGCTGAAGAATAGCCTTGACAAATCCAGAATTTGATACTCAAATTGAGGTGCTGCTGAAACAAAATCGTAAAGCATATGATATTTTCTTAGGAGTTAGGTACCAGCTAGTGAAGAAAGAGATATAGTCGTCTGGCTTGCTGGAGATTCTTGTCATACAGTGACATAATATTTGCTAAAACCACCACCTACTATAACTTAGAAGGCAGATCATGTGCTTACTGAGCTCTAAGGGAAAAGGCTGGAAAACGTGACATGTACTGCTACATGTTCACCAATCCCATTTGATCTTGCTGAATACATAAAAATGCTATATTTCCAAACTTCCCTTGAATTAAGACTACATGACTAAGTACTTGACTATGTAATGTAGGCAGAGGGGATGATTAACACATTCAGGCCTGGCCATAAACTGGTCTGCAAAATTTTCATTGTGCTCTTATAAACCCACCCATGTGGTAGACAGCAGAAGGCTCTGAGATGACAGGGACACATATGAGAAAACTATATGATATACATATTTTCTGAACTTTATCTTATCTAATAATATTTTTTCTTATTCTTCTCATGAACAATTCTTATTCCTCAATATTTTTGCTGAAAACTCTCTGCTCATGTAAAATTTCATTTTCTCCTAACATTTGGTATCTCTAAGAAAAAAAGCTGATGTCAGCATAATGTTTGCTCAGTTGACATTAAGTTCTTATTTTCTTATTGATACTTACATGAGATTTTTCTCATGTTCTTAATTAACTGTTGGTCTATTTAATCTGTCTCCTTGAGACACACTGAATCTTTCACTCCAAACACCTATGCCTTTCTTCAACTTTGGGAATATTTGGCTTTACATTTTAGATTACTGCTTCCCTTCCAGTGCTTCCTGTTCCTTTTTTGAGAATAGCCATAAATCTCAGTTTGAATTATTACCGGTTTTTAAATATCTTTCCTCTCACAATTTCATGTATTATATTATTTTACATTTAGATGTGTCTCAATTTTACGCCCTACCTTACTGATTTAACTTTCTGCAGTCTGAATTTCCACCACTTGTATTCCAAATTATTACCCTTGCAGTTTTAAATGACATAATAATTCCTTTTATTAGCTAGATATATTTTCATGTAAATTTGTACTAAAAACTTTATATTTAACCTTCATGGTAAGTCTATGGCCATGCTACCCTGAATAAGCCCAATCCCGTCTGATCACAGAAGCTAAGCAGGGGCGGGCCTGGTTAGTACTTAGATGGGAGACCATCTAGGAAGACTAGGTGCTGTAGGAGTAAAATATTTAAAAAAATAAGGGATTGGAAGCTGACAAGATCCTTGCAATCTGTGAGGACAACCAATGGATGCCTCACCTAAAAAAAATAAAGAAAAAATCTTCATGGCAATCCCATGGAACAGTTACTATTCTTATACCCAATTTATACATAAAGAAAACTATAGCTTAGGAAAGTTAAGAAAAAACATTTCCCAAGAAAATATAGCTAGTAAAATGTTAAGAAATTTTCTTTCTTGGAAGGCAGTAGAATATAGAAAGGAAATAGACTGTGAAGTCAGATGAATCTAACCATACCTTGGTTCTTTTATTTAGTTTCTCTGTGCTTTGGTCTCTGAACATTGGTTTTCACATCTTTCAATCTCAGTCTCTCCCCCCCCCCCCTCAGCTGTGGTCATTACATATATAAAATGAGAGTAATAATGGAGTTATAGAGAGAATTAAGCATGAAATTTCTGAAACAATGAAAGTATTTTTTTAATGTTAATTTTCTTCCTCTAGTAGAAAAATAAAATGTCCTATTGACCCTCTTTTGCTCAACTAACTTGTGATATAAGAGTTTTGCAATCTCTAAATCTTATCTAAGAAGCCAAAATACATCAATACAGCTTTTGGTGTCCTGTTTTAATATTCAACTTTAAATCTTGGCATTTAAAAATGTTAAATTAATGGCTGATCAATTCCAAATAAATTACTGTCTTTAGATGTGATGTTAATCAATGAAGGACATGGTAAAAATGGTTTGAGAAAGGCTCATTTGACATTGAATAAGATGGGATAATAATAGCTTGGTATTCGTAATTTTAGCTGCTTATCATATTATTACCACAGTGAACTTAATAGCTCTAATTAAGCCTTTGATGCTATAACTTCTACAAAGCTGATGATGGTAATCATGTTATTATGAAGATTATGTTAATAATAGGACCAGCTCTTTTAGAGATAAACGATTGATAATAATAACAATAATAATAATTTAATGGTGTCCATATTCTCCATGTATCAGCGGAGGAGCACAACATTAGACATGGACTATGTGAGAGGACAGCCTAGGTACGCTGGTTGTAGAAGGAGGCTTCAAACATAAGAGAACCAGCTGGGAATGGAGGAAAGAAAAAAGGTGTGTATGGAGAGTGTGGCAAGGCAGGAAGATCTAGAGACAGTCACTCTTTAATGGTTAAGATTAAGGAATGGGTCCGTATCAGGAATGTCATACTACGGTACATTAGGAACATGCAGATAAATTTAGTCAGACTCAAAGTATTTTCAGAACAGAATCATGACACCAGAAAAAGTAATGTAGAACTGTGAGTGTATGCTTAAGACCCAGAAATAGGATTCAGAATACAAGCAAAGATTCTAAATAAAAAAGACAGAGTAAACCCAAAGAATTTGACTGATAGGTTAATGGACAGGAGAGAGAAAGAAGGGAGGGAAAAAAGGAAGGAGGGACAACTTAAATTTAACAAGAAGGCATTAGTTTGCATCAGTCCACAAAGCAATATTAAGTTTATTAATATTCTATATTTGAGAAAGAATGAAATAAGTCTGAGATAAGTCTCCCATCAGCCATGGAATTCTCTCCTTGGTCTTGTCTTTACAATGTATTTATCAAAGACTTACAGAAGACATTCTAATAGGTTTTAAGAATGCCAAGCTAACACAATAGATGTCAGTCTGGTTCTTGAGTACTTCTCTAATTCGAACTTAAGATGTTCTATTTAGGAACTTAAGGTTTTTCAGATAAAGTGATTAAAAAGTTTATATGTTAATTAATTAACATCTAAAAAATTATACCTTTATTCTTCCCAATGAGGAGGTATATTAAACATCAATACAAAGGAAAGTTTTGCTTTTCAAACATTAGATAAGAGACACATGAGGTTATTGATTCTAATTCCATAGTTTTAAAGCCAAAGAAACTCAAATCAATGTTATATGACTTGCCTATAGTATCTTCAGCCAGTGGAAGAACTATGTGCAAAATGCCTGTGTGCTAACTCCTAGTCCCTTGTTCTTTCCCCGCTAATAGTTATGTCCTAATGTTACACTGTGTAATTTCCAAAACACATTTCACATGGTACCTCATGTAATTCTAAAAATATCCCTGAAAATTAGCTCATGAGAAAATTGGAACTTAAACTCAAAGATCTGGAATATGTCCCAAGTCACTTGGCTCTTTGATTTTATCTTTAGTCCTTAACTGTCACTGAATACTGAGACTCAGTATCTGCCTGCCCTCATGATGTAGGAATCTTGATTTCTTCTGCTAGTCCCCTATACTTTTGTGTTTTATTAGATGGCACCACTATACATCCAACTGCTAGGACCAATAATTGAAGTGTTGGTAAGCCTTCTCATTTTCTTCTTGCAAATAGCACAATCATTCAGTACATTCTATTAACTACCCCAAATACATATCCCAAATCTGTCCACTTCTTTACAACTCTACTACCGCCTTACTTGTTCAAGCCATTATCATCTCTTGCCTAGATTACCATTATAGTGTTCTGTCTGGTCTCACACTTCTGGTATTACCCACCTATAATTCATTCTCCATGAGATGGCAGATAAATATTTGTAAATATAAATCATATTTTGATAAATCTCTGCAAAAACTCTGGTGGATTTACACAACACTTAAAACACAAACTTGCATAATGTGACATAATCCCTTTCTTATTCTCCAAATTGATCTCACATGATTCCTTCATATATTACCCTCCAGCCACTGACCTTTTTCACTTCCCTGCTCGTAATACTTTTCTCCTACTCTTTGATGATCCAACGTAAAGTAACCACCTACTGACCATCTATCACAAAGATGAAAACAACAACCAAATCCAGGAATACCAAGCAGGAAAATTTAAGTCAACAGACCCTTTGAAGTTCAGACAATCAAAAATTCTACTGAATGCTGCCACTATCAAGACAATATGCTAGACCTTGAATGTCCCAATCTGATAAATACAACATGAGAGAATCCTGATTGAGAGATACACAAAAACTATATACAAAGAATATTTTAAAAGCCATGACTACTAAATTTCAAGTAAGATGTATGTACATGTGTAAAAGAAGATATCAGCAAAGACATAAATGTAGTCACTATGCTGATATCATGCTAACCTCCAAGCTAAGCACTTTACACATATAACTGATTGAATCTGTATACTAGCCCTGTGAGCTAGGAAACATTGCAAAGGAGGAAAATGAGATATAGGAGAGGTTAAATAACTTCCCCAATGTCACCCAGAAAATAAACAGTGGAGCTTCCATTTGCAACTTGGAAGCCTGACTTTCAAGTCCATGTACTTCATCAGTCAGTACTCTATGCTGCCAAGACTGAAATCAATAAGAAAACTCAAAGTAGATTTATTTTTAAGACACATAAGAGGAAATTGCAAAGAATGTGCTCTTCCAAATAATTAATCCACTGAATGATCAAGGTTGTAGGTACCTTTTCTCTCTCTCTGCTTTGCTGTCCACATTGTAAGTTTTTTCCTAAAGGTGGCTGTGTTTAAATCTGTAGGATAGCAGGGAATGGGCTATGGGCTTTCCTCATTCATGCCTCGTAAGAAAGAGAAACTGATTTCCATTTTCCGTTTTTTTAATGGCTTTATTGAGATATAACTGACATAAACATTGTGTAACTTTAAGATGTGCAACATGATGATTTGATACATATATATATATATGTATATATATATATGTATATATGTATGTATATATAACACAAAATGATTACAATACCAGTTAACACATCCATCACTTCACATGGTTGCAATTTTGCATGTGGTAAGATCTACTCTCTTAGTAACTTTCAAGTATGTAATATGGTAGTGTTAAATATAGACATCATGATGTATATTACATTCCCTGAAGTTATTTGTCTTATAACTGGAAATGTGTACCCTTTGATCAACATCTCCCCTTTTCTCCCATCCACTGGCAACCACCATTCTACTGTTTATATGAGTTTTGCTTTTTTTTAGATTCCATGTATAACTGAGATTATACATACATTATTTGTCTTTCTCTGTTTGACTTATTTCACTTCACAAAATGCTCTCCAGGTATATTGATATTGTTGTAAATGTTAGAATTTTCTTCTTTTTTTATGGCTAAATAATACTTCATTGTATATACATTTTACATTTTCTTTATCTTTTTATCCATTAATGGACATTTAGGTTGTTTTTACTTCTTGGCTTTTATAAATAATACTACAATGAACAAGTGGGTGCAGAAATCACTTTGAGATAGTGATCTTATTTATTTCTTATATATGACCAGAAGAAGAATCCCTGGATCATACAGTAGCTCTATTTTTAATTTTTTGAGGACTCTTCATGCTGTTTTCCATAGTGGTTGCACCAATTTACATTCTCACTCACTGTGAACTAGGACTCAGTTTTCTCCATATCCTTCCCATCATTTGTCTTTTTGATAATAGCCCTTCTTACAGGTGTGAGGTGATATTTCACTGTGATTTTCATTTTTATGTCCCTGATTATGAGTGATGTGGAGCATCGTTGCATGTGACTGTTGGCCATTTGGATGTCTTCTTTACCAAATTGTCTATTTGGATTTTTGTCCATTTTTTAATTGGCTTGTTATTTTTGTTATTGAGTTGTATAAGTCCCTTATATATTTCGGATATTAACCCCTTATCTGATATCTGGTTTGCAATTTTCTCTTCCATTCAATTTTCATTCTGTTGATGGTTTCTTTTGCTGTGTAGAAGCTTTTTAATTTGATGTAGTCTCATTTATTTTTGCTTTTGCTGCTTGTGATTTTGGTGTCATCCAGAAAAATCATTGTCAAGATCAATTTCAAGGAGCTTTTTCCCTATGTTTTCTTCCAGGAATTTTATGGTTTTCAGTCATATGTTTAAATCTTTAATTTATTACAAATTATTTTTTGTGAATGGTATAAGATAGGGGTCCAATTTCATTCTTTTGTGCGTGAATATCCAGTTTTCTCCAATTTATTGAAAAGATTATCATTTCTCCATTGTGTATTCTTGGCTCCTTTGACAAATATTAGTTAACCATGTGTGCATGGATTTATTTCTTGACTATTCTATTCTATTCCATTTGTATGCCAGTACAATACTGTTTTCATTAGTATAGCTTTGCAAAATAGTTTGAGATCAGGAACTGTAATGCCTCCAGCTTTGGTCTTCTTTCTTGAAATTGCTTTGGCTATTCCAGGTGTTTTGTGATTCCATTTTAGGATTTTTTTTTCTGTTTCTGTAAAAAAAAATGCCACTGGAATTTAGATAGGGATTTCATTGAATCTTTTGATAGGGATTTCATGAATCTACAGATGGTTTGGGGTAGAATAAACACTTTAACAATATTAATTTTTCTAATCCACAATCATGGGATGGCTTTCCATTTATTTGTGTTGTCTCTGTTATCAATGTCTTACAGTTTCAGTGCATAGATTTTTCACTTCTTTGGTTAAATTTATTTCCAAGTATTTTATTATTTTTGATGCTTTTCTAAATAGGATTGTTTTCAGTTTCTTGAGAGAATTTAAGGACTGGCATTATTTCCTCTTAAAATGTTTGGTAGACTTCACCTGTAAAACCATCTCGTCCTGGGCTTTTTATTTTGGGAGGTTTTAAATTACTGCTTCAATATCCTTAGTTGTTACTGGTATATTTGTATTTTCTATTTCTTTACGACTTGGTCTCATTAGGTTGCATGTTTGTAGGAATTTATCCATTGCTTCTAGGTTATCCAACTTGTTGGCATATCATTGTACATAGTAGCTTCTGTGTTCCACTATATTTCTGTGATGTCAGTTGTACTGCCTTCTCTTTCATTCATAATTTTGCTTGAGTTCTTTTTTTCCCCTGGTTAGTCTAAAGGTTTGCCAATTTCATCTTTTTTTAAAAAAACAACTCTTAATTTCACTGATATATTTCTATTGCTTTTCCAGTATTTGATTCATATATTTCTGCTTTAAACTTTATTTCCTTCCTTCTGCTAACTTTGGGTTTAGTTTGTCCACTGGCTTTCCTTTAAGACAGAGTAAATTTTTCAGAATCTGAATGACAAGACTGTCATGGCTCTTAGACTATGGCCACTCTGAAAATATTTGCACATATTTGTTCCTGTGTCTGTCTCCTAAACTGGAGGGAGAGAACAACTTAAAGGGAGAATTCACATTGCATACATACAATATATGTGCCTATGTATAAATATGTACAGTACACATTTAGGCTATGAAGTGTAATAAATACCCATGGAAAGGAAATCTCAAGGTTGCTAACGTTGGCGATCCCTTTATGTCTGAATATGTTGTCCTCACCTCCTACCCCTGAAATAAAGATGTCATGATCCTTAATTTTGTGTGTATCATTTCCATGCTTTTCTTTATAGTTTTACAATAAATTATTATAATCTAAAAAAACATTTTAATAGTTTTTCTTGTATTTAAACCTTAAATAATTAGAATCATAGTAGTTATATTCTTATGTGACTTGCTTTCCCTTTTACTTGACATTTATTAAAAATTGTAATGTTTGTGACATTTATACATGTTAATGAGTACAGCTGTAGCTCATTCCTTTTCACTACTGTATCATCCATTCTATTAGTATATCACTGTTTATCAATTTTATAATTTTTATTTGGGTTATTTTTAGTTTCTTGTTTACATAAACATTATTGCTAAACATTCTTGTACGTATTCTGGTGTTCACGTCCAAGATTTCTTCAGAGTATATATCTAAGGGTGGAACTGCTAACTGTGGGATTTAGAGATCTTCAAATTTATCAAGAGTGACAAATTGTGTTGAAGAATGGTTGTACAAATATACTCTTCTATCTCCCACAGGAAGTCAATTTCCTTCTCTCTTACATCCTTCCCAACTCTTGACATTGTCAGAATTTTGACTTTTGCCAAATGATAAATGTAAAACAAAAGCTTTTATGGATTTAGTTTGAATTTCTCTAATAAATAGTGAGCTTGATAATTATTGCATATTTACTGGCCATTAATGTTTCTTTTTCTAGGGAATGTCTTTTTGCATTTTTGCTTCAATTTTTAAATTATTTACTTATCTGATTCATAGGATTTTTTTTACATATTCTAGATACAAAACTTTTTTTTTATTTTATATATGGTATACACCTTTGTAAAATGTGTAGCTTGTATTTTCACTTTAAAATATGTATCCTGATAAATTTAAATGCTAAATTATAATTTAATTAAATTTATTAAAAGTTTCCTATATAGTTTATGCTTTGAAAAAATTTTTATCTTCTTCTAATGCAATAAATATCTTTTTCTAAGAGTTCCAAAGTTTTACATTTTACATTTAAATCTTCAGTTTACTTGTATTGGATTTTAGATACAATGCAAAGTATGTGCCCAAATTTATATTTTTCCTAATGGAAAACCAATTGCCTTAGCAAAATTTATTAAACAGGCCATCCTTTTCAATTGATTTATTGTCACTTCTGTCATATAGCAAGTTTCAGGATAAGCCAGAGTCTACTTCTGATTTCTGTTTTATATTCAAGTTATTTGTCTATCCCTGGGTGAATTTTACCTCTCTTAATTATTATAACAGAATAGAGAGGCAGTACAGCATTACACTTAGAAGAATGAACTCTGGAAGCTTGGTTTGACTTCTAGTTCAGTTCCATCATTGTTAGTTGTGTGACCCAAAGCATGTTGCCTAACCTTGCTATTCTCTACTTGTAAAATGGAGACAATAGCTCTACTTATTCCAAAGGATGGTTGTGAAGACTAAGTGTATGTGTGTCTGTATAGATTTACTTATGTGCCTATATATTTAAATTTATAACAATATCTGAAATATCTGATGTATAATAATGCTTGCTATATTAACATTGCTTTAAAAATAATTTTCACTACATTTATTTTTTTTTCAGACTCTCAAAAAAGTTTGGGGTAAGTAAAATCTGTTATTAGATAGGCAAATAAAAACCACTTTCTTTTTGTCTTCTTCCCATTTTCAAAATGTAATTAATATCATTATCTCTTCAGGTCATACCTGCTGTCTTAAACCTGCTGTCATTTTTCCATGAGGAATTGGCCTTGACAAATATTTTGGACCCTTGCCCTGGCGTGGTGCCAGCCTTCTGCTTATTTCCTGGGACCTGCCGTGTGATGCATTGTTTCTAGCCTGAGCATTGTTTAATGTTCACACACTAGATATTAATTGAGGTTTCAAGGAGCTTATTCCTCTAAGCTAACTTTGTGCCAAAGCCGGGTCCAATTTGTCCAAGGTCCCATGGAAAACCATCCGTCCAAATGTAGGGATGCATGGGTTTGGTCATTTGGCTGAAAGCCAGAGGTCCCCCATGGTCCACCTGGCCTCAAAGTCTTTGGCCTTGAAAGTCCACATTTTAGGAGAATATCTGTTAATGGAGAGATTCAGGCATTTCTGAAAGCACTCCAAATGGCTGTTTTATTTGAGTAAAGAATAGGTATAGATGTTCAAAAAAGTGACTATATTTCTTAGATTGCAATATGTAATATGTGCTCTGCTTTAAATGATAAAAAGTAAACATTTGTTGGACAAATGATTAATAATAATAATAATAATAATAATAATAATACATTTTATCTTTGTAAGTTCCCTTCTCCAAAGGTTTTTGTACATATTCAATATTGTAACCTTGGAATATAACACTCATAATTCACTCTTCGTATCAGCCTCATTTTTACCATTTGAAAACTGAAGAAATGACAAACATATGGATTTAAAGTTAAACAACTCTATGTCTCATCTCATTTTTTTCATTTAACAACAATTGAATATTCATCTGTCAGGAACTACTAGCTACTAGAAATATAAAGATAGTTAAAATAAGGTTATTGACCCCTTCCTGCCTTGCTCGCTCATCTTCAACTTCACATTGTAGAAGGTGGAATAACTTTTAAAATATATAATTATAAAACAAACAGATATGCTATCACAGAAATTTGTACAAAGCACTTGTAGGGCCAATATTCTAGAGGTCTAAATTTTACTTTAAATGGCCAAGGTCTTAAAGAACTAACAGAAGTTTCCAAGATAAAGAATGAAGTAAGACCATTACACACAGAGAAAAGCATAAAAGAGTAAGGTGGTTTTTCCTTCAAGAATAGAACACAGGATTCTATTCTATTGGAATTGAAAAATGAGGATGGATGCAGTGTCGATTAAAAGGGAGTGAAAAATAAGGTTAGAAAAATAAACAGAGTAACTACTTCAAATACTAATGGTGGTTGTGAAAATAAACAGAGTAACTACTTCAAATACTAATGGTGGTTGTGAATATCATCTAAAATAAAACATGTGAAAATATATAGTAAATTTTATATTAGAATATAAATAGTGGGCTTTGCATTTTCTTATCATACACAGGGGATACTATTTGTTCTCTCCCCAGCAACTAATTGCTTTAAAGATAATTCCTCCCCATTCCCAGTGACTGATCCAAAATGTGCATGTAACCCAATTCAGACTAATATTAAGAGGAGAAAAATTTGTTGGAAAAGAATCTTCCTAACTTATAAAACAAACCCCCATTTTTCTCTAGATGCCATCACATGGGAATATGAATTAATTATTTCATGTCTTCCATATAACCAAGGTATTATCACAATTAGTATAAATCTGTGAATTGCTGAGTAGCCATCTTTTGCCTATACAAACAGCTGGTCATTGTAGATATCACTCAATAAATCTATTGCTCAAGTAACAAAGCAGGCATAGATTATTGTAATTCGCAAAAAATGATGCCATAATTGTCCTCACCAAATACATATTCCCATTCGTACCTGGATTGAGTTTAAAATACAAATATTCTAGAAAGGGTAACACATCAAGTTACTACAGTTGATGTTTTAATTAGTTAATAAAATTAAATTTTCCTGTTTTAGGAGTCAGGGACCTCACGAAAGCAAAAGTATTTTATGAGAGAGAAGGAGGAGTTTATGCATTATTTCAAGAGGAAAAAGAGCACTAAAGTATTAAGTCAATTCTACATAGCAGATAATCCCCAAGAGGGGTCAGTGTATGAGGTATGCAGGCCAGGTGACCCTTCCACCATGGTTACATGTGGGCGTCAGGCAAATGGAAAATCGACCCCAGTGACATTAGCCATAGCTCTCCTGTCCTGTGTGAAAATTAGCTTGCTGGAATTCCAATAAAATAAAGATTCTCCAAGTTTATCTCACCTTAAAACACAATTCCCTAAGAGTTGATTGGCAAATAAAGCACCTTATTATCTATGAAGAGAGACAGACCATTAGATTCAAGCTAACTTTCAATGAGCTTTCGTACTTTGCTCTACACAACCAACTTCAACCAGGGAGAATGATATGAAAATTATTTGGATTACCCACATATACATTTATGTAAAAGATCTGATGAAAAGGGTTACATGATAGAAGGATAGAATAAAAAAATCATATCATTAATTTATGTGATTAGCTTGAATTTACTCTGTTGTCTCTAAAGATTCTGTGGTGATAAACTGAGATTGTTTAAGGTTTGAACCAATTTTAATGTAGCTTTCTTTCGTACTAATATTTTAGAAAAGTAAAATTATCAAGGGCTTTGAATAGTGCAATGATGGAATCACAACAATATTTTAGAATATGGCAGCAATGTACAGCACAGATTGAGCAGACAGACTGGTTTGGAAGCATAGTTGGAAAAGAGAAAATCAAAAACTCTTCTAAGGAAATGGCTAAGAAAACAGAATGGATTTTAAAATGTAGTGTATAGACAAAGCTCAAGCAAAACATAATTGGAAACAATCTATTAAATCAAGATTTTAAAATGCAGAAAAATGAGGCCCTCGTTATGTTATCTAGGCAATTGTTTCAAATAAAGTTGTCATTAATTTAATTTCAGTGTATTTACACTCAAATTAATGTTTGCATTATCTTGACTTAAGCATACTGTTGATTCATCACGAGTTGGCTTGTAATGGAAAAATAAAATAAAATAATAACCTGAGATGCTTTTAAAAATGTTTCAACCCAGCTCTGTTACAATCAAATTGTGTGAGTTTGGAAATGTTTTAGAGTATAGTTTACCTTAAAATTAAGGGAGATTGGACTAACTTAATCTCTAAAATCAATTTCCTCTACAAAATTATCTGTACAGACTGCCACATGAACAGCATGGTTATTTACATCCTATGAAGAAATAATTTCTTCATATGTTCAGTGTAAATAAGGCCCAAACATTTCTTGTGGTACCTGCAAACCAAAGTGATTTTTAAGAATATTAGTGATATTTTAGGACTATATCACGACTGCTCTCTGTCTGCATTAAAGAGTTTCTCATTTTTCTTATTCCTTGCACTGTACTCTTTCACTTACAGTGATTCAGAAAGAGGGAATTGAGATTTCTGGACTTCTTAACAAACCCATTCCTAAAAGAACTGCTCAGTCATTCAGTGAGACTGCTGGTTGAGGAGCAGGGTGGAGCAACTGTTAGATGAGAGGACTAGCCAATACTGCATGTGACTGGGATGTAGGTGAGGAACAATGGCACATTTATCTTCAGGGCTGCGAACATGTTGCCTCTCAGCTCCCTAGAGATTTTTCCTGTCAAAGAAGTGGCACTTAACAATATCCACTGACTGCTCCTTAAGGCCTCAGCTGGCACTGCACAAACCAAATAGAAAGAGCCTACTCTCAGTTGTTTAATTATGTGACCTAGTTGCCCTCCATGCATACCAAATTCTGTAGATGAGACTAACTAGAAACCCTGACACACACTGTGGATGCACAAAGCCTTCCTTCAGTCTTCTGCTAGTTCCGGAGAGGCTCAAATTCTCAGCTCTCTTCTGCCTTCCAGCAACTCCTTCCAAGCCTGGTTTCTCTGTTCTTCATAGCACTAACCCAGCTGTGTAAATCACTAACTCAGTTTTTGTTTTACACACTTACACACACATATACACACACTCAAAACCAAAAAAAAACTAAATCAAAAAACACTCAAAAAAACGTTCTTAATGAAAACATTTAAGAATGCAATGATTATTATTGAATAAATTGAGAAGTAAATATTAGGTAAGGGACATTTACCATTGCAACTGCAATCACCTTAGGGGATTCATAATTGACTATGTGCCTCAGAGAGCATTCCTCTTCCCCAGATATGCTGGATCAGCTAATTGGGGGAGGGATAGGGAATGTGAATTTCAATAATCATATGGGACTGATGCAGGGAACCCGTGGGCCACACAAGAGAAACTATGCTTTAGGGTCTCCTTTAAGAGGAATTCTAGTCTTAGCTGGTGAGAAAATTTTTTCTCCTTTTTTCTCCTTTTTACTTAGTGGCAAAAATCCATATGTATAATTGAAGCCCTAAGTGACTGTATACAGTTAAACTACCTAATTAACACTACTGAGAATAACTTTTTTTAACAGATTCAGAAACTTGATTTTCAATCCTCTTTCAGAGGATTTTGTAGATATTGTGTTCATTTCTTCATGTTATGTTAATTTTCTGGTAACTCTAGAGTGTGTGAGTATATGAGAGTGAGTGAGTGAGAGAGAGAAAGAAAGACAGAGAGAGAGAGAGAAAGAGAGAAAGAGAGAGAGAGAGAGAGAGAGAGAGAGAGAGAGAGAGAGACTGACTGACTCATCTGGAGCTCTGGAAGAGAGATAAATTATAAGCCACACAAAAATTATACTTATAGACTGTTCCCCCTCCTGTCACTGAACCAAATCCGTTGATTACATGATTAGGTGAGGAAGGAGAGGACATCCTAATTGTAAAGTCTCCTTAGTCAAAGTTAAAGGGAAAAGTGAAAAAAAAAGTTTTCAATACTTTAGATTGTGATACCTGAATCTCCAAGGAATTGAGGTATTTTTGTTACCTCTGTCTCTTTTAATCAGAGACTAGTCTAACTTATGCTTGCCTTTTAATTTCTCTAACAACTTTTTCAGAGTGTAATGACACTTAATCATTTTATTATGATGATAAAATACTCATTATAAAAGTCTACTTAATGGCAGAATTTAAAAAGCAGAAATTTTCTCATTGCCTTCATTCTTCCTGGTGTCCCTTTATGCAAATACAAAAGTAGACATATACTCACACACACATATATTTTAAACATATATTAGATTATGCTCTGTATCTTTTATTGCAATTACTTTTTTTTTCTTGTAAATGTTCTCTTTTAAAGACAGAACACTAACCTATCTTATTCTTTCTAAGGGAGGCACTGGATTCTATAACAGTTTTACACAAGAATTTATTCAATTGATCCTCTATTGTGGAGCTCAACCATTTATTTCATTTTATTAAAAATGGTTATGCATAATTTTAAAAAGTTAAAACACACGAAGGAATAAAATTTGAAAAGTCTTCCTCCAACTCCATCCCAGAAGTAACCACTATTTGTTATATGGAGTTTTTGTTTTGTTTTGTAATATGTTGTTTTCAAAGTTTCCTGGTTGTATCTATTAAATTTTTAAGTAATTTTGGAAAATGTAGCATGCTAACAATGATTTTTCCTCTGATTTTTCTTACAATATTATTATCATTATTATCATTTATTTATTTATTGTGTGTGTGTGTGTGTGTGTGTGTGGTCAATGCTGTAACTTTACATGGGAAGCTAAAACCCCTAGTCTTTGTTGTTAACAATCACTTAGGGGGACCTCAAATGTGAAAAATGGTAAGCACATAAACATCCATTTATCTGCTCTTTTCTTGACTTTCTTGCTTTAAAAATTCTGTTTATATTTAATACATACAGTTTATAGTTTGTCGCCTAATTAAAATCATCTATATTCTGAGAGTTGATTCAAAAATTTCCCACCCAATAGAAGTTTTAACAATATTAGTATTATGAAAATTCTCTAGAGAAACAAGTAGTGAAATGAAGTTCACAGAGAAGGAAATGCAATCTTGTGCTTAAATCCAGGTTGCATGAGGGAGAATTCTCAGGCATCCACTCATAGGCATTTGCTTTGATTTCTTTGTTTAACTTTTTACTTTGACTGTTCCAACTCAGAGTTATTGTTGTAACAGAGTTATTGCCACTGTTGGTTTGCTAACATAAATCCTATAGTAATATTTTCAAGTTGAACATAATACAGAGAGTTCAATATTTAATACTATACATATTTGAAAAATATGTCTGTGTTTGTTTCTTTGTGTTTTACTTTCACACTTGATTAGTAGTTATGCAATGCAAAGAGTAGTTTTGCAATGCATAGTGCTACAAGTAAATATAATTTGCCCACTCAGAATTTTGAACGAATTTTTTCATCATCTTTAATGTTTAAGTGTAGGAGTCTTGGAAGCAGATGGCATATGATTAAGGGTGAGCTCTGATTCTTATTTCCTTGGCCACTTTAGATAAGTTGCTTTGCCTTTCTGTGTCTCACCTTCCTCATTTATAAAATGAGAAGGATACTAGGACTGTGGTGAGGATGAGTAAAGTATTTAGCTTATTGCCTACCACTTAGTAATATTCAGTAAAGGCTGACTTTTCTTGAAGGTTGCCAAAACTGCTAATGAGAAGTTGAAGTCATTTGGATTTCATACCTTTATATATAATCTGCTTTTATATTTACTTTGTATCTATTTCTAGAGGTTTTCATGATTTCTTCTTTTCTTTGGAGAAGTAAAACTTCACAGAAAGCATCTAGGTATGATCTTTATTCATTCTTCTTAGCTATAGACAGATCTTTGTTTGAATCTGTCTTTGCTTCAGGGGAATATAATTTGTTTCTCTTCATTTATTTCCTCTACTATCTATTTTTATTTCTGGAAATGATTTCAGAGAAATAGATCAGTCCTGAGTCTATTCTGCATTTCTCTTCATGTTCTTAACTATTTCCTATCTTTTTATAGTGTTGCTATAAACACGTATTCCTAATTTTTCTTCTCTATTGACAAACTGACCATTCATTTTTTATTTCATTAGTTAAATAAATTTTGATTTTCAAAAAATCTTTCTTGTTGTCTAATTGTTGTTTTTTCATAGCAGCCCATTATTTTTCTTGGATGCAATATCTTACTAAATCTCTTTAAGAATGCAAATTGAAATTTAATTCTCAATTTTCTCACCTTTCTCTGGGATTAGATTTTTTGTTGTTCATTCCTCTCAGTTCTTAATTTTTTCTTGTGTCCTTCTACTGTCTGCTGAACTTTGGGAGTGTGTTTATATATGTAGATTTTTTTACATAATTTCAATCAGGCGAATGCATACACACACACACACACATATTTAGAATTTGAAATATGGTCTGAAAGACTATATTGTTAAACAGCAAGCACTGCACCTCTCCATCCCTAAGCCTTTTCCTATGTCTCATACTTGTAGTAATCACTTTCTACTTTTCCATTTCCTCTTGTATATAACTCAGTTTTTCTAAATCTTATGCTCATATTTCTTTATGATCGTTTATAGTTCTAAACATTTTTCTCCAGTGAAAGATGAAAATGCAGCACCTACATTATGATCCCTGTACACACTCACCTCTCCTTATTCTCATATCACAATATTTGGTTAAATTTACACTATAATTTTATAGATGTGCTTCTACTTTGCATTTATACTGCCTGTGGTTTGCTGTTCTTCTTGAGCCTGTAGGTTAACATTATTCTCACTGAAAGAATTGCTCTGTCATACTACTCTAAAAGAAAATAAAACCCTTTTGACCTGAGTTAAGTAGTCAGGGTCTTTGGCTTTGTCTTCACTGCAATAACCATGTGGGAAATAAGTCTGCATATCAGGTTGGCCTGTCTAACCTGGAAAACTAAAAAAAAAGCAGATTTATATGAGTGAAAGTTTTAGAGTACTTCTTATCTCCCATTAACTTTATTTTTAAACATGCAAAGCATTTAGGAAGTGCTAAATTTTCATTGCTTATCATACGATCCAGTAAAAATTCCATCAAATAATTTAAAACTAATCTTATTAAAATCAAGTTTATGTGTACTTTTGACTCGCTCCCCATTCTGTGCCTCTATAACACCATCTATCTTTTAATGCGATAAGAAAAGTATACAAACTTAGACTTCTGTTTGGTTAAATATGAATCCATAGAGAATGCAGTTTTCTTAAGTCCCAGAAAAAATTATTGACTCTTTTTTTTTAAATTAATTAATTTTAAAATTAAAGTTGACATATAATATTATATTAGTTTCCAATATACAATATAGTGCTTATATACCTGTTGAGTATTTCCACTAGATAACCATATGGCAGCAGTATCATCTGTATTTACTACAATGAGGTTTTTGTGCATGGCACACTTAAAACTGAGAAAGGAAGGAGTAAGATAAAAGTTCATGCTTAACTTTCTTTTCACGTGAAATTCTTAGGGTATTCAATTTAAAAAAAAAAAAGCCTGTTGATATGTCAAAAGGCTCCAAAAATACTTATATACTAGAAAATTTCATGAACATGCTTTTATCCTGACTTCACAGGAGCCTTGCCCATAAATGAATACTCCCTCTTCTTTCTGTATTTCTACACTCAACTCTCCCTAGTTTTGCCTCTCTCCTAGTTTCTATCTTCTTCTCTCATCACATCTTTTAAAAAAAAATATGTTGGCATTTCTTACAACTCAGTCCTAGCCAATTTCTGTTTCACTTCCTGAGCCATCTCACTTATGTCTATGACTTCAATTATCAAAATATGTCTACCACTTCCATTCACTATTTCAGCAAACATTCTAAATGATAAAATACAGCACTGAACATAACAAATATATCCTTTTATAAAGTCAAAAAAAAAAAAGAGTTTAAAATTTAGGAGAGAGGGTAGGTAAATAATAAAACATAAACAAATAAGATATGATAAAATAAAAAAAGGTAACGTGGCCCACTCCAGGCTGGGCAACCGGGAAAGGACTCACAAGGATTGTGAAATTTTGCCTGAGACATGAGTGACAGTAAAGAGCTATCCAAGCAGAAGAAGCACCTAGTGCAAAGGCCTCAAGAAGGAAGCAAACTTGGTGCATTTGAAGAACAGAGTTTAGAGAAAGCTAATTGTAGAGAGAAAGGATGGTAAAAGTGGCAGTTAATTTTGGGGAGATGGCCTGGGACCTAGTCACTTGGGTTTATAAGCTAAGGAATTAGGACTTGATGCTTAGTGTGACAGTGAGTCAAAGGAATGTGTCGAGCAGGGTAATGACATCTGATTTACACTGAAAAAACAAAAACAAAACAAAACAAAAAAAAACTGGTTACTCTGTGGAAAATGGAAAGATACGGGGTGAGCTATAAAGTAGGGAGAAATTTTAAGAGGACATCACAGTAGTCCGAGACAAATCTTATAATGGCTAGAATAAAAATAAAAGTAGGCAGATTTTACTTAGAGATGAAGTCAAAAGGACTTTATGATGAATTAAATGTTTGGTGTCAACTGTTATTAACTTGAGTGACTGGGTAAATGATGGTGCCATTTACTGAAAAGGAGAATGTTAGGAAAGAAGCTGGTTTCAGTAGGAGGGTCAATAACTGTTTTGAATATGTTAATTTTAAGATCCAGGTGGAGATGTTCAGTAAAACTGGATATATCAATCTGGATTTTGGGGAGAAAATCTGACCAAAAGTGTAAATATAAAAGCCATTGTCAGATACAAAGCACTTAATGAAATGATACTTGAGATTACTTGGCGAGAGAGTTTTGATGGAGAAGAGAAATTGGCCCAATACTATTTTTGACATTTAAAGGCTAGAAAGAGGAGTAGATAGCAGCAAAAGAGACAGAGAAGAAATGACCAGTAATGAAGAAGATAACCAGAGATTGAAGTATCATAAGAGCCAAGTTAGGAACTATTTCAAGAAACACGGAAAGATCTGTTCTATTTAAGCTGCTGAGCGATCAAGTAAGACAGAGACAGTAAAGGGACTACTGGTTCTGGTTCTGATGTTATTATTATTAGCCCGGACATTCCCTCTGAGTTTCAGGTCTATAAAACCCACCTTCTATTTGACATCCTCCGGATATTATATGGGAATTTTTGGTCCAACTGAATAAATCCTCTTTGCAGACTAAACCTGTTTTTCCAGTATCATTCTGATGAATAACAACACTATTCATTTAGTCACGCAAGTCAGAAATCCTGCTGTCATCTGTGACTTTCTTCTCTACCATGTCTCTTATCTCTTTGTATCCAATTTTACTTACTAAATATTTCTGAGTTTGTTCTCCTAATTTTTACCAGCAGTCTCAAAAACCAAGCTGCCAACAAATCTCTTATTTTCCTATTGGAAGAGTTACTTAACATTCAGTCTCTTTCCCCTCCATTTCAGTTTAAGTAATCTTCCCAAAGCCTAAATTTGAATTCATCTCCCTTCAACACCCCCTTCCCATCTGCTTTAAAATACCTCGTGGATCTCTTTTTCTTTGCCCTTAGGATGAAAACTCTGTTCAGCGTAAATGAAGATTAACTATTGAAATGATTGAGAAAGTAACTTGTGTTTTGTTCACTGTTGTAGTAGGAGGAACCCCTATTTGTCCTTGTAGGTGGGTAAGGAATTTGACTCAAAAGAGATGTACAACTAATGATTTTTATGCCTTTTCAGATGTACTGTCAATATTATTATGGAAAACAGGAGTAGAAGGAGCACCTTTCCACTAGAAGTTTTTAACACAGGAGGCAAGACTCCAAGGAAGAATAGAGATGGAGGGTGAGTAGAGGCCAGAGAAAGATAAAAGAAAGGGTCTGAGAGCCAGACGATTGAACACCTAATTCCTATCTTGACACCTGGTCCAGATTTGGCTTGAGAAGGAGGGAGAGTAGCATTACATATGTACTTAGGAGCAGAGGTCTGACTAGAGGACCCAAATGAGCATAAGCCTGAGAGTTATTGAATAGGACATTCTGGACCATGGTTTAAGTAAGATCATGGCAAAGCCTATGCCTGAGACATTGTCTGAGATCACTGTGTATCATATAGGGACATATCCCAGAATACTTCCGCACTTGTGTATGCTGGGGGAACCTCCAAACATTCAGGAAGGCTCTCAGATACCATTTCCTCAATCTGAACAAGGTCTCCTCAAGCAGAAAACAAAGTGGAATGAATACAGTTATTAAACTGAAATTCTTATCAAAGTCTTTCAAGACTCCTGCCTACCTCACCAGCTTCATCTTAGTACCGCTGGCTCTCCTGCTATCTTCTCACAAGCTTCTCTAGTTTCTTTCAGTTCTTTAAACTTGTCATGTTATTTTCCCATCTGAGGGCTTTAGTCATACTGTTCCCTCTGTGTAGAAAACTCTCCTTCACCCAAGATGCCTTTTCACATTCAACTAATAAATACTTAAGTGTTTATGATGTGTCAGACTCTATGCTCTGTGCTGAATATACTGTAGTGAATGGAGAGACTTGTTCCCTGTCCTCCTGGAGCCTATAATCTAGTGAGGGAGACAGACGATAAGTGAGTAAGCAGATAAAAGTATATCATTACAAACTATGAAAGTGTATTATTCTTAAATAAAACCACTGGAGTGATGAAAATGTTCTAAAGTTGGCTGTAGTAATGGTTTTCTAACTCCACTGGATTGTCCACTTTGAGTGGGTGATTATATAGTATGTAAATTATATCCCAATAAAGCTTTTATTAAATAATGAATAAAACCAGTGAGTGTGATGATAACTAGTAGTGGGAATGGAGAAGTCAATCTAATTCTAGGTTCTGACATGAGACATATTGGTTGAGGAGGAGGAAGACACAAGAAATACATGAGAGTAGTGGGGCGGGGTGGGGGTGAGGAGAAGTACAGATGATCAAGTGAAGGGCTGAGCATTCTAGAAAATAACATGCACATTGCCCTTGATATAAAAAAGAAATCAGTAGATTTGAGGAAATGAGAGAAAGTCAAAGTGGCTGGGGGAATCAGAAAGCAAAAAGATCATTTTAGTCATGATGCTGAGGAGGGCAGAGGCTGATCTAGTCAACAGGGTAAGACATTGGAGGTTTTCTTCAGTGTGCAATGAAGAGACAGTGTTAGGACAATATTTACATTATAAAAAGTTAATTCTAACAACTATAGAGAGTAGGTGTGAGTCCAAAAAGAATGGAAGCAATAAACCAGCCAATAGATGATAGTGAGTTCATTCAGTGCTGGGAGATAACTCTCCACAGATCTGATGTTTTTTTTCCCCACACCTTCCAAGCAAAAGGCATTGACAATTTTGTTCAAGGATGTTGATGTAACAGATAACCCTGGAAGCTAGAGATAGCGCCTCCCTCCAGGTCAAAGGTAATATTTGTTGTCTGAGGAGAATAATCAAGATAACATGCTCCCTGGAGGACAAATTTTGGGCAAGGTTGCTAGTAGCTTCTATAAAAGATTGGAAGTTTCTTAAGCTCCATGTTCCTCAGGTGTGACACAAACCCTTATATGCACAGGATCTGCCAGGACTCACCTCTGTAACACTCCCCATGGTACATGGGAACAAAGCAAACTGAAATAAACACAAAGTTTTACTGCCTATTGTCTAAGTCCACTTGAGCTCTGTCTCCTTACAAACTCTGTATAAGTGTGGACAGCCAGCCTAGCAGCTATAGTATAACAGCTGCTTAGAAACTGCTTAGTTAAGAATAGACAGCTAATGAAGTCAAGGTGGATGGGGGAAGGGTATCCCTGTGTGTACCACACACACATGAAAATTGTCATAACCAGGAATAGGACCAGAGCTTATTACAGAAGGACATTCTAAGAGTGAGATTACCCTAGAACATATGCTGTGGGGACAATGACATCTTTTTCATAAACAAAAGAAAGCACACTAATCATCTAGTAGGAAAATCACTTGGTTGAGAGCCAGGATGACCTGGTCCAACTTCCAGGCTGTCACTAAGTAGCTGTGGAACTTCAAATGAGTTATTTTTCTTCACTGAAACACACTTCTCTCATGTAGAAGGTCCAGGGGTAGAGTGTTTCCTACTGTTACACTCCAGGATTTAGGATGTCCACAAATAACAATATCAAATACCTTAGCAGCATTCTTAAATAGCAATGTATTGCCTCGTTTTTGTTATGTAACAAATCTGCCCCAAATTTAGAACTACTTATTTTGCCCACATTTTTACAGTTCTGTAGCCCTGGACTGGGCTTGGCTGATCTTATCAGGGGCTCACTCATGAGTCTGCTGTCGTGAGTCTGCTGCTAGGTCAGCATAGGGCCTGCCGGCTGCGGGCCAGGCATCTCTATTCCCACCATATGGCCTGTCGTCCTCCAGCAGATGATCATGAGCTGCTTTGCTTGGCAGCAGGGTTCCAAAAGAAAGCAAGAGGAAAAACCCAATGAAGAGTGCTTGTCAAGTTTCTGTTCTGTCACTACTGCTTTTATCCCATTGGCCAAAGCAAGTCACATGGCCAAGCCCCGAGTCAGTGTGGGAGGACACAGGGAAGCCTGAACAAATTAAAGCCATCATTGTACTCACTGCACAAGAAGAAGGGATACTAAATATAAAAATTTGGGTAACTGTTTACTGGGTCATCCATATAGCTACTACTGAATTTTTTCAGTGTTTTAGCTTCATAAATTTTATTTTTAATGAGTATGATTTATTAAATGTATTGCTAATATACATTAATCTCACACTTTTATTTGTAGATAAATTCGAAACTAAGAATTAACATTTTTTCCAAACTTGATTCTTTATATTCAGTTGGGGAAATATAACTACTGTCATTATTCACTCTTTAAAGATTTATTTCTGACCAACCACTAATAGGTATTAACATAAGTATTAATAATAGGTATCATTTTAGAGGACTATGCCATTACAAGGGTATTTTTTAATCCAAAACTGATAAGGAGAGCTAATCCAGTTTGCAACTAATACCTTTAAGAGACAAAAACTATAATCCTTTCCAGCAGCTTTCTGGTGCTCCTGTTCAGAATTGTAATAACTGCTAGAGGAAAAAATAGACCCTTTCTGATTTTCCCTCTCACAAAGAGCCCTTCTAAGCCAGAATTTATTTTTTAATCTTTTTTTTTTCTGCTATACCTCTTATTCATTTAACTATGTCGAGTCAAAATTCACTTTTCCTGAACCTGAATACCGTGTTTCAACAAATTCAGAAGGCAGCTGCAAATGGACTGCAGCAAGCTTTGTACGCCTTTAAACTGGAAGCACAGACCGCGTTAGCAGAAAGCTCCTTACCGGTCTACCAAGAAACCTACAAATTAGGAAATCATTGAGAAAGACAGAAATAAGCAGAGCCTTTGTTCATGCCACTTTCTTGTCCCCAGATAAGATGAGATGATCTTCTAGTCTAATCGAAATGATGTTAGGTAGATTAACTACTCTCACGGAAACCCAGGAGAGGGATTTGGCACATGGAGAGGCAGAACATGTGTGCCATCCAGGACAGCGACTGTAGAATTCCCAAATTAAGGAGGAGATGTCTCAGGAGAAAGTGGGAGGACTGCCTTTCACCTTGAGGACTGATCCACTTGGTGTCCTGATTTTCCCTGGAGTTTGTTACTCTTCTCCCGGAAAGTAACAGGGCCTGACAGGGTGGCTGCTGGTATTTGTTTACATGGCCAGAATGGGCTTTGTCCTGACCACAGGGATCCTTTCATCAGAATGAAATGTAATTAGAGCTACTTATAAATATTAAATTCTTCTGTCTTAATGACCAACCTTGGCTTGTTCCTAAAATACATTATGAGGCACTGAAATTTTACTTGATGATGTGGAAACAGAAATTGGTCCTAATCAATTTCTCATTCTGATATGTAGTCATTTTCCTAACACCTTTTTTCTTATAGATAGGGAGCTTTCCCTTTAATATCATATATAATGCTAGGAATGAATGTCTATGAATGAATGGATTTTTAGAACTAACAAGAATGCTAATAGAATGGAGCCATGGTGTTGCCACAGATTTGTATTTTATTGGGCAATGTATCAATAAATTTGTTCCTTTGTTTGTTGGATGAAATAAAAGGAGTAAAAAGAAAAGAAACACAGTATATAAAAACTTAACGAATGCAAAGACCTTCAAAGCGGTGCTGAGACTGAAAGTACAAAGATGATCCCATTGATGGAATATGCAGGAGTAAAGCTATTAAGCTAGTAAAGCACAGAAAATTTTCTGGCCTGATGATCTGCTAGTACCTGCACAGCAATTCCTCATGTCCTGATCAATGCTGTTTTTGTTTATCACAGAATCATATTCTGTCTCTTTCATTTGCAGTCTATCATAAGAAAGAGACCTCTGTTAATTCCTCATGATTCCCAGCATCCTGGAGAACTTTAATATTCTACGCTGTTTGGCTCTTTGCTTTTAACTTGGTTAAATAATCATTTGCTACATGGACCTAACTTTTGACACAGTCAACACTGGAGTCCAAGAGCTTTTCCCAAAATTACCTCGAAGTGCCATTTTCCATTTTATCCCAATGTTTTTTAAAGAAATAGTTCTACTTTAAAGTGATAATGTTAAAAATAACACACCTCAGGAGGGAAAAACAAGTAATTAAAATGCAGAGCATCCCTGATTGAGTTTTTTTCCCTGAGGGTTGGTAAGGAAAGTCAGCAATCTGAATACAATCATTTCAAACATCTACTTCTGAAAAATGGCACACACAAAAAAAGCCCTCCCTGCATAAATTGACACCAATTATACCTATGGAAAAAAAAAGAGAGAAACATCATTACCCTGTATCCTTTGACACACAGCCTCAGAATTACACACAAGTATACCTACACATATTTTTACCTTACACCTGCCCCCCCCACACACCCCATACAAACACACAGTTCTAAATGAGAACTGCCTAGAGGTGAAAGCAAACGGTGAGAAAGATTCTGGTGTCTAAAGTAGACATTAGAAAACATAACGTGGTCCCAATTGCAGAGGAGGTAAATATTGAGAGGTTCACATTTTTAATATGTTCTTTTAAAACAAAAGTTAAAAGGAAACATCATCTTCATTCTCCCTTTCCTTAGTCATAATAAACAGAAATAAGAAAGGGGCTCCAATCTGTGAGGCAGATGGGATTTCACGCATCTTAGCTGTTCACATAAATGGAATTCCCAACAGCAGAAAACTGCCTTTCAGTGAATTGGACTTCACTGAGCCCCTCCCATCACCATGTGCCTTTGAGGCATACTACTCACACATGAGGGATGCAGAAATCACCCCCCTGAGAGAGTGGGGAGGGGAAACAGCTTCAAAAGTAGAAGTCTGGGGAACCATTACTGAGATACTGAAATCCCATCATTATATTATGGTCTCATTAGCCATGGACAAACCCCAGCAGCCCTGGCCTTTCAGACTGACTGAGCACTGAGATGTCTAAAACTTCCTCCCCATCTTATCTGAACTACTCAGGACTGATGCTGAGAAGGGAGGATGTGAGTGCAGGACTGTCATTTATCCTGAGATTTTCAACTCAAGCGAAAAGTGATGCAAAGGGACTAATATCATAGGCATCCAATGTTTCTGAGTACAGTTTAGAGATCCAGTAAATGTCCTTCTGCAACTGACTACAGGATTTCTGGAAATCCTTATAAGAAGTATGAAAGCTTTTAATATACAAAAAGATTAAATTTTGGAAAAAAAAAAACCTTGTTGCCGATTCTAAAGACATGGTTTCTTCTCACAACTATCCCATTAATAAGCTATGAGAAACTTATTTCTATTATTCATTAGTAAAGTGGGGAAAATATCATATCTATATGTTAACAATGTCAAAGAAGAATCCTCTGCACATGTAAGATAGGACTATCTATTAAAGACAAGGTAATGGTCTAAATATTAAAAACAGTCAGAAGTGTAAGATCATATAGCAACCCCTCAGGTCAAAGGAAACAGATAAAGGATGGATTGGTAGAGGAGATACCAGGAACACAGAATGAGAAATGATGAAACAAGGATAAAATCTTAACCTTCTAAATCTGGGAAAGACCTAAACAGGCCCTAAGACTTTTTTTTTAGCCTAAATTAACACATTTGTAATGAGTTGTATAGCCTCAAAATTCATAAGTTGAAGTCTTAACCCCCAGTATCTCAGAATGTGACTCTATTTGAAAATAGGGGCCTATAAAGAGGTAATAAAGTTAAAATGAGGCTGTTAGGTGGGCCCTAATATGACTGGAATCCTTATAAGAGGGGAAGATTAAGACATAGGCACACACAGAGGAAAGATGTGAAGACACAGGAGAACACGGCCATCTACTAGCAAAGGAAAGGATTACAAAGAAACCTACTCTGCTGACACCTTGATCTCACACTTCTAGCCTTCAGAACTGTGAAAAAATAGATTTTTGTTGTTTAAGCCATCAGCTCTGGTATTTTGTATGGCAGCCTACCAAACTGATACAGGATTTGAAATAGTTTCTATCCATTCATTTAACAAATGTTTATTGAATATCAGGTATTGGGTTAATGTTAAGGGAAAGGGGGAAAAATAAGCAAAAATGAATCCAGCTTCTACCCTCATCCAGCTTACAGTCTAATAGAGGAGACAAACGTTATCAAATCACACACAGAAGTGTGAAACTGTGACTGTGGTGTCTGGTGGATGTTTCAGAGAGGTCACAGAAAGCCTCAAGAGGAAGGAGCACTTAGACACAAATGTGAACCATGACTTTGCCAGGCAATGAGGAGAGATTGATAAATTGGCTCCAGCTCTCCTCCACGGCCCCCATTCCAGTCTTTTCTCAGTAGTTCCCATAAAAATCCATTGAAGGCACGTGGCACAGACAAATCTGAGTTCAATTCTCTTCAGACTGTGTTTTCTTATCTTTTAGCAAGACTTGTAATTTTTTGTTGAAAACAAGACATTGTGTATTAGATAATAAAAACAGAGGAAATTAGGCCATTTTTATTGTTAGTCTATATGTGAAGTTGAGTAAAAGTTGGGCTGTTTAATTTGTTTGTTTGTTTGTTTGTTTTTTGTTTTGTTTTGTTTTGTTTTTTGTAGCCATAGCAGAGGCTTTGAATTTTCTAGTGTCCTTGCTTATGTTTTCCCTGACTTGGGCTTCTATAAGCATGCTTCCTCAGAGTCAGTCTGTATCCTGTACCTTTTTCAGTTTTAATCCACTTACATTCTATTGGAGACTTGAAGTGATGGTAATGGTGGGAGTGGGCAAGGGAGAACATTCAGTAATCTTATGATTAAATCCCAGTCTTTTAGTGGGCCTGTGTTTATAGACTGTAACTTTCATTAGTCTTTCTCCAGTTGTATAGCTTTTATTTCTTCACTTTGGTGAGACAGGAAGACTAGAAGGGGCTACACTGTGATGAAAGAAATTCTCCAAACTGGTCTAGGCTCAGGCAAAGTCTTTTCCTTTGGGAAGTAGGCCTTTGTTATAGAGAACAGTCTGGGTTTATTTCACAGTGATTACTCACACTATCACTACTGTATCCCCACCCACCCAGAGCCATGAGAGAACCGATCCTAGAGGTGAATAGATCTTAGCTGTGACTCAGATTCACCTGTCTCTCCAGATTTTTGGAGTGTCACTTTACCCTGTGACCTCAAGTCTTTGATAGGCTCAAGAAAAGTTGTTCATTTTCAGATTGTTCAAACATTTTCTCATTTTAAAAATGGTAGTGATGAATTCCACACTTTTTACATGTCAAGGGTTGAAACCAGAAATATTGATTTTTTTTATATGACAAATTTCCTGATTAAGGGAACTGTGATTATTTTTATTTTGCTTCATATACTTTTTTTGAAGGAAACAATATTTAGATTAATATTCTGGTATGAGCTCTTTTTTATTGTCACAACCACTGATATATACCACTTTCAAGCCTGCCCTATAAAATTTATCAAATATGATGTATAATAATAATAATAATAATAATAATAATAAATATATTCATGACCTAGTTTGCTGTATGTCGTTAGCTAGTATCTCCCAGAAAGACCTTGGGAATTAGATACAAGTCAGAAACATTTAATTTGGGTGAAAGTTGACTGGGGAGAAGGAGAAAAAATGACAAATGATACAAAGATCTGGAATAATGTACGTTCCTAAGAAGAGGCAGTGGAATGATGTAGAAAAAGAAATAAAAGAGCATCACATATAGTCTGTCTACTTCCAAAATATAATACATTCCCTCTTTATTGGCTGACACTGAGGCTCTGTGTGTAGAACATTCTACATAAAGGTAGTATCTCATGGACTGGTGGTTTTATTCATTCATTCATAGTGTTGTCTAAGACAATTCTGGATAAAAATATTAATTCCTAGAATTTAAAATTTAAATTTTAAAAAGGACTTGTGAATCCTTTCTTTCAAATAACTATGCTACTGAGTCCACCATCATATAGAGGCCACAGAGCCGCCTTACCTTGGTAAATGAATGTGCTTGAATCTAATAAGAAACAAGAAGCAGTAGGCAGAGCAAGGTTCCTGCTCTAGATTTCAGGCAGTTCGGTTAGTAACCTCACACCCAGGCCAGCCCAGTTCTGCGTGAAATCATCTCTTCACTAGTCCTTCCACATCTTCCTACATATTTACTTACCTCCTCTGCTCCAGGCAATCTGGTTTTCCTACTAATCCATAAGCTAGCTACTTTCATTTCCACCTAAGGCATTTATTTATACTGCTAACCTGACCCAGAACCCATTCTCTCTTTCACCTAAATTACTGTATTGTATATTATTTACTCCAAGTTCTGCCTTGTGCATAAACTTTGCACGAGGATTGTCCCAGCCCATAAGAATAGCCAATGATTATTGGGCATATACTATCTGTAGAATATTACTTGATTTAATGGATTTAATCTTCACAGAAGCTCTAATAATTCTCATTATTATCTCTATTTGACGGATGAAGAAACTGAAGTAAAGGGAGGATAAGAGTGAGGCCATAGAGCTGGTAAGTGGTGGAACTGGGTTTAAATCTGAACAGTCTGGCTGCAGGATTCCTACATTTAGACTCTACTTGATAATGGCTCTTATCATACTGATTTCTCACTTCATCCTTACTGTCAGTATTGTATTTCAGAATTTCATTGATTCTTGGTTTCATGTATGAACGTTTCACCTCACAGGGTATAGTTAGTAGCAAAATTGAGACCATGTTCATATTTTTCTGTATCTTGCACAATATGTGACCTAGAACCAGATACAGAGTAAGGAACTAAATAAATATATTTTGATGAATTATTCTTAACTGGTTTATTGAACTAAAACATCCAGAGAAGTAATCAAAGGGAAAAAAATAATGTAACACATGTAAGTTTAATATGATTATCTGTATGTACTTAAAATACTTTTTTAGCATATTTTTTATAGGCTTTAAAGCAGCATGACTTAAAAAGCATGACCACCACAACAGCAACACTTCACATCAACATCCATAACCAGAGCCAAGAAAGAACATGTCTGGAATGTTAATTCTCCTCCGCCTTGACTCTGAAAGGGCCATGGCCCCAAGCCCCACTCTTATTCTTCCCTTTATGTATGCCACCTATGAGCAAATGGACTGCGTCACCCTTGGGCATTTTACTTTGACATCAGACACCAGGCTCCGGGAGACATGGGACAGTACCCAACTATAAGTGACCATTTCTGCCTTGCCTGTGTGACTCTGAATCCCCAGGATCTTTGGAACTCAGTATTTCCACTTAAAAGTGGAGTTCATAAACTATCCTACCTAACTGATAGACCAGCAATGAGAAATTTGAAAACATATATGTTTAAATACATTGAAAATAGTTTAAAGCATTAACAATGCCAAGAAATAATTGTATAAGTAGAGACATATTTCTTTTAAGTGTGAAGCTCTGGCAAAGCACAGGGGTCCTTACTAGCTCAGTCTGTCCCCACGCTATGAAGTGGTCTCTGACAAGCGGGGTTCCATTTACAATTCCCAGAGAACTTGTTACCTTCTAATCAAGGAGAGAGGATCTCATTTTGAGGTTTTCTTTTCTTCTTAGAAAAGAAAGACTAAAATTGTGTACATATAAGTGGGGAGATTTTAAAAAATCACTTTTCCCAAACCATGACCTTTCTTTCTCTGCCTCAAATCTTTGACATATTTCCATATATGATTGTTTCTGTACATATGATTTACAAAATCTACGAAGAAGCCTGTGATATCAGCACATTCCAGTTCTCTAACAAAAGTCCTCTAATTCCCAAATCCCCAAATCATTATTTTGCATAGTAAATGAAGTTAACAGAGTTTTAATTAAGAATGTAAACTACTGACTTTCACTGGATTCTAAATCATTAGCTAATAAAAGTTACCTAAATACACCTATATCCACTGTTTCAGGAAGAGAAGGTAGTGTTAATGTTCCAATTTAATGGAAAATGTAAATATTAAAGCATATCTGATGTTATCATTAGTTCTCACAAATGTCTCTTCTGATAGAACACTGATCTGACTCAGATCAAGAGATTCTTCATGAACACTTATGTACTGTTACTGGGATTATAAGTTGATACATCCATGATGGAAAATAGTATGGAGATTCCTCAAAAATCTAACAATAGAACTGCTATACAACCCACCAATTCCACTTCTGGGTATTTTTCCAAAGAAAACAAAGATACTAATTGGAAAAGATATATGTACTCCTATGTTTAATGCAGCATTATTTACAATAACCAAGATAGGAAGGCTACCTATTTGCCTATCAATAGATGAATAGATAAAACACACACACACACACACACACACACACACACACACACACACACACACACACACACAAACACACCATGGAATATTACCCATCAATAAAAAGAATGAAATCTTGCCATCTGCGACATGGATGGAAGGTATTATGCTAAGTGAAATAGGTTAGACAGAAAGACAAATATCATATGATTTCACATATATGTGGAATCTAAAATAACAAATGAACAAACAAAACAAAAACAGACTTTAGAAACAGAGATCAAACTGATGGTTGCCAAAGGGGAGGGGAGTAGGAGAGGTGGGTGAAAAGAGTTGGAAGGAATATGGTCAATAATATTGTGATAACTTTGCACCATGTGAGATGGTTACTAGACTTAGTATGGTGATCATACTGTAAAGTATATAAATGTTGAATCACTATGTTATACATCTGAAACTAATAAAATACTTTATGCCAACTATAATTTTAAAATTTTTAATTCTTAATGCTCTAGAAAGGGTAAGAGCTTCAAGATTAATTTTCATCTTCCTTCTGTATTTTCCAAATAGTATTGTTTGAAATGCAGCAACTGACGTGGTCATGAAAATAAAGCCTGGTTTTTGTACTGTAGGACAAAAAGAAATTGAATGCTCCAAAAGGCTTTAAAATTTCATCTTCTGTTTGATAATCGCTAGAAGCTGTCTTTGTATGTGAATTTAAAGGCCAATTGTATACTTATAAATGTTATTCAGGCCAATAAAATCAATATTGTGAGAAATAAATAAATCAGTCACCACTGTTATGTGAAATTTTTGGAATCTGAATTATCTGAATAATTGCCTCGATTCTCCATTAGCAAATATTAGAATTGTCTTAGGCAAGTGAGACAGCAAAAGGGAGGGAGGAGGTTGAGGAGAAGGAGATGCTGACAGGAAATCAAAATGGACAAAATCAAGTGTTTTACTGTTATTTTTGCATACTGGTAATTAAAAAAAAATGCATGATAGATTACGATAGAACGCTCTCTACCAAGAACTGTCTTGTTTTCCTGACAGCTTCTTTTATCTGTAAGTATAGTGCATTATGATAAGATTCCTTTGTGTCCAAAACCCTAGATTCTCAGGATGGTAGGCAATGGCTTACCTGTGCCAACCACTGTAAAAAGCAAATCTTGGAAGCTAAGTTGTTCTACAAACAAATGAAAAAGCCATAATTTAAGAATTTGATTGAATAGTTATGTATATCCTTCAGATAATTTTGTAAATCCTTATTTTCAGATGTATATATTTTAGAATACTCAGCTTGAGTTTAAGGGCAACGGAAATTGGCTTGGGTGGGCAGTTAAAAGTGGTTCACCACAGCCTTCCCCATTAGTTTAGCAGCTGAGTTTCCTACCAAGGATATCAAATCTCTTTTCATTATATGTTAAAAATGTAAAAATTGCCACAGATATGTTCTCTACATATACCTCTTCCTCTTTCCCCTTTCCTGCCTTGCAACAGTACATCAAGTTTTGGTTTTAGGAGTGGAGCCACTGTCTTTCTGGAGTTCCTCACTCTCTCCATTTTCCTTGCCATGATGATAAAAGAGGTCCTCTTGCAGGTCACACAATCTCCAGGACTGAGGATGCTGCAGCACCCATTCCCCTAAGGAGATGTCAGAAAATCTTTCACAAGTTTGTCACTAACTTTTGCCATCTAAAGTAGAAAAAGCAAATTCAACCCAATGTACTTCTCATAATAAATTCCAGTCATCTACCCAATTGGAAAAGAAAAGTGTTATAGAATGTTCCTTTCTCAGTGACCATGGGACTTTCTCCTAGGACAAATATTAGTGACAAATATTAGTGGGAAAACAATTAGAACATACTGACTGCAATAACTTTTGTAGGTTCTTTCATACTTTAAAGATACAGCATACATACAAAGAACTCAAATCATATTCAATTTCCAAGAAAAGTACATAAATCATATCAACATAATTTCAAAAAAGTGAACGTGGTCATGTATTTACAAGAACATTATCAGACTGTAGAACAGACTTCTCCCCTCATGTCCCCTTCTGACCACTAGCCGTCTCCTACTCAGACTAAGGAAAACAACTACTTTAACTTCTAATTCTATAACTTTGCCCTTTTTTTTACTCAACTGTATGTCTATGAAGTTTATCTACACTGTTGCATGTATTTAGAGCTCATTCATTTTAGTTGCTATATAGTATTCCACTGTGTGAAAATATGATAATGTATTCATCCATTCTACATTTAGTGGTCTTTTTGGTAGCTTAAATTCTGAGGTGATTATCAATAGCACTACTGTGAATAATTCTCTTACATGTCTTTTGGCGGATATAAGTACTCATTTCTTCCGGATATACAGGTGGACTTGTTGGGTCATAGGGTATGCATATGTTCAGCTTTAGCAGATAGTGTAAAAGTGTTTTCCAAAGGACTTGTGCTGATTTACATTCCTACTAGGAATGCATGACAGATCCAGTCCCTCCATATTCATGTCAGTGATCTGATATTGTTGTTCTTTATTATTTCAGTCAATGTGCTGAATTTTAGTATATTGTATTATGGTTTTAATTTGCATTTCCCTATGATTAATTTTTGTATGTTTATTTACTATTTGGATATCCTCTTTTATTATGTGCCTGTTTAAGCCTTTTGTCCATTTCTACATTGAGCTTATACTTTGATTGTTTGAAATTCTTTATGTATTCTGGCTATGAACTACGATTTGTGATGCTATTTCTCACCTATTGGGTTGCATTTTCACTCTTAATGATACCTTTTAATGAGCAGATTTTTAAAATTTCTATAATTAATACTTTTCATATTCTGTTTAACAAATTTGGCCTACTACAAGGTCAAAATATTTTTCCTATGTTTTTCTCTAAAAGCTTTATGTTTTACCTTTCATATTTAAATTTGCAATCTATTTCAAATTAGATTTAAGGATTGTTGTGATATACTCTACTCATTTTCATATTTTGACTATAGGGGCATTATAAAGATATTTTCATTTGTATTATACTAATAATGAAATTTTCTTGAGTATTTTCCAGATTGAACTCCATGAACTCAATTTAATTCTATGATTAATTTTCTATAGCAAACAGTTTTGAATCTTTTAGTTTTAATCTTTATTTTTAAAAAATCAATTCAACTGTGATTAAACACCCAAAATTGATTACATTTTACAATGACTATTTGATTCAATATTAAATATATAGTTTCCTATGTTGAGTTAACTTTGTATTTGTTATTTTCACCTTACCTATTTTTTTTTCTGGTCAAATTTTCAAAAATCTAAGTTTTGACAAGATATAAGATTTTTCTATCTTTTTTTTGGTAAATACATTTAAAGGTATATAGTCTTAATTATTGTCACACTAATACTATTTGTTTAGGAATGGATTAGACTAACAGTTTGTGTTTGTTTATTTGTTAACATGGGAGTTTCCTTCAAAGAAAAACAGAGACAGAAGAAGATGAGGCGGTATTGAAGAGTTAGAGACACAGTCTCACATACCCATGTTTGCATACACATAATGCACGGAGGGACCAAAACATTATTGAAATACAACAGAGTCAAAACATGGGGATAAATACTCTGCTTCACTCCTAGGACAATGAAATTCAGCCTTCTGTATATGTGTTCTTAAAAGAGACTCTAGCAGCTATCTAACTCTACTAATGACACCTGACATGGTAGGCACACTTCTATTGGGGGGATTTAGTTCTGTAGTCCTACACTAAAATAACAGTATGTAAGACATGTGAAGTCACTTAATGCAGTAAAATAGAGTTAATTCTGATATCTTCCAGATATCTATTTTAGTCCCTGGATTTTCCCCCCCTGGGGAAAAAACAACAACAACAACATTTTCAATTGGATGGAAACTTGCCTAGCAAAGTATAGAAAGATTCGCTAATAAGTTAGTGAGATTCATTGCAACAGCCTAAGTGAGAGATGACCATAGCTTTTTTGATCTAATTCTAACAGCTTCTAAATTCAAAGAAAATACTGATAATTTCAAGGAAAACTGAGGGAGCCTAAAGAACTTGGTACATAAGGGAGTGGAGAGAGTGGGAGCAAAATTTGCCAAAAGTCAATTCAGTAATCTGTTTCTTTCTTAATTTCCTTCAAAATGAAGTGGGTTCTTTCTCCAGTGCTCCTTGATTACCCTTTTTTCCTGGCTCCTTCTGCATGGCAGCCTATAGAACAGCAGACTCAATACCTAATGATATGTTAATTGGTTTGACAACTATTTCTCTTTTTTAATTTTATTAAATTTATTGGTTTGCTAAGTATATCATATATATCAATCATATCTCTAGATAGCATCCTCCTGAAGACAACTGGGATTCTGTAATAGTAATATAATAGAGTAGCTACATCTTTGAGTGGTTTTAGGAGACTTTGAAAAGTATTTTTACCCCAAGTATACTCTCCTTTTTTATTTAAATACCTGAGATTCCATGTCCATAAACCAAAGTTTTTCATTACACAGTTATAAATATGCCTTAAAATGGGAGTGAAAAATGCACACTGAAATATAAATAAGTAATCACTTGAAAGCTTATTTGGACAGCAATCTGAATAAGGGAAATAGATAAGGCATCTTGAGGTAGGTTCTCTCCTAAAGGGAATCTGAGAAAAGGGTAGGATGCCTCATAGACTGGCCCGAAGACACACAAAAAAAAGTTTGAATGAGACTCTCGATGCTTAAGAGGAACTTTACTAAAGTAAGATTTTGCTAGGAAGCTGGTCCTAATGGTAACAATTATACCCTACATTTTTATTTTGTACCTCCACAGTATCTTAGATTTTAATTTTTAACTAACAAAATGAATGTAGCTAAATTTGTCTTACATCATTGAAATAACAATAATTATACCATGTGAATTCATACTTAGACCAGTTATTGGTCAAATAACTTTCTGTCAGATAAAAAATATCTTCAAATTATAGGCATTATACCTGAATTAATACATTCTAATTGTACAATACGCCAAATTGAGTTTATTTAAAAGAAAGAGAATAATAGCGTTTCCTTCCTAACAGACCAGGTAGATGCTGCTTCTAATTCTGAGTGTTGCCTCTGCTCCCAAATAATATAAAAGGAAGTGGTTACACAGATTTATGATGTGATTTCGTGGCATTATGGTGAATACTCATAACTATGGGATCTTGTAGAAAGTAATACCTGATATTTAACTCAAGCATTGTGGACCCTGTCCTCTGTGGCAAAACATATATTTTCTTATAGCTTAAGGCCATCTTAGAAGAATAGATATACATGGCATAAATGTAACATTTTGTGAGTGTATGTGGAGAATTTATCTTTTACAGTCATTCTTGGCATCATTTTTCACAATTGAAAAGCTCTATCCTCATTATGCGATACCCTGTTTCTAGCTATAAAAATGAAAAATGTTGTTTTTTCTTCAGAAATGTTTGATTAAAAAAAAGATACAAACAACTTGCTGTCAAGTTTTGGCTTTCAGATACAAATTATGCATTTTACAACTTCACCCAAATAAATATTATTTTTCCCAAGAGGTCACTCTTCTAAAATACATAAACAAGAGTTATTAATACCATAAATTACTTGGTAATTTTTAAAAAGTAAAGGGAGAAAAAGCCTGTTAACATACCCAAATGGTCTTATTATTTCTATTTTCTACCTCAAAGCTATTCACCATTGATTGTGGGGATAACACATACAATATATGTAAGATATATCTTCAATAGAACACTTTTTTCCTCAGGGTTTTCCTTTTTGTCCTTCTGTTTTATTATTATATAAATATATTCCAAGTAGCATCATTCTAATTGTCTCTCCACTTGGAGTTGCTCACTGCCCCCTTCCATATTCTTGAAAGATCTCTTACAAAGACTGTTAAGAAGTCTGTCAATATAATCTTAATACTTTCATGAAGAGGCACAAAGACAAACTGGTAGAGTTTAGAAAAGATCCACGCAGCAGATGTCTTTCATTTGCACCACAAAGATTTAAAATCATAACTATGTGGTCAACATTTAAAATTGGCAGCACACACGCGTGCGCGCGCGCGCACACACACACACACACAGACAAAAGATAGCTTTCTAAATCTTCTTGAATAACAGAACACTCCCTCCATACTGGGCCCAAATTCTGTATGCAGCAATCAGTCTGGTTCTCACTCTGCTCTGACCTGACTGATCTCTGGGGAGGTTTGAGCTCTCCATTCCAAGATGCAAAAGATCATTAGCCATATTGCTCATCCCACATAAGTGCCAGGTCTTGGAATGTTGGTAGAATCCACAGAAATAAATTTTATTCTGCAGTGTAGACTCAAGAAATCATACACAAATAGAAGAGCTGTTAGAGGACATTTATCTTCTCCTCCATGAGAGCACATGAGCCTGACCACCTTCCATCTCGCCAATAAGTGATTACTCCAATACCAAGACTAGGTTGCTAATTAGTAGCCCACTTATGATTCTAGTTTCTCAACCAACGGTCTTTCTTCAATATTTCTGTTAGCAAAAAGTATTTTCTTCTTCCCTTATTAAATATTTTTTTGAAAACTGATCAATGGCTTGAGAGCCATTTTCCCAGTGCCATTTTATAACAGTCCCTTGCACCAACTCCTGGCTGAAGAATAAACTTCATTTTCTTTCTAATGGGTACAATCTCCCAGGCTCTGGAACTGTGAGGAGGAAGGGCTGATATTGGAAAAGAGGTGGGGGTTGTTACAGGCACTGAGTGTGAAAGAGAGGCAGCCTCAGGGTGCCACAGGGAGACTGGAGTAAGTCAAAACTGATTATCCGGTCACTTTTTCTCTGGCATCTACACCTAAACTTCATTTATCATGGACTGTAAAAAATATATATGTATGTATATCTATATGTATATCTATATGTGTGTGTGTGTGTGTGTGTGTGTGTGTGTGTGTGTGTGTATATATATATATATATATATATATATATATATATATATATGTATGTATGTATATCCAGTTCTTATGCACTCACCTTAACAGGGAAATCAAGCCTGGAGTAGACTGTGTAAGGATATTTGAAAATATATGTGGTAGCGAGAAAGAAAAAAAATACATGGAACATTGCAAATCTATTTAAAAACAAAATCTAAATGTCACACTATATATCATCTTATAATGGAACTCCTGCTGTGTCCTTCACTGTCTTATTTCTACTTTGGCTCCATGCTAGCCAGCATCAGCCACGGAATAATATCTGTATATATTTATGTTACCAGCAGCACTGAACAAACAGTTCTGAAAATAATTTCCCAATTTGAATTTTAGGATACAAGAAGAGTGGGTCTTTGGCAAAACTGCAAATTAAGCAAGAAAGCACTGTTGTTGACACTGACAGCCTCTCAGGTCATCCGCCCTCCCTCTCTCTCTCTCATTTCTGATGCGTCCCTTGGGCCTTCCTATGCTGGTCAGTGTCCACAAACCCTGTCCTTTTTGTTCATTTTAATACCTGCTTTTTATAAAAGCATGAGAAAGTCATTTATACTAAGGCACAAGACATCTAAGTGCAGCTTTTAGTGGATAATTTGTCCAAACAAAATAGAAAAATTTTTGACTACTGAAATTGAAATATCAATTATCAAGTGACATGTATTCAGAAATAAGGTTGGGCCAAGTCTGAGCATAGAATGTCCCTTCCCTGGGAAAGTGCCTTTCATAGTTTGGTCACTCATTCTTGGAAAAGACAGTGTTTCAAGAGAAATGGAAAAGGGAGGGAGAGAGGATGGAAGCCATGACAACCACTCCAGAACCATCAAAAGTTCCATCATCAGCTCAATTATCAATTAGGTGTGGTTCCATAAAGGCAAGAACTGAATTAAAGTACAAATAGTAAAATTTGGAAGTTATCATATGATTGTCTCATTAAAATCTGAAAGTAGATAAGTAAGTGACTTATCCAAATGATACAAATGTATTACTTTCTGTGATTTTAAAAAGTGGCAGAATGAGTATAGGGCTCATGCTGCCTATTTCTTTTTACATAGTCTTTGTTTTTTAGCTCTAGCCATTGTTTGACAAGAGGCTGGGGTTTGGGGTTAGCAAAAGGAGAAACTTTCTGAGAAGGAAGAAAGTGAAAGCAGGCATCAATAATAGATAAATAAGATCTGCACAGGCCTGCCAATTGTAGTCCTAGATTTCTAATGAGACCCCATAGAACAGACAAGCCTTTAAAAAGAGCATCCTTGGTTTCACTGTGCCTCAAGACAGAAAACAGAGGTAAGAAGTTCATTGTATACTGTTTCCTTAGCTCCATACTTCCCATGGGGCTATTATTTCCTCCTTCTAGCCTCTCAAATGTAACGGTGTTTGAGAGTTTGTGAGGGGCAGGCAGCTCATAGTTTTAATATCCTTTATTAAAAATCTAATAAAAACACAAAATGAAGAGGCAGCCTCAGTAGCTTCCTTATGGCAGGGAGCCCATCTCTTGGAAAAATGACCTGCTATTTCTTTCTTTTGTGTCTCCCCCATTTAGAAGCTCCTTGGTATCACCTATAATCACACATCCTGTAAGAATGATTTCTCTTTAATAAAAAGATCAGGGCCACTGGGGAGGGGAAAGGAGGAGAGAGAGAGGCTGTATTGTGTGTGTGTGTGTGTGTGTGTGTGTGTGTGTGTGTGTGTGTGTTATATTTGATGAAAAGATAGAAAGAATATGATATTCTTAAACTTCATGTCACATATGGTTAAGTGGAATAAGCTAACCCATTAAAATTTTAATGCTGTGCTTTCAAAGACGTTTCACTGAAAATACTAGGTAAATACATGTCCATTTCTGGTGAACATTCTATAGATAACAAAGAAGTTCCAAATAGTTTATATCAGGGGACAAAACTCCTCCCACTGATGACATTTTTAAAGAGACTTTGCAAATATTCTGTCCTTTGTCTTCATTATACATCTATAATATCTAGTACCAGAGAACCTGGGGAGTTCACCAATGCTAAATAATGGTAATGTGGTAATTCAATGTAAGTGATCTTTTTTCTCTCCAATGTCTCTTCTTCAGTTCCAGATTCATTATATTAAATAGGCTAATCTCTTTTATCCCTATGCCTGATCCCTGTTTATTTATTTATTCATTCAATGCATATTTATGAACAGGGCCTGAGTATTCAACTGTGGAAAAAAAATAGAAAGATACTAACTTCGCAAAGTTTATATTTGAGCTGGGAAGACAGGCAATCACTAGGCCTAAGTGAGTATATACATGTTGTCATTGGTTACAAAAGGAAAAAGAATCGGGTATTATGAGACAAACAGGGACAGAGATAACTATTATAAATTGGGGGTGGGTGGAGTCAGACGAGGCCTCTCTGAAGAATGGGAAAGAGCCAGAGGGGAAAGTGTTCTAGAGATCCTAAACATGGCTTCTGTCCAGTCCTGGTATCTTACCACCACACACCGCCCCCCAACCCCTGGCAGTGTTTTTGCTGGTCCTCACTTGATGGTTAGAAAGGACAAGGATTAGCTCTATAAACCAGCGGTATGTATGGGGTTTGCTTCTTGCCTACAGAGTTCTCGGCAAGCCACTCTCTGTCTGCCTACATGCTGTGTCCCTGACTCGACTTTCTCGTAACAATTCTGCTCCAATTCTAATATGTGGATTTTTTCTGCACAACACCAAGCAATCCTCTGACACCAGATGAGTATTCTATAATTCAACTCAATTGACACTACTTACCTGGAGATGGCATTATCTCCCACAGGTTAAGGGCTCAGTCCTATAAGATCGCTCCTAAATACAGATGCCAACTGCAACTCCAGGCTGTTATCTGTGATTCTGACCAACTGGCTATAAAATCACAGTTTCCCAAGACCCTGTCCCTTTGATTTGATTAATTTGCTAGATGGCTCACAGAACTCAGAGAAACATTTTATTTACTAGATTATGGATTCAACATTAATATATATATATATATAACTCAGGTACAGCCAGGTACAAGAGCTACATAGGGCAAATTATGTGTGAAGGGGTGTGAGGCTTCCATGCCCTTTCCAGGCAAGCCACTCTCCCTGAATCTCTACATGTTCACCAGCCTGGAAGCTCTCCAAAGCCAGTCCTTTTGGGGTTTTATGGAGGCTACAATTAAGCATTATTGATTAAATCATTGGCCATTGGTGATTGATTTCAATCTCCAATCTCTTTCCCCTCCCTAGAGGTCTGGGGGTGGGAATGAAAGTTTCAAGCTTCGAATCATATGGCTGGCTCCACTGGAAACCAGTCTGATTTTTAGGTGCTTTCCAAAAGTCTCCTCATTAACATAATCCAAAACAATTTTATTGCTCTCATCACAGGAAATTATAAGGGTTTTTAAAGCTCTGTGCCAGGACAGGGACAAAGACCAAATATACATTTATTACCTATGTTTGGCTTGCCTCGCCCTGTGAGTCTCATTCTATCCACACTCTTAGAATTACTCTCATTTCTTGTTTATATCACTGGTTTGAGTCCCTTTCCCAATGTTGTACTTGTGAATTATACAAACTTCTCAGATCTAATGGAGGAAGCATTTCTTCTAATACTGACCATTATCCTCTGACTTGCACTGTGATTCATGCTTGACCTTCGTATCTTGCTTTTTTCATACTCTAAGAAAACCCATCGAGGACTAGCCTAAACTCTTATCTTGGCCAAGTCCTTAATTAACGACATTCTTGCCATCTGTACCTTCTCTTCACCAGTTAAAGCTAGATAGAATCCAAGTATGTTCATTTGAGGTGACAACTAACATCATTTCTTTAAATCAAGTCAAAGTTACAGATAGGGTTTTTATGAACACGGGCTCTGGTCTCAGGGTACTGACTTTGAATTCTGGCTAAGCTATGTACTGGCTGCATTATCGTCTGAAAAGTATGATGTTTTTCTGCCTTTTTTCAACTGCAAAAGGGGTCATAATATTTACCTCATAGGGTAGTTGGATCAAAAAAAGACATATAAAGAACTTAAAAAAGTATTTGGCACATAGTAAATATTCCCTAAAATTATTATCTAGAGATGCAAAGAGAAATAAATTGGTAATTGTTTATGAAATCCAGCATATACATTAGGAGGGTTGGCCCAAGAAAAATAGAAAATAAAACTATAAATACTAAAAATCTAGATATAAGAATAGAATGCATCTAGGTTAAGGCTGAACTATTAATTAATTTTGTGCCATAATTTTTCTTATATTTCTTCTTATCTAAAACAGGGATAACAACACTGTGGATGGCAGGCTGACATGTAAGAGGGCATCAGTTATCCTTGATTTCTGGAAAGGAAAAAATGTGGGAGTCCAACAAATTAAGTAGATTATTTTCCTCTTTGAGATCTACTTCTACCCTATTTTACTTTTGTTGTTAACTCAGAGTTTTGGACCTGATAACGACCCCTTATAAAGTTCTGTGATTATTTATTTTTAAACATTCAACAATGTCAAATTTCTGTGCTGATGGCACTGAATAATTCAAATGTGAACAGTTGCTTCCTTAAAAGACCTCATTTATCCCTTAAAAATTCATGACACAGACACATAAGAATCTTAATAGCAGCATATGACAATAAAATACAACCCTATATGAATTTATTACACGGACAACAAATGGATCATATCATGACATGGAAAGACTTCCTGTAGGACATGGAAATTAGATGAAGGCACCAAAGCCATCAGTTTAGGTTGTTTGTTTTCCCAAAAGTGCAGAGCCAGTTTGAAATGCTGATTTCATAGGAACAGGACTGCCAACTCCAGCCAGCTACAGATTCCTGTCATTAGTAATAAATGACCATGGCAGTCTTGGAAATGAATAGCTTCCAGAGTTAGAAGATGGCTCTATTCCAGACCATGTTTGTTTACGTGCAGCAATTAGAGCCCAGCTGCTGTAGGAGGACTGTTAGTCCCAGCTGGACTTTAGGAAATGTGGCCTCTCATTAAAGAGACTGCCCTCAAGAAATTGGTTTTATGTGAACTGAAAGAGATGGACCTTGCAAAGATGCACTGAAAATGCAGCAAAATCTTAAACCCCACTACAGGCTCAACCTGACATCCCAACTATGACAGCCTGAGTCATGGCAGAATTCATTCATTAAACAAATGAAGACCTTCACTGGGACGGCCACAGACTAAAAAGAAAATGTGCTTGACTCAATATACCCATCATGATCTTACTTTCGGATTGTAGACCCAAACCTCTCATTTCAAGGAGTTTCAATTCCAAGACCTTCAATTTGACAACTGAAAGAGTATGAGATCATGGGAGTAAGGGGAAAGGGAAAGATGGTAAAAATGGAAAGAGAGAGACATAGCTGGAAACTGGTAGGAGGGCATCTGGGAGGTAAAACAAAACTTCAAAGTTGCATTTCTGCATCAGAGGGGGTGGTTTTGTCACGGAGAGTGTGGCAGCATATGTTTATACTGTCAATGTTGTTTTTATCCTACTTCCCCATATTAACTCCTCTTTACAATAGTTTCAGGTTCTGCCATCCCTTTACCTGCGAGGATGTGGAGTGAATTTGTAGTCCAGGGAATTTTTCATAGGGTAGAAAACAGGATCAGGTCAGAAGATATTCTCTCCCAATGTTTTATTTCTCAGGAAGACCAACATTCAGTGGAAATATCATCATAAGTGTCCTGGACAGAGGCCTTTTTAGAGGCCTGTTGGTCCTCTAAATTAACAGCCTCATGAATTCACTTCTTCGGCCTCAAGAGCCAGTTGATTTGATGATCTCTAAAATTGGATTTGAGCAAAGGTGGATGACTTCTGAGGAGAACTAAAGATAAAAGACCCCAAATGACTGACTGGTGAAGCACATTCCTATTCCCTAATGCCTCTGGCACTGTCCTGCGGAAGAAGAAGGCACCTGGAAGCACCTGAGTGCTTGGAGTAAAGTGAATCCTAGACATCGCCAAAAAGTGTCGAACCCATTTCAAGGCACAGAAAGACTGGTGATTCGAAACTTTAGGGTCCACGGGAGTTGAGCCAATGGCCATCTCCACAATTACCAGAATGACAAAAAGGCTCATGATGAGATGGGCCTCCCTGGAACATTGACTCTGCCTACAAACATGGAACCTCGGCACAATCCTTGGCAAGTACGTGAGGCACAAAGCTCAAATGACCTAATGTAAAATTTCCCACTGAACTCAGTATGTCAGGTTTGGAAACTAAATTGATTAAATTGATTTAAGAAAATAAATAAAAGCTATGTTTCTTGCAAACTGAATGCATGAACTTGGAATTGTATCCACTACTGACAGTGAGGAAGAAACTGAGAGGAAAGGGATCCATTCCCTTTTAGTCAAGATCGAGATATTAAATGACATCCAAATGACATATTTTCCTGACAGCTGAAACTACACATAAATTCGTCTCTCTAAAAAAGAAAATTAAATTCATTCCAGTGAGTAGCTGTTTTCATTTAACAGCATCTCTGTCTTTAGAAATGAAGAAAATGTATCACTTCTTTGACAGTATTGTTGGCACCTTCTTGGTGATATTGGACTGGATGTCCCTGCCTCATGGGCTTTATAATCACACAGACCCAGAAGTAAGTGGGCTCACGTGGGCTTCATGGACTGCCTGACAACTTCCAGAGTATCTCATGCACACAACAGGATCAGACCCACTGTATTGGATTACATTTAGTGGGCTCCAAGACAATCTTTAAAATTCCATTTTTTTTTTTTTGTTCCTGACTGTGTGACCTATTAAGGTGCCCCAACAGTATAAGTGCGTCAGTTGCACGTAGGATCCAAAGGAGATAACATTGCAAATAAGAGTGCTGGGCTATCTGGCTTTATCACATTTAATGTGCCTTTGGAAGTTAAAAACAAGATTATCCTATAAACGCTTGGCAAGCCAAGGTTAATCCTCATCCTCCTGAGGAAACATAAAAGGACATTCTTAACACTCGATATTCGCTCATGGTTTTGTATGTTATTTTTTCAAAAGGTGAATTTGGTGCTTTAGTGGTGAAACTCACAACATCACTATTCTGGATGATGCTCCACTAACTGTAACAACAGGCATTTTTCTTCTATAAAATGTCTGCTTTGGTCTTTTTTTATATATCAAATCCACTGAAGATTTTGAATAGTGCTGCCTCAGCTTTGAGGAACTGGAAATTTCAAACCATGGCTATGGCAATAAATCTCAAACAAAGATAATATTAACGGTGTTGTAGAGTATGTTGCCAGGTGGATATCTTTGTCTTGCACAATAATAAGACAGCCTGTTCTGCTTTCCCAAAGCCTAAATGTCTTTGTGATCCCATGTGAGGAAAAATATGGGGCAGTCTATCTGAAAGACAAGGCTGATGCTAAATGAAGAACTTGTTTCTTATCTATATGCCATCCTGATTCTGATTATCGTGTCAGAATCGGAGGAGACTGGGGCTGAGGAAGACCTCTCATATGGTCTGTACACCCGGTAGAAATTCACAGCTAATTTATTAAATCACAAAAACTATTGGTCTAATTTTGATTAGATATTTCTGGTTCATTGATATAAAGACCTTGTATTTCTCAAGTTGGTATGGGTTAAAAAGATCTCACTAATTTTAAACTAGACTTCCAGAAATATCTGATAAAATAACATAATCTGCTGTCTGTCTATCTACAAAAATTAACAAGATCGTAATACAATCTTTTAAAATTAAACTCTAAAAATGCTGTTTTAAATGTACCCAGGATTTAATTTATAGATGTGACTGCATGATGACAGGGGACAGTTAATGCCTTTGAAAAAAGAGTTTATTATCATTCCCAAGAGGAGGGGGAACACCACACCATGCAGAGCCACCAGAAGAAGCATCAGAGTTTGCCAGAAGACAGATGGAGTGAGGAAAAGACATGGCTAAGAGCCATTATTACTATAGTGGTGGAAAATTGTTAGGTGGGACATCTCCTATTAGGCAAGAAGGAAAAAAAAACAGATGTGAAGGTTTGTGGTAAGAGTTTTTTAAATGATTTTTGTGCACCTGTGAAAACACAGAGATGGTATAGATGTGAACAAGTCTGGTTGTCAGTTTGGCCCATTCTTCCAAGATGCCAGATTATCCATTACAGTGTATCAAGAATGATTTTACAATGTAGATGAACATTAATCAACTTACATGTCTTTCCTAGGTATTTACCAATAGTCTTTCAACTATTTAAAATTATGTTTATAAAATATTCTTATCAACTTTCCTATAGATGCTTTGGAAAAACTTAGAAATTATCTTCAAAACCTTGTTTTTTTCAGCTACAGTAACTAAATCACTTATACTTCATTTTTTTTCTTCTCAAATACATGAGGAAATAATATTTTTCTCTCTCACCTCAGTATTCTATTTCATCATTTTTCTTAATCTGATTATTAATCGTCCTAGCATTTTGAACGATGCAACCTTATTTTACAGCAATAAATTATACATTTTAGTAGAAAGCAATTTACTTTTCAAAAATATTTCATTCCATACTAACTGCAAACTATTCAGCAACACTTAAAACACTGCTGTGTTGCTGCTTTTAAGGTTGAGAATGAGCTCTGGTTAAATGAGAATTTAAACTGCTATTTGTTGGTGCTTTGCATACCCCGTGTGTGTGTGTGTGTGTGTGTGTGTGTGTGTGTGTGTAAATATGTGTCGGTGTGAGTGTGTGTGCATGTGTGTGTGCGCGCGCGTAAAGGGTTCAATTAGTACTCTACAATAATCTGCTCATCACACAGAAACAGAACCTAAGCAGAGGGCTTGACATTCAGAATCAATATGGTGCTGAACATTTAAGTGTCACAGTAAATACCAATAGGCCCAAAGTCATTCATGTGCCAGGCAGAGTCTAACTGGCAATGCAACAAGAATGACCAATTTGTTTCCAAATTCCTCCCACCAGATCTTTCGCCCTCACTCACATCCAGATGCTAAAATATCACCAGGACAACAAATACAGAGGTCCACATTGGCTCAGCTCATTTGAACTCCCCTGGGGGACAGTGACTCACACCAAATCACAAAGGATATAGACTCAAGCTGTCGGCCAATGAATCTGATACTCTTTGTCCAAATACACTGGCTTTTCCTCTTTAAATTTATGTTTTATTTTGATGTACTAAAAATAAGACCGAAAAAAAAATGATGTTAAAACTAACTGAACATGAAGAAAAAAAATCAAGTAGTTCCTAAACAAAATCCATAGTATGACCAAGTTAAATGCAAATGTGAGCTATAACTTCTTCAGGCTGAACAGACATTTCTAAAATAACCTTATAATTTAACCAGGCAGATACTCCAGGTAATGAGAAGAAAGGCAGTGTTTTGGAAAGGGCAGGGCACTAAAATATGAAGACATGAAGTCCTCTTACTCTCATTATTTTCTTGTTATCTTTAACATGTCTACTTAACTTCACTAAACCTCAGTTTCCTTCTTGGTCAAGAAGACATGGATATGTCTTGCCTACCTTGTAGTTATCAAATGAGATAATTAAAAGGTGCATGCAAATGTAACACATTAGTATTATGTCTCTCTATAAGCTTGTTTGTTTTAAAGTTTGGTTTTACACTACCTAAACACTTTTTTAAAACAATACAGTTGAGTTTAGCCAAACAGCTGGTTGTTAATTAGAGAAGAGCTACTTGTGTTGACCATATAATATTTTAAGTAGATCTATAGAAATATAGATCTACTTAAAATATAAAAATATTATTTTTGAACCCTTAATTTAAAACCAGTCTTTCAGTAGTATTGTTAAACAGATAATCCCTTATATGCAGGCGTGAATTCTCAAAGCACTGCCTCAAAATTTAAGCACCAAAAAGAATCATGAACATATCAACCAGGTGACAGACATGTCAGAAAGAGGTTTGGCAATCCCAAGAGATCAAGGCATCTGAATCCAGGCACTTTCCATCCCAGCCCCTGAACCAATAAAAGCTCCTTTAGTGGTGCTGGAGGGCTATGGAGGTGGTCAGCCAAGAAAATCATTAGTAGTATCCATTGATGCAAATTTGTATCCACTATGTATAAATCCATGCATAAGAATGAAAAATATAAAAATAGTCCCTTGTTAAAAACTATCTTTGAAACAAGACTCCTCATTGTGAAAAATTCCCCAGGGTTTTCTCAACATGGTCCTCAGCCTGGGCCTATCTGCAATGGTACATTCTTTCTCACTATAGGTATTGAGTTAAATAGTGTCTCCCCAAAATCACATTGAACCAGAGCCTAAGAAATGTGACCTTATTTGGACATAGGATCCTTACAGATGTAATATGTTAAGATGAGGTCACACTGAAATAGGGTGGGTGGTCTTATAAGGAGAGGAACTTGGAAACAGAAACATAGGAAAGGAGGGCATGTGGAGACAGAAGCAGAGACTCGAGTTATTCATTTACAAGCCAAGGAATGCCACAGATTGCTAGCAAACACCAGAAGCTAGGAAGAGGAAAGAATTCTTTCCTAGTCTTTTCAGAAGAGCATGGTCTTGCCAACAACTATATTTCAGATTTCTAGGCCTCCAGAGCTATATAAAAAAAAAATGTTTTTTCTGTTATTTCAAGCTATCAAGTTTGTGAAACTTTGTCATAACAGACCTGGGAAACAAATATACTAAGGGAATTAAGACCTGCTATTCTCTTTTAGAGCAAATGTCATTTAGATAGCCAGGGAAATCGACTCAATTGATATCAATCTAGTATAAATTGATATCAATCTAGTATAAAATATGAGTGAGTGTCAAAAGAATTAGGAAAAGATAGAGAGATCAGTGGAAAAGGAAATTACAGAATTAAATACTTGATTAAAGCTAATTTCTTAGGGTTAATTATATAACAATCTAACTCCCTTTACTGAGAAAGCCCTGAAGAAATGTCACTTGAACACTGACAATATTAATATTCTCTTTAGTGATTCTGCTCACTGTAGCAGTCAGTACTGCTAACCCTGCCTCATTTCCCCATCATCTTTGTCTTCTCTAACTTCCACATATCAGGATCCATCAGTTTTCCAGGAGCCCACCCTCAGGCCACAGCCCTATCTGACCAGTAGGAAGGCAGGGTCAGCTCAATTTTTTGCTGAAATTTATAAAGTAGAAGGGGTGGGAAGTCAAATGTCTAACAAGCCAAGCATTACAGTAATACTTCTCTATATATAATCATTCATTTATTCATTCATCATTCATACATGCCCTATTTTTACTAAGCATTTAGGTGCCTGGCATTACATCAAATTTTTGGTATTCCAAGTCGGACAAGAGTAATGGTCCCTGCCCTCTTTCCACTTAAATTCATATTTGCCTGATTCTAGGATTACACCTTGATTTACCTGCTGAGTTCCTGTGTTGCCTCTAAGCCTCACCTGACCAGAGCAAACCCCTGCCAGAATATCAAGCCCCTTACAACACCTTGACCAACCAGGCTCACTTATATTTGTCCAGTTCCCTGGACTGGGCTTAAAACCTTATGATAACTGAGGATTCTTGGCTAGTATCTATCGGCTTTCTTTTCCTAGAGCTAGATGCTCCTCCTAAATCATTCATTCAATCTACCAAGCCAGCACTGAATATTTATTTTACAAGTTACTGTGTGTCAGAAACCGTTCTAAAGATATAGTGCTAAACATGATAGATACTGTTTCTCCTGCCATGGAGCTTAGATTCTACATTAATAGGCTGAGCAAAAGAAAATTTAAGAAAAGTACAAAAGAAAAATCCAAGTAATATACAGATAAATGAAACAACTACCAGGACTAAGACATTCTATTATAAAAACAAACAAATAAAACAAACCAAAAAAAAAAAACCCAAAAACAATAACAAAAAAACAAAACAAGGAGATGAAAAGAGACTAAAAGAGGAGGTTGGGAAATAGGAAAAGACCTTACTAAGGAGATGTCATTTAAATTTATATCAAAAGTAACTAACTCTGCAATTACAGGTAGAAGCATACAAGGTGAGGCAAACACAAAGATCCTGAGGAACTGCACAGCGTGTTTCATTCCAAAGACTGAAAAATGGCACGTAGTTAGGCATAGTTGATGAATGAAAAAAGTGACTAGAGTAGCCTCCTATTACTGCTGTGAGTTTTTGCTTGTCTATCTTGTTTGTTTGTTGCATTCAGTACTATATGTCACATATGAGTGAAATCATATGGTTCTTGACTTTTTCTGTCTGACTTATTTCTCTTAGCATGATATTCTTGAGATCCATCCATGTTGTTGCAAAAGGCACCATTTCATCCCTTCTTATGGCTGAGTAGTATTCTATTGCATACATGTACCATATTTTTATTAAGTCATCTATTGAAGTACACAGACACAGACAATAGTTTAGTAGTTACCAGAGGGTAAGAGGGGTTGGAGAGCAGGTAGAAAAGGATAAAAGGGGGTCAAATGTATGATGATGGAAGGAGATTTGACTTTGAGTGGTGAACACACAATGTAATATACAGAACTTTATATATTTTTATTAACCAATGTCACCCCAATAAATTTAATAAAACTTAAAAAGAAGAATTAAGGATATCTCAGGTTTTCAGAAAATTACTTTATGATGGTGCTATTTACTGAGGTGAAAAGGACTAAGGGATTAGTTAGGGAGGGATTTAGAATTCTATTTGGGTGTGTTACATTTTAGTCATAGATGAGAAAGCCTAGGAGAGATATCATATCATTAGCTTCATGATTTTGGAAGTCAGAGGAGGAACTGGGCTGAAGAAATAAATCTAGAAGTCATCCAAATAAAGATAACTTTCTAACTGATTGTGATTCAGAGTGTCACCTAGAAAGAAAATACAAGTGAGGAGAGGAAAGAGAGAAGAAAAAAAATAGAGGAGAGGGAGAGAGAGGGGGTGGGAAGAGAGAAGAGGGAAGGAGGAATCATTCTCGCCATATATGATTCCTTGAGCTCCTAGACATCAATTATTAGCCTCTAACCTTTTCAGATTCAGATGTAATCTCTACACTTGGCCTCTTCTATAACTGATTCTTCCAGTCCTTCTGAATTACATTCTCACCCTGTGGGGATATTAAACAAGGCATCTCTTACCCATTTAAAATCAAATTCTAGCTTTTATTTACGTAGTCTCTATGGTCACTGCCAATAATTACTACTCTTTATTAAATGTTAAAATTTTTATGTTCCTCAGCTCGTGACTTCCAAATGAAGCTACTTCTCATCTAATGGTCACCGATTAAAATACTAATCCCTTTCTAGGTGAAAAACCTCAGGCTTCCAGATAGTCCTAGGATTATAAGATCTTTTGGAAAATGAAAAACTTATCAGTCATAGAAACTAGTAAAGTCAGAAGAGAGTTTTGAGAAACTCAGTTTAATGGCCTTTATCTCACATGTGGGGAAACGGAGGCCTCAAAATATATTCAATGTTTTATAGACAGATGTGGATCAAGAACTAAAACTCAGGCAGCAAGAACATTCATATGACAAGGATGTTTTCTACTAAACCATTTCTAGAAAGACAGAAATAGCAATCTGATGCCAACACATTCTCATCTCCATACAGACAATGATAAGAAAGGTTATGGAATCTCAGTGCTTTTTCTGTACTTTGTGAGATTAAAAAAGAAATCCTGGAGATGACTAAACTCTCAGATATCTCTTTATGTAAAGAAAGAAATCAGGGATAATTGCACTGCCCTAGCTAGAAGAAAAAGCCATGGACTGTCTCCATCGTGTTATGCTAATGAACAATGTCCAGTCAGTAACTCTAGAGACGTATATCCTTCTCTTCTAGAGAAGGGCAAAACTAAGCCTCAATGCATGTTTAGAAAGTGGACCAGAAAGACACTAAATCAATTTCCATGACTAATTCAATCACAGACCCTCTTTCTAGCAGCTCCCAGTGATCATCAATTGCAAAGGTATTTTTTGGCTATACTAAGAACTTAACGAAGACCAATAACTAATTTCATAAGTCACCAAACTGTTGACAAAGGATAATGACTTTCTGTCAGTCTTAACCGGGGGACAGATTCAAACCAAAGACATAAAGATGAAAGTCCTATAACCAGTCTCCATTATGCAGCTTTGAGGTAGTTAATTTATGTTCAATGCAATTGTATATTTGAAAACTGAAAAGATGTGAGTGGTAATTAATCTTCAAGGATGCATTTAGCTGTGACTTTTCCTGAAAGCTTTTCTCTCAGCCCACTTTAGAAAGTGGCATTCACACCTTTCTCCACATTAAATAGGTGTGACTGTGTGTCCAGGGATTAGCCAAGCACAGCATCTTTTTGTAGAACTCACTGGAGCAGCAAAGTAAAATTCAATACAAGTTGCAGGTACATGATAATATTAGATTTTTGGTGATTTTTTTTTTTTTTTTTTTTTTTTTTTTACTGTACTGAGAAAGATTTCTGTGGTAGGTGACAGAGCTTTTATTTTTTATACCATTCAGTATTTTTCAAATCTTTCATTTACAAGCTTTCTCTAAGATAATAAATATATCCATTATTATAAATACATTGAAACTTTTTGACAAGAGTAGTCTACTATCAACAGATTTTCTTTTTAACTACCTGTGGATAAACACTGATGTTCTTGGTAGAAAATTGCATACATATGTTGTCAAAGGGTGTGAAGCTCTTTCTTTGCACAGCACAGAGGCATCCACAGAATAGTTCTAGCTGGAAGAGAGGTCAGAATTCTCTGATTTTGCAAAAGAGAGAACTGAATCCCAGAGTGCTCACATGACTTGTCTGTGCTCGTACAGCTTGGTCTCTAAACCAACTCCTCTGATTAGAGTCCAGGGTATCTTTGACTTTACCGTATTTTCTTACCCACCTCAGATCCTGTTGAAATATGGCAGATGATAAATTAACAAATCATACAATATGAAAATACATAATTATAAAAGAGACAATTACTTTTTTCTCTCTGCATTTTCTGTTTGTAAAATAACTATTCATTGCTCCTGACGAATGGAATGCTTTCTCCAAGGAGGCTGTTGGGTTATTTAGCACCAGCCAGGTGCTTACATAGTACCTGGGGTAATTTGAGAATGGGCCCCAACACGAAGAAACATGATTCCTGCTAGAAGAAGCTTATAATAAAATTGAAAATGATAATAATGATAATAAAATCAGTACTAGGACAGGAATGTAAAGTTGGATAGAGGAAGATAACTGTGTTAGAAGATGTTTTCAGTAAGAACTAAGATTGAAAATTGTTTTTTTGAAACTAGGATTCAGATAGATGAAGAAAACTAAACATAAAAAAAAAAAAAGAAAGAAAGAATAAAAAGAAAAGGAATGAAGCTAGAATCTGCAGTTATAATGTGACAATGGTCCACACAATCTAGAGGCCCTTTGTGTTTTGAGAGGAAGCATAGAAGACATCCTAGCCCACTGTCCTTGGTTCCAGCTACTTGTTCAGGATCACACTTTTCACTCAGATGCAACATTTGAAAATTGTTTTGATACTATAATTTACATTTATCACTTTGTTTTTTGCTGTTTATTTTTCCTTTCAAGAAAAATTTCACTTTTCATACTTGAAATTTCAAATTGTATTTATTCACATGCTATAATATAGAAACTAGAGTGGGCACTAGAATATAATGTTGAATAAGATGAACATGACCCTAGCTTTTTACAGTCTATAGGAAGGCAAGTAATTGGGAACTGCAATGAAGTATGACAGTATCTATGTATGATAAAAGCAGGACAGAATGATATAGCAACACATGGTATGGGCATCTACCCAAGCTCAAGTATCCCAGAAAAGCTTCCCAGAGGAAGGGAGAGTTAGTTTGATATCTACAAGATGGGTAGGAGGTAGCTAAAACAGAAGAGCTAACATGGAAAGTTGGGCAAAATACTCCAGGCAGAGGGATCAGTATATACAATGTTCACACATAAGAAAGAACATGGGAATATCCCAGTACTAAGCAAAGTATGGAAAGTGGGGTAATGGTTGACAGATGAGGCTGGAGGGATATAGGCAGAGGGTAATCATGAGGCAACCAGAAAACAGAGATATGAAATTATATTTTCTCCTTGGATAAAAAAATTAAGTTATTTTGAATAGGTTTTTCAGGTCAGCTTTCTTGCTAGGCTTGTACCAATCGTATTACTGGAACCCACAAAAAGATGGTATTTTTTCTTTTTTTCCTTTTTTCTTTTTTTAAAAAATTTTATCTATCTATCTATCTATCTATCTATCTATCTATCTATCTATCTATCATCTATTTTATGGCAACATTGGTTAATGAAATCCAGTAAGTTTCAGCTGTACACTTGAACGGTAAGGCATATATATGTTTACATTGTGTTTTAAATGGAGCAATGTTCTGTAGAGTTTTAAATATGAAAATAATGGGTCAGATCTTTATCTTACAGGCAATGAGGGAGATTCATTAAATATTTGTCAAAAGCAATGTAATATAAAAATGCGTTTTATGTAAATATTCTGTAGCAATGCTAAAAAACACTAGAGAAAGCAGAGAAAGGTAGAAAAATTACAAAACAAATGCAATATCTATTAGATAAATAGCAATTGACACAATATAAATTAAGTGCGCTTTTGAGGCACTTGCCTCTTAAAGATTCTTCTTTAATCTCATAGTCACCTATGGGATTCGGCTATGAGATTCTTCTCAAATTCCAGTTATAGCTGCTGCAAAATGGTGATTTTTGATCATTTAGGCTAGCTTAAGTCTTGTGATTTTGACTTTCTCAAAACTGGTTAGTAATTTTTGATAACAATTGGCACAAAATCCGTAACTTGATGTTGTATAAAATAAAGTAGATATATAGAGGTGATTATAATTTTGAAATACCATCCTTCCAGGAAATGAACAATCATGATACATAAGCAGAAAAATTTAAAGAACATCTGTTAGAATACAAAACCATATCCCTAGTCAATATTAATCATTTTAATTAACTTGGCTCTGTTCTCTCTCTGCCAAATGAAAGCCTGGTCCCAGCTCCATGAGAAATGGCACAAGTTTATGCCACTCACTTTCCTTACTCTGAGTGTTCCTTGAAAATGTAAGACCATAGTCATCAACATCCCAGGTAGAAGATACTAGCTACTCCAGGCACATCGAAGACAAGCAGCCCGGCTGTTCTGTTCTAAGTCCTGTTTTTACTTAAGGCCTGTGGTTTTCACAGGCAAAATTATAGTAGCCTGACACTCTTGTAGATATTTTTATTCACTTCATAGTCCAACTAAAGAAGCTCTCCAGAACTGTTCACCCCTTTCTTAGTCTTTCCAACTGAACAAACTATGCGTCATGTACCAAAAGCTGATACCCCACTTGGAATGCAATTTTGATAAAGCTGAGACCTATGTGGTTACACCTTTCTTAAATCAAGACACACAATCCAACAAACAATGTCATTTCGAAATAGCTCAATGGTTTTGCTTCTATTTTCTAATAAGCATAAAGATGATTTAAATATAAAATCCACAGGCAGCACTTACTATAATTCCTTGGACTTTTAATTTTACCTTCTTTGCTTTCTGCAACTGGTATTCCAAAAACTCTCTTTAAACCTCCTGAGGGTGGAGGGTGGGGCTGGAATGAAATGCTAAAGAAAACAAAGTCCAAAACTAAATAAAAGTCTTCCTCCTCACTCAGCTTGCTAAATTTTCTCACTTCTAGTTCTGCATTATATGGGTCAAGCCTTTTCTTGAATCTTATTTTTCCTTCTAGCTTTTCCCCTCAAACTCACTCCCTTTTTCTGAAAATTCATTTCAAGAGATTCATTCTGGCACAGAATACTCTCCTCAGAAAGAGGAGTGGGGTAAGAAAGGCACGTTGGCAACATTTGGGGAAAATGACATGGAAAGAAGGGGTAGTTAGTAAGGTAGAGACCCAACATTATTTTTAAGGAGGGAGTGCTGCAAACACTTACATGGCAAACAAAATGTCATTCAAAATCGTATCTATTTCCCCTCTATCCTTCACCTTTCACTTCTTCCTTATACCCTCCACTCTCTTTCTGATTCCTGACTGCTTGTTTTCATCATTGCCCTGCCCCCAAATCATGGCTCCACACTGGAATCACACTTAAACCATTCATTCTCCTAGATATTTATCCTCCTCAGCATGGTCTTTTATCTCTCTCCCTTTCCTAGCCTCAGCATCTCCACTTGCTTGGTGATGATTCCCAACTACAGACTTTGGTCATGTCATTCTCCGAACTCTTCTTTCTAATTGAATGTGACCCTAACCATTTTTTTCATATACGTGCTCAGACTTTTCATTTAATCAGAACATTAGTCTGAAAACTCCCAACTTGCAAACTTGGACTTTAAGATACGAAATAATTTGCTTGCAATCTCAAGGTATGCTGAAAAAACAATACAACACGGTAAGCCCATTTTTAAAGAATCAAACAATAATTTAGTAATATGGTACAGAAAATTCCACGTATTTATTTTTGTTGTTAGTGGCATCCCTGACATATAGCCTTCCTTCAAAGGATGCAAAAGTACTTCATAGCATTTTGGCCTAAGATTTATTTGACATAAACTTGTGCTTTTAAGTCATTGCAATGTCTTCTTCAGATACGTAATGTTTACCATCTCTGTGCTTTGTATTTTGTTTCAGGATCGAAATTTCCATACTTAAAGACATGTCTAGACAGAAGATGCGTGTGACTGGAGGAGAAACAAACAAAAAGCACTGTTCTACATTGTCCAATACAATGTGCAGTTGTAGAGACTATAAGAGGTACACTCAAGAATCACTTCCCAAACTCGAAGGCCTGGGATGCTATTTTTGTTTATTCAGCTAAAACTATTATTGATCAACTTCTCTAAACACAGCAGTAACTTTTCTTTTTTAATGTTGGGAAACCTGACCACAGACCTCATGAAGGACACAATCTGCACCCTATTACAGGTAGAGCATACCCTCAGTGGGGCCAATTAAAAGAGGAGGAATTGAGTAGGGAGGGGTCTTGCCTATAAGTGATAGGGCTTAATTTACTATTAAGGAAACCAGAAAAGAATTTCCAGGGATTGGGTGGCCCCAAAGCACCACAACGGGGATGTTCAAGATTCAATTATAGATTTTTTTTTTGTTGCTGTAAACACCCTACATTATCCCCAATATTTTGTACATTCATAGACATTTCATAGAGTGGCTTTGGTGGACAGTCACATCAAGATACTGAGTTCAATGGTGGGTCAGCACAGAGCATAGGAAAGAGATTCGAAAGATGATTGGATAAAGAAAATGTGGTACACATATACAATGGAATATTATTCAGCCATAAGATGAATTGTGACAACATGGATGGATCTTGAGATTATCATGTTAAGTGAAATAAGTTAGACAGAAAAAGTTGAGAACTGCATGATTTCACTTATATGTGGGATATGAAACTGGAAGGAATAAACAAACAAGACAAACAAGCAGATACTCATGAACACGAACAAGTTACTGACCAGAGGGAAGAGGGGAAGGGGGAGAGGTAGATAAGGGTAAAGGAGGTTGAACATATGGTGACGGAAGAAAATTTAACTTTGGGTGATGAACACAAAATGCAATATATATATATGACATATTCCTGAATTATACACTTCAAACCTATGTGATTTTATTAACCAATATCATTCCAACAAATTTAACTTGAGAAAAAGAGGTTCACCATGGGCAGGAAGCTATAATGTAGGCCAAGCCTAGATGGAGGGAAGACTTGAGGCCAGAAATGTGTAGGCAATTGCAAGTCCTCGGGATTTTACCAGTCTTAAAAAGGATATGAGACATCTCATAGAATGTGGAGGTGAATTGGGCTGATTGTTTTTCATCCTCATTGGGTATGGTGACCTCTCCTGATATCGAAATTATATTTTATTTTGTAGTGTCTATTCCTAATTATGTTTTAGGCAAAAAGATATATAAATTGTCACAGACACTATTCTCTTATTTCTGTTTATATTTATTTGAATTCACCCATGTTTGTTTAAAAATATGTCTGTGTCATTTGTTTAAATAGTTCTTCTGGGTATTAATAACTCAACTATTCTCTCATTAATTTTGTTTTTGTCTGCCCTTCCCTTCTCAACCATGTCTCTCACCTAGGATTTATGGCTTGCCCATGCTCTTTCCTGAAGTCCCAATTGAAGATAAAAATATACAATCAACCACTTATTTGCAGGCATCATTCTGCTCACTGGAATTGAGGTTTGCAAATGTTCCTTGTTTCCCATAATTTAACTGAAACAAAGTACTTTTTAAAGTTCTTTTATATTTTGAGAACTTCTTAGTTCATTCTGCATGTGCACATTATAAAATGACCTATTAGAGGCAGTGTTCCCAGGGCACAACATTGTTCCATCAAAACTGTGAGGCTGGGCAACCTTTTAATGAAATAGATGACACCTTTCCTGAGAGAACCTGGTGCTGGATTAGACATCATGTGGATCATAGAAACATAGGCCAGTATAGCTGGAAGAAAACTAAAAGGTCACGTAATTCAATCTTTCAGATGAAGGAACTGAGTGGTTAAGATACTTGCCTAAAGCTACGCAGTTAAATAATGGAAAAGTCTAGATCAGAAACTAAGTCCTCTGATATACACCAAAGCGGATATGCAGAAATCAGTAGGGTCTCTGTAGTTCTTTTGGGGGGACTACTTCTCTTTTCCATAATCCCATGATAAAATAAGCATTTTGGAGGACATTTACTCCAATAAAGAGACTTGGTATATTTTTAAAAGTAGATAACAGAGTTTCAAAAATAGGAGTAGTATTTGAATTTGTTCATAGCTTCCCATAATAATTACTTTAAAGGGGATAGCACCATTTGGAAAAATAAATTATTTTATGTTCAGTAAAAGGTGATCACATAAACTTACAGCAAATAGCTCATAAGACAGTGAACGCTCAAACCACATCCTTTATACCATCTTTTTAAATGGGCCCAAGAGAAGTGAATGTCGTTAGCATCTCAAGCAGCAACATGACATGCCATTGTTTTTAGAGATTTTACATCCATAAGATGCTAGCCTATGAGATGCAGATGTAAAATCAAGTAACTATTAAGTCCCAAGCTAGAAGATCTTTTTCTACACACCAGTTCCTGATACAAAGCCCTACAATGAGAAGAATGTGATAATGGAAAATGCAAAGATATCATAAGACTGATCCTACTATACCCTTGCGAGCACACCAATAATACATCCAGGTTATTCCAAAGAAGAGAACAAATTCTATAAACATTTTTTTTAAAATGGAAGTTTGTTTGAATATACTATTTCTTTAAAACCAAGAGCTAAAAGATCCAACATTTCATCTTACTATATATACCAGTTACTATTTTTTTTCCTATCATACCAGTTTCTCTGAAACCTGTGTGAACTTTACCTCGGTGCTTAGCTTAGTTAAGAACTGTCCTTGATGCTTGCCTCAGACTTGGAACTCAGCTTTCTGGGCTGAGCCAGACTGCAGTTTTCTAATAATGAAGAGTCTATTTTTCATGAACCAGGTACTTCTCTGCCTACTTTTGGCACCCTGCTGCCATCTCCTCATGGACCTGCAAGAAAATGTGCCAATTCTACCTTCCCCTAATCTCTTCTGCTATGCTCCCCCCAGTTGCACTCTCACAACTCCTCCTAAGTCCAGTTTTTCTGGCACACCTCCCTACTTAGATATACCTCCACACTTTAATGACTGCCATGAGGGGAAGTGGTTTGAAAAGGTGGGAAAAACACAGAGCTGGGTGGAGAAAATCTGGTGTTTAGTTATTGGTGCTAATACTAATGTGCTGTGTGACCTTAACCAAGTCATGTAAAAATCTCAAAAACCTGCTTTCCAATTTATAAAATAGAGGTAATGACATTTTCTCTATATCACCACACAGAATGGTTATAAGGCTCATGTGAGATGATACTATGAGACAACTCTGGAAAGAAAGTGCAATTATTCATATTTGCAAAATACATCATATTTTGATCAAAATGGTCCATAATTCCTAGGACCTTCCTTGGAGTCTTTAATCCCTAATCCTATGAGGTGAAAGATAAAGTTTTAATATGATTTTAGATAAAACTATGTCTTCATTTAGTAAATTAATCAACACTAAAGAAGAGCTATGTTTCACTAAGGGTTATGAAGGTTAGGGTCACTAGGAAACATAACAACAAGAAAGTAAGAGGCAACAAGGCATTAAACACTGCTTTTCCAGGAATAAGATATTTTATCTATCAAGAAAATACCCACTGTGTCAGTGTTGGGAGAGGTAGTCTTTTATACTGAATAAAAAATTATAGTTACAAATTTGGGTTTGAAAGGGAGGTACCAAAAATAATCTTGTCATGACACTACAAAGATACTCATGAAGGGAACAAGAAAAGAAGAAAAAAAGGAAGGGAGGAAGAAGAAAGAAAAAAAAGAGGAAAGAGGAAGGAGGAAGGTGAGACAGAAGAAAGGAAGGGAGGAAGGGAACAAGGGAAAGTAGAAGAAGAAGGGAGAAAGAAGAAAGGGAGCAAAGTAGTGAATGAGAGAGGGAGAGAAAGAAAGAAGCAATATATTAAAAAGCTGAGTTGCTGGAGTCACTCAACTTTTCTGGGCTAGATTTCTTTAACTGACAAATAAGTGGACTTGTGCTATAGGACTGTTAAGATCTTTTGAAAATCTATAGGAAATTCTGCAACTACAATTCTCTTTTTGAACTTCATAGGACCATGAGCTACTTGCTTTGTGCAAGCAAAAACTAGAAAAGCACTATTACAAAGCATCACTCTTTAATATATTTGTGACAAAAAAAAAAAAAAAAAGAGGTTAAGGATACTTCTACCACACAGTGTTATACACCGAAGTGTTTTTCACCTTATTAAAAATTATAAAGTCTTTCAGCACAGGGCTAATGTGTTGAATGCAGCACTTGAAGCTGACTGTTAACCATTAAACTAAATAGAACACCATTTCATGCCTGACTTCCTTCAGTTATATGAAGATTGCAGTGGCATGTTAGAAAAGGTAGTGGGGAAGGAAGGAAATAAAGAATTTCTCTTTGTGATGGGTGACAGTCTTCTCTGATTTAAAAGTCTTTTTAAAAGAGCACCAATTTCCTACTCATGGGAGCAGAACACTTTTGCAGATGGCATTGCCTGTTTGGATGATAGCACAATTGTTTGTCTTCTTCACAATAAAAAAGATAGGAATAAAATGAGCTGGTAACTCAGAGCTTCACAGATAATAAACACAGTGATAACTCACTGGTCTTGGGAAGAGAGCAATTAAATGAACAACACTTTATATTTCACAAAACCATGCTGGCCCAAGGCAAAACTGAAAATCAGACTGGCCAAAAATTCCTTCTGTCACTCCAAGGCTTCTCTTTTAACCTTTCCTTCCACGTTTTTCTTTCTCCTTTACCATGTTCCATTTCTCTCCATTTCTTAGATTCCAGTGATATCTTACCCTGGTTTCTTCCATCTTGCAGCTCATAACTAATTCATATTGAAGTGTTAAGAACTTACCCTGTGGTCTCACCTGAAATTATTTGATTGTGAAATAGAATACTAGCAGGAGCAATCGTTAACCCAAATGTAGCACGACACAATAAAGCACATAGAACTTAAATTCAGAATTCTGCTTTAGCTTTTTTTTTTTTTAAAGGCGAGGCAACCCTTGGTTGACCTCACAGATTGCAAAGACCATGTCAGCTTACAATCCCTTATTTTTTACTTTTTTACTCCTATAGCACCTGGTCTTCCTAGGTGGTCTCCCATCCAAATACTAACCAGGCCCGACCCTTCTTAGCTTCTGAGGTCAGACGGGATGACGCTTGTTCAGAGAAGCATGGCCATAGGCTGCCTTAGCTTTGTGGACAAATTTTTGTTTGGCCCTGGGCAACATCTCTCCTCTGAACTTTAGTTTTTCACATGAAAAATGATCTACCAACTGTTTACGAATTAAGAATCAATAATTAAGGTAGATTTTCAATACAAGAAGACTTGAAAAAACTAGAGTAAGTCTAATGAATTGAGACAGTTTCCCATATTTTCTCACAGAGAAGGCAGACTTGATTGGAAGCAAATGTAAGTATCATGATTTACTTGCAAATGTAAGATAATTACTTTTCTAATATCTACCTAAAGATGTTCCAGGACATAGCAACATGACTACCTGGCTGGTACACAGGCCATCTTTATCTCCCTTAGGCAAGACAGTGTATCACTGCTGAAATTGGCAAAGTACCCATTGTCCTTTTGTTTTGTCCTGGCAGTGTTAGTAAATCACTGAGAGCATAACTCCTATCAAGCTTGCATGCACTTGATAAAGTAATGGAACAATATAGTGGACCCACTGTTATAAATGAAAAAAAAAATGATAAGTTGATTTTGCAAGTCCATTTAAATAAGGCCAATGTATTCTTTATCTCTTGGGAGAGGTTAATCTCAGGATAAAGGGCTAGCAACAGTAAGAGAGCATTCCCTGTTGGGATCTGAGAAGGCTGTGAGCTATAGACTAGCAATCGGAGTAGTTAGAGTACTATATGAGAGGAGAGAGTCCATGAGAAAAGATGGATATGGATTGGGGAAAATGGTGCATAATGACATAGAAAAAGGCATTTCCCACTGCTAATGGGGATTTAATCACAGGGATGTGGCTGATGTTTGAGATGACAAAAGACATAGGGGATCTTTGTCTTTGAGACCTCTTAATAGTCGGTGATCCTATGTAAGAAGATTCAACTCTTAGTTGCGCATGAACATGGCTGATACCCTTGGCTATGCAGTGTGTGCACTATACAAAGGTATCTGGTCAAGGAAAAGGTAGCTGGGGCTTGACATCCACTTATTACTGCACTCATCTTCCTGCATCTTGGTAGAAGTTTGAATCCGTTCTGGGGAAGGAGCAGGTGTACCTCTCCCTAACTTCACAAAATGCCATGGAAGTTAGCAAGGGTGCTCACCTCTCAGAATCACTTGGTAAGCTTTTGTTCATTAGGTCGATTGGTTACTCTGCACATATTTTAAAAATACATAGACCTATTAAGTTAGACTCTCCAGAAGTGTGGTCTATGTGTGTCTTTGTCAAAAAGCAAAGCAAATTATTCTGGTAGGCAGACAATCTTGTCAATGACTGATCTGCTGTGTCAACCAAGATCCCTTCAATACTGCTGTTCCCTTAAAATGTACTCAAACAACTCCTCTCTATCCCCCTATCTCTACCTCCAAATATCTTCTACTACTGGGAGTCCATTAACTTAATATCTGTCAACAACAAAGCCACTGAAGACACACAATTAGGTTATTCTCCTGGAAAATATGATCCTTAAGTGAGAGAACTAAAAATATCATGGTTGTTTTCCTCCTCGTTTCTCTTCTGTTTTCTCCCTCTTTCATTCAGAATGGCACAATAGAGTTAGACTTGCTTTCTCTTTGAGAGGCATTTCTCTAATTAAAGGCTTAGTGAAATCAGGTCTGCTCTGCATGTGGCTTTAAAGGAAAGGAGTAGAGTTACTGAGGTTTTAGTTCTTTAAATGGATTCTCAAGGCAGGAGATCCAAAAGGAATTCAGAATCTTGCTGGAAAAAAAAAATGCTTAAGTGTCCATCTGGATGTAACAGTTCCTCAGAAAACCAAGAATTCCAACAGGACTATGGTGAACAAGTCTGACTGACCCCACGGGATGAAAGTCTAATCATCTTGGGAATCCTTAATGCACTTTTATATTGTACTCACCAGCACAATTCACCACACCAAAGGCTTCCAACTGACCAGGGGAAAGTCAAAGAAATCCTTGAGGAGCTAGTTGCTCTTCAGAATCTCCAGACACAAATGAACACACTAATAAAACATACACATTTTTAATGTCAAATAACTCCATGTAGGATTTTCCATCGCTCTCTTGGCCTCATCATGCCAATGTAAATGATTTCAAACATCTCCTCTTAACCTTACCTCTCTCATGGATTCTAGTCTCATATATCCAATTAAAAAACAAATGGACATTCTTATCTGTTTTGACGTCAGCATACTTAAAGTTTAATTTATTATTCTCACCCTCAAAATATTTCCAAGTTTGTTTTCTAGTTCTGAAATAGTGTTTGTAGTTACTCTCAAAAAATCCTAGAGTCGAATTTTGTTGCTTTTTCTCTTTTTCCTTTTCACATCTGATCAGGACTCAAGACATGCCCTTCATTAGGGTATGCCTTGAATCCATTCCTCTACTTCCATTATCATTACAAGTGCCTTGATCCAGTTCCTCATCATCTCAAGCCCAGATTTTTATAAATGTTTTCCAATATATTTTCCTGCTTTCAGATTCTTCATGATCTAATCTATTTTATATAAAATAAGTAATTAGTATTCCTAGATGAGCCCTTTCTACTGTAAATATAAAAAAATTGGAAACTTTCAAGATCCTATATGAGACGGATTCAACTACCTTTTTAAATTCACCTCACGCAAAATTTTTTGTACTACTTCTAATTTTCCAAACACAAATCACATACTACCATACTTTTTCTACTACCATATTCATTCTTTTATTGCTTTCATTATGCTATACAATGAAACTAATCTAATATTGTATGTCAACTGTAATTGAAAAATATATATATTAAAAAAAGAATAATCAAAATGTTTTGAAGATACAGAAAAAGGTTGGGAGACTCATCTATTAGACACCAAGACTTCTTATAAAGCTATAGTAAGTAAGGTAATGTGCAATTGATGGATAGACAAGTAGATTAATGAAACAATACATAGAATTCATAAATAGACTAAAATAAAATATAGACACAGATAAGCTGTCTGAGGATAAATCAAGCATCTTTATAATAACACCTGAGGTTGCAATACAGATAAATGAAGAAAGGACAGACAGTATAATAAATGGTATTGAAACAACTGGTTATCCTCAGGGGATTTTTAAAAAAAAAAACTTAGATCTTTATTTCTTATAATACATAAAATTCAATTATGAATTCTTTAAGATTTCCAGCTAAAATATAAAACTCCAAAAATTTCAGAAGAGAGTGGCAGAGAATATCTTTGTAATCTTGGGGTAGAAAAAAGTTTACTACACAAGACACAAAATACACTAACCATAAGGCAAAGATTGATTAATTCATCAGTATCAAAGTTAAGACTCCTTATACTTCAAAAGATACTACAAAGTGAAAAAAAAAAATCTGAAAGCACATAACTGACAAAAGATTTTATCTCTAACCTATAAAGACATCTTATGAATCAATAAGAAAAAGGCAAACAAGCTAATGGAAAAATAGGAACATAGTCATTAAAGAATTTACAAAGGAAGAAACTCGAGTAAACATTCATACATGAAAAAATTATCAACTCATAATAATCAGGGAAATGCAAATTAAACCCTCAGTGAGATACCATTAGATAATTATAAGACTGTCAAAAACTACAAAGTCTGATAATAATGAGTATTAAGCCAGGATGGTCTAAGCTAAGCAGTATATTTTTTTGTTAAATCCTGTGGCTTCAAACAATAAAAGATTATTTCTCAATCACATGCTAAATCCAACACAAGAGGTTGACAGGGAATTCTGCACATGAAATTAACTTGAGGACAAGGGTAAAAGAAGTTTCACCATTTTCTGACACTACCATCTGGACATCCTGCAGCAGTAAAAGAACATGGAGAATTATTTAAAAGGTCTTCAATACTTCCACCCAGAAATGAATGTTATTGCCCAAAGCAAGGGCAAACTAAGTCACATGCTGCTGGCTAACTTCAAAGAGGTGGGGAAGTATAATGAGCTTTGTTGTGCCTGAATGAAGAGAGAAACTGGAAATATTGATGGGCTCTAGTAATCTCTCTCATGAAAAGATGGTTTACATATGGATCGATGGGAACTGTCGTACACTCACTGTGGAAGAGGTACAAATTGGTACAACCAATATTATGGAGTTTGGTGTTGCCTAGTAAAGCAGAACGTGTCCACATCCCGCAATCCAGAAATCCTGCCTCTGGGTGCATATTATAGAATCATTATTGCACATGTGGACCAGGAGAAATTATACATGGGTCTATGCTGGACTCTGCAGGATCATTAGTCACAACAGCAAAAATTTAGGAAACAACCGAAAATCTATCCATATTACAACAGATAATAAATTATGATTTATTGTTTATGCAAAGACATTCTATAGAGTAGTAAAACTGAATAGCCTAAGTCACTCAAATCAATGTGGAAGAATAAAATAATGTAGAGGAAAAAACAATACATACAGCATGATTCCATTTATATTTGGCTCATGACAGGCAAAATTATATTATATATACACATATATATACATATATATACACACACAGACGCATACATATTTATTTATATAATATCAGGAATATATATGCATCTGTATATTTATATTTTGAAATACATATGTAATACTTAAGTGCACATGCTTATATATTTATATCTATTTAGGAACTCATTTGTAAATAAATTCATAGGTGGAAAACCTGTCTAGAAGAACAAAGAATAATTATCACAAAGGTCAGGATAGCAGTTCCCTCTGGGGTAGAGGTAGGAAAATGCAATTAGGGATGTACGTAGGGGGCTTCTTAGATATGGTCTGTGTTCTTTTTCTTACCAGGTGTTATTATAGAGATGCTTGATTTATCCTCAATATTGTTTCTCAGTCCATCTGTACGTATGTAAGAAGCAAATAAGACATACATACATACACACACACACACACACACACAAACACCTACACACTTTTAAAATCGAGAGCACTATGTTCAAGCAAGAAAAGGCAGTAGGCAATAAACTATAAATAATACCAAGGAGAGTATAGTCAATTAATCCAAAAATGTCAGGGTGAAATGACTGTGGGCTGCAATGGTCAGGAATACATTAATGAAGGAGCCAGGACTTGATTTAGGCATTGGAGTAGGATAAAATTATAGTGAGTGCTGAAGAAGAAGCAGCTTGCTAAATGGAAATGGCATAGGAAAGAAAAGGCTGAAAGATATTTTAGTAGATGGTAAACAAGCAACACAGGCTTCAGTGGTGGGTTTATGTAAGGTAGTGGCAATGTTTGTTTTTTTTCTATCTGGTCATTAATTTCAGTTCTCAGTAAGGCATTTTTGAGTGTAGCACGAAGTATGTGTCATTGCAAAGGTATGTGTATTCTTTCTTCGACCTTAAACAAAAAATATAGAAGACAAAAAATACAATTCTAAGTATTTCCCCCCACCCTCCACCACCTGGCCCAATATGTAGGAAATAGGCAAAGAAGAATGAGAGGATTAGCAAGTGGGAAAAAAAGAGAATCTCTGTGCCTTCTTATAATCACATTGTAGAAATTATCCTCCAGACCAAGGTTACTTAAATCATGGGTGGTATAGACAGGTGCTGGCTGAGCTGTTTGCTACTGGTCTGACAACATGAGCTTAGAAGTTGAGAACAGATATTTAGAAATTGTTACAGCAATTTGATAATCTTACATGTGTTGAATAAAATCATTAAAAAGTTGGGGTCTGTATTTATGTCAGTTTTTATTTAAATATATTTGACATATAACATTGTAAACATTTAAAATGTATATGTTAATTTGATGCATTTATATATGGTAATATGATTGCCATTGTAGAGCTAATTAGCACCTCTATCACATTATATATGTTAGTTTTTTATTAATTTTATTTCTATAGGAATTTATTGCAATGGTCAGTGACAGATAAGAAGTATTTTTTTTTTTAAAAAAAGAGCTCTTCACCACAGATAATTTGAGAAATAGTAATATCTAGTTTATCTAGACATGAAGTCTACAGTTAGAAATACTTAGAAATCTGAATTAGACTGAGAAAAAATGAATCTATTTTTTTGTAGTATTTCTGCTAGTATATATAGTGATATCACATTTTAAAAAATGAATCATTCATATAATTTTGATATTGCCATTTCCCTGCTCTCAATTCTTGGATTTTTCCTCATTCTATTCAAAAAAATATCTTTCAGTATCTAAAACACTTTCACACATCCTCTTCTATCCATGTCTTCCGCCACTATCCCATCTCAGAACGTCATTATATCTAGCTCACTCTTCTCCAATAACCACTAACATGAATTCCTGCCTACAACTCCCTCTACTATACTTTATCCCACTTATAACTGTCAGATTTATTTTCCTGAAGAGGAAATGTAATTCTAGCTCTGAAGCTCAAAACCCTTCAGGCTGCCTACTGAACAATTGCTATTGATGAAATATAAATTTCTCACACCAGGCATTCAACATTCTCCACACTATGACCACAACTGACCTTTCTAGTCCGACCTCCCACTGTTCCTCATCATGTAATTTATATGCTGTAAACAAACCGAATACTGTTCTCTAAACACAGCATAACCTGTGAAGTCTTTCCTACAGTCTTCAGTAAAACACACAACATCTCCCTCCTTTAACCCCCATATATTCTCCTTCTTTCCATCCATGACACTTTGCTTGATGGGTTACTTACCTTACAATATGTTGTAGTTATTGGTCTCACAGCACACAAGAATACTAATACCCCAGGGAAGGTGTTAATAACCTCACAGTTCCTATAACGAGAGTTCCATGAATAGGAGTCTATATAATATGTAGGAAACTGCATTTTTCAGTGCATGGGAGACAGAAGTCAGCCTATTCTTGCTCATAACTACCTTTTCATGGCTATTGATTATTGCCATATTTCCAAAATTTTCAATCCCTCATATTGACTTAGACTTGTTTCTAATGTAATTGTTCATACTGTTCTTTCTGGTTGTATTCTTTCAGTGTTCTGTTTATGCAAATCTCACTCTTCATGGTCCGTTTAAATCCCAACCCCTCTGCCTTTCATATTTTGAGAGTAGGAAGTGATTTCTTCCTCTGCAATATTTCTTTTCTCTTCTTTACACTCATCCCCATGGGATTGTAACTGAAAATTTATACCCTTAGACACCCTTGACCCATTTCGCTCACCTCCCAACCCCCATTTCAGGCAAACACTAATCTGTTCTCTAATCTGAGCTGTTTTTTTAATTAATTTATTTCTAATTTGAAATTAATATTAAATTGACCTATGGTATTATATACATCTCTTTTCATAGTTACTTCAGAGCAATATGTTCATCATTTATGACTATTTTAAAGCTTGAGGTGCCTGTGCCTTGTCTGCCATGTAATCAGCAAGACCAATGACATAGGTTATAGTAACTAAGAGTATGCATTGTGCATCCACGTTGCTTGGGTTTATATCCAAATTCTGTTACTTATTTGTAGCATGGGAAAGTTTCTTATCATCTAAGTGTCTTGGCTTTCCATAGCTGTAAAATGGAAATATTAATTGTATTTAACGTATACAATGAGCTAAAATAAGGGAAACATCTAGAACAGTGACTGACCCACAGTAAGTGCTCAGGCAACGCCATCTTCCATTATCATTACTGGAGAACAAGGGTTTTATTGTTACTGGTTTCATTTTGTTTTGTTCAGAGCATACATTTACTTTGCATATGAGAAATTAGTGCTCATGGTATATATTTACTGGGTGAACAAGTTAAAGTTTTGATTCTGCTAGACGTATTTAAGCTTGTTACCATCTTCAGCTCCCTACCACCCTCATCATTTGAACAAAACTGGCTTTAACAAATAATAAAGGGCATGAAAGTTCCAACTTTTCCTAAATTCCATCTCCTCAGTAAGAAAAATACTGAGTATAATCCAGTAAACTTGAAGTTCTAGGGAGCTAGCATCATCCAGAGAAAGGCCCAGACTTTAAAATAACAAAGGCTTTAGTTCACTGTTCAGATCTCCCATTTGCCAGATGGCTGACTTTGAACCTCTACTAACTTTCCTGAGCTTATGTTTTCTACTCATTAGAAGCTGCATAATATCCACCTCTTAGGATCACTGTGTATATCATTTGAAATAAATATTTAAAGTGCCTGCCATATAGTTACATACTCAACAAAAGCAAGCTATTATTGTTTTTATTGAAGAGCATATTTTTGTTACAGACATCAGAGACTTTTATAATAAAACATCCTAGGATGCCTATCCCATGATCCTGCTCCACTAAAATTAGATTTAATTATTTAAATGTAATGCATTAGAAATATATTAGGTAATCTTAAAATCCTAATGAATATGTTTTAATAAATAAGATATAATAACCTTTAATGAAGTTTAAATATATAAACTAATATCTTAATATAAACTCTATTTTCTCATAAAACAAAACTGGTACTTATGAAAGCTATAAGAAAACTCATATCTTGCTGTTTTCATGCTAATTCCTTTCCCTAGTCCTGTCCTCACCAATGCCAGCATTCACAACTAGACATATTTTTAAAGTCCAGAAAAAGCAATCATTTCTCCAAGTCCAAACCCACGTGGAACTGTATGGAACAGTGGGGCCATTATGCTTTGGCTGCAGTTTCAAAACTAATAGGTGCTCAGTTACTGTTTAAATGCTTTCTCTGCCCTGGTATTTGTCCAAGTGGTGTCCACTGCGAAAAGCACCATCCTGTCGCCATTCTCAGAACAAATTAAGGAGAGTTCTAAATATGCTTAAGAAACATATCTAACAAATATATAATTATTTTTATTGTCTAGGGATGCACTGTCCAATATGGTAGCCACTAGCTACAGTGACTATTGGCGGTGATATGCTGGTAAATATTTAACAATCAGCTACCCCTCAAAAAAAATTACAACAGTTGATGATTTCTGTGGTATAAATATTCCCGCAGTGGCTCATTTTAATCTACCAACCAACCAACTCATGAAATTCTAAAAATTTAAAAACTGGCTCTGGCAATCCAGTGTGAGCTGTCTCCAGCGTACGACTAAGGGAGCTAGTCCAAATCGAGATGTTTTTTTTTAAGTGTGAAATATACACTGTATTTTTAAGACAGTTTTAAAAAAAGAATGTAAAGTAGCTCAATATCTATATTAATTACATTTGAAATGATATTCTAGGTACACTGACTTTAATAATATATGTTATTAAAATTAACTACAGTTGTCATTTACCTTTGTAAAATGTGGTTACTAGAAAATGTAAAATTACATACGTGGCTCACATTTTATTCTAATGAACAGCACTGATTTAGACAAATATTTTTAAATGAACATATTTAATTTTAAATTATATTTTGTTAATATATATTATTTGCTTAGTTACACTAGCTACCAAAACCTGGTTAAATCAAATTTCCAGGATCCTTAATCTGATTAACTCAGACAACTCAGAAAATGATGGCCAGAGCAGTATTGTGGTGTGTCCCATCTTACACTCCCCTCCCCAAAAAATCTTTGAATATACCTATATATTTTTAAAAAACTGTCTTATTACTTCTCAGTTCCAGTTAGTATTAAATGGCACTTGAAAGCATTTCATCTTCAACATATCTGGTAAGAATGGGGTCAGTGAAAAAATTTTAAATGTATAATGTGATCAAATCTTATAACCCTGTGCACACCTTTAAGAAATAATGGGTGAAGCAAATTGAAAACTGTAGTGCATGGACTGAATTCATGGACATGTGAATTTTATTGAGGCCTGTAATTTTCCACTGGCTCCACTGATGGCCTATGAATATACTACACGTGACTATGAAAAGCCTTTGACTGCACTTCAGTGAGCTGATAGCTTGTCTTGAACGAATGATAATGCATACTCACAGGTGAGCTGCACCTTAATAAAGGAATGGAAGAAGAGCCAAGACACAAAAAGTAGCTTCGGTCTAAAAATTATAACTGGCAGATAACGTATGAGCTTTGCCTGGTTACTATGCCCAGACTGTCGGCAAATACTCCTTGTAATCTCGACACAAAAAGTAGGATGGTTTCATTCATCAAAATTATGAATTCCAAATTCAATAGGCCTTTCTTACCAGGAAATTTGTGGGATCTGATTAGTCACTGTAAATTACTTTCTCATTATGCTAATGTGCATACAATTATTGCCATCCTTACAGAATGCTATGATATAAAGGTATAAATGGATAGAACTCCAAACTGGGTATAAGACAATGGAAGATAGGAAGGTATCATGGAGTGGAGGTAAATACTCTGGACTGGACATCAGATGACCTCTGTTCCAGTTCTGATTTCCTCTCCATCTGTTTAACCCTGAGCACCCCATTTAACCACTAGACTTCAGTTTTTTACCTGCAAAATAGGGATAACAGATGTCTTATGAGGTGATTGTGAGCTTGACTTAAGCAATTACATAAAAAGGGGTTTGAATATGGAATATTTTACATAGTGTTACTGTTAGACTGCTTTAGAGAGCAAGCTGGTATCACCAAAGAACAGTCAAAGATGGTAACTTTCTGAGAAAAATCCATCTTTCAAGGTATGTTTAGATAAATAATCCACTGAGCAAGGCTGTCTAAAATTGAGAGTTCTCTGCAAAGTGTTAAGAAAGCTCTTTAAAAAGTCAGTTATTTCCCCTGGTCTTCAGAGTAGTTTAGTTTGGTAAATGTTAATAAACACAGAAAACAAAGGACAATCCTAAGAAACAATTTAAACAATAACATATTAGTATGAATTAGCTGAGTTCTCTTCATACTTTTGTTATGAATAAAAGACAAAATTAAGTATTATTCTGTGAAAGTTTAAAGAAGAAAGTAAGTCTTACACACGGGCTTATAATATCTTTGAACTTTACTGGGAGGGGAAAGGTACAATTTAAAAAAAAAAAAAAAAAGCAGTAGCCAGAGCCGTGAGTTCATATTAGGAAGTCAGGAAAAAAGTTATGAAACATTCAGAAGTCAGACAGGGAATCTTCTGACTATTGATGTGGGAGTCTGAAATGTTAAACCGAGAAGACTGGCTTGGGTCAGTTGTTCATTGGGGAGATGCTGAGGCTCCTGAGTAGAGTCATGTTTTCAATCAGTGAAAGATCATCACCACTAGAACCACATATTCTAGAGCTGGGGGAGTCCTTTATGAGAGAGCTCTGTTTCCTCATCTGTAAAACGGAAGCCTCATTTCAGGATTTTATAAGGACTGTAGACTTAAAAGCAAAAATTTCCTACCATATATGTAGATGTTCAATAGCTAGTAACTTTTGTTTTACATTTAAATAGGGTTACATTTTTAAAAGGCTAAAATACTTTCCCTTATACTGCAAACTCAACCTTTAATTTTCCTCAAGAAGCTGAGCCTGAGAGGCTCACAGGCTGCACACAGACCAATATGTAGCAAACGGTAGGAACTGAGCTGACATCTGAGCGTTCTGACTCTCCCTCCCTCCCGTTTGCTCTGGTGGACTTAGAATCACTGAGGAAGGTCAGCTAAGGCAGAAAAACAGTGTCTTGAAAATATGTTAAAAGCAGACAAAAATGTTATATTACCATTCTATTCCTAATGAACAGGTTGTACAACCTTTATCTTTCAGGAGTAATAGCTCACAAGCTGTGGTGGGCTGTATGGCTAAGCCATCTCACAGCAATAGTTCAGATGTGTCTTAATGAGGGAATGAATGTGGGTGGTAGAAATGGGGCTGGAGAAGAGAAGGCAGATGCAAAGGACCACAAAGTGGGAAAGAGTCCAAATAATCACAGGAACAGTATTTCAACAGGTTACCAGATGCTGGGGCTACAGTGGTGGGAGTATGAGGAAGTAGAGAAGCTGTTTGGGGTTACTCCTGAGAGGTGGTTTTTCTAGAAAAGTACATTTGCCCTATTTCAAATAGCACCTTATTTTTCTTAGGTATGCACCTCACAAGGCTTAGATTAGATCTGGTTACCACGAATATTGTTAGATGTGAAAACCTATTTACACATTTATGCATTCACTGACTCAACAAAAACATGGCGAGTGTGCACTGTGTCAGGTTCACATGAGGCATCCCCGGTAAACATGTAAGACGAGGTTGCCACCCTCTAGGCTGGGAATCTACCCCTTATTTTTTCTTATTTTAGAACCTACTCAAGCTCGTTCTTTCCATTCCTTACGTGGGAGGCTGTTCAGTAGTGTATTTAATCTATAAAACAGTAATTCTGTCTTTTAGGAACCTGTGGTTTTAAAAAAATGTTAAAAGTCTTCAGATATTTGTAAAATAGAAGAGGTAGTTGCTAAGTATTTTTAAATGGTAAGAATATCAGACAATGGGTTTAGAAACAGATTCTTATTTGAAGACTGTACTCTACAGCTGTGTCAAATTTGGCCAGCTACAGAACTTTCTGGGCTTATTAATGAACTACAAAATAAACCCTGCTCAACCTATATGACAAGTCCACTATGAAGATGAAATTAGGTAACATAGGTAAAAATGGTTGAAAAGTATAGTATGCTCTATAGAGGCATATCTATATGTGTTTTGCGTACACTGAAGTGTGAGAAAGATATAATTGTAACTACAGACAGAGTATTTACATAATTGTTACCCGTCAGCCTAGGTGTTATCTATAAGGGCACAAATGACTGCATTGCCCTGTGTGACCCGCATATTCTGAATTGTGTAAAGACAAGTCAGCTGAAATCTGGTAGATCAGTTAAGGGGAGTTGCATGACCTGGTCTCAGAAACACACAATTATGCACCTTTACCAGCTTCCTGGGAACAAAAGCCTCCACATGTATGTAAGACCTTATTAGCTTGAGACACTTGTGTAAGGCAAAGGTTTTTCTTCTCACTGGTAGAGGAACATTCACAGTGGTCTACCCGGGATGCTACACGTGGGGCAGTCAACAGGGAAGCATCTTCTCTTGGCTGCAAACTGTTCCTGCTATTCTTGACTGTGCACTGACACTGCTGCTCCTGCTGTCGTGTGGAGAAGGGAACACCGCTTCTAGAACACTTTAAATGGGGAAATCTTTATCGGTTCCCCACCCTGGGAATTTCCCCGAGGGGCCTTCTAAGTCAGAAGAGTTTGAAAAGACAAGCAGTGGCGAGCTAGGCAGCAGAGAGGGCAAAGCACGAGCTTTGGAGGTTAGCTGAACTGGTCAGAAATGTTTTCTGTGTTTTCAGTTGCTATTTTCCCTCTATCACCCTGAGTCAATTACTCCTGACATGTGAGTGAGCATGCTTTTTGCATGTCTTCAGGCATGTGAACACATGTATATCCATACATTATAGTAACAGTCACTTATGAATATAAGTTATAACACACACACACACACACACACACACAAGGAGATGAGAGATGAAAGGAGGGAGGGAGGGGGTATAATCTCCCTGGGGGAGAAATTTTGATTGTTTTGTTCAAAACTATAGCTCCACCATTTAGAAGAGTCTCTGACACATAGTAAATGCTTATTTTAGTCACTGTTTACTGAAGTAATGTTGCATTTTTAAAAAATCAACGGTTTATAACAATAAGCATTTGTTTTTGGCTCATGGACCTTTATGCTTGCTTTGCCTGGTTTCATTTGCTAAGTCCTGCCAGCCTTAGCTGGGTTCATCTCCAAGTTGACCGCCAGATTCAGGTCTACTTCATTCCTTCTCATTATGAAACCCCAGACTGGACATCTAAGATATAAACCCACTCTTCTGCTTCAAAATTAAAATAGGAGAACACAGAGAAAGGCTTTGGGGCTTACTGGAATAAAGGCCTGGTGAAAAGCAGAACTTGAATTTCCTGGGGCTACAGAAGAGTGACCATAGCAAGTGACCAGAGATAAGTCACTCTCCCTTTCTGGGTACTGAGAGAAGGGAGCTAAATCAGTAGTTTTTAAACTTTATTTGGACAGGCTCACTCAGAATCACAAAGTGCACAAAAGATAAGAGTATTAAGGCTTTATCAGCCCTGAGGGATGTTCCTGGGAGCACAGTAAGAAAAATACTGCTCATAATGGTCCTCAGGTTGTCTGTCCAAAGCATGAGCAGTGCTCTGAGGGAGAAGGAATCCATGAGCTTTAAGCCCCAGGAGTAGAAGTCTAGATCACAAGAAGCAGTTTGCTGATGTGAGGCAACAGCCCTCTTATCAGAGTGAGGAGTAGCACAGCAGTGATATATAATCACACAGGTCACCACCCTTTCTCCTGACCCAGGGGAGAAGCAGATGTGACAGCAACCACAGCCTTCTACCTGTGTGGATGCAGATGGAAACACTAGAGATGAGCAACAGGCTTCAGAGACAAGTAGCAATTCTCTCTGCTCCAGATCATATGATTATACAATGACAGTGTCTGGAAAAAGGCACTGATATTTATGCTCCTCCTCATTTAACTTAAAAACAGTTCTGATAGGTTAATGCATATGTGTGTGTGCACAAGCCTGCACGCATTCCAGTGACATCCCTAAAGCGGCCCCATCACTGACTGAAGGAAATAAGAGTCCTCTTAGCTCCTTAAGATATTGGAGGTTTATTCACCATTTCAATTTGTTTCTCCTCAAATATCTGCATTCATTTTCAAAATGAGGATGCTGTTTCAGTGACTGTCCAGCTGCTCAGATCTGGGTGAGATTCAAGATGAATTCTAGAAATGTGTTCAATATTTCTTAACATTTGCTAATGAGTGGTCCCTTATTTATTGTAATTTTCTTGTTTTTTTTTTTTAATATTAAAACTGTTGTACAGTGAAACAACTATAAAAATTATCGTCAGAGATCAGTAGTAAGGCACATAGATATACAGGGAGAAGACCTGGATGACCCTGAGTGCTCTGCTCTGCTTTTATCATCTGTGAAAACAGAGAGGAAGACTGGAGGACCTCTAAAAACCCTTCTAGCTTAAGTTGGCATGACTGTAATTTGCAAAATTCAAATTCAAATATTTAGCGCTTGATTACCACTGAAGGATGATGGAGGCTGAGAGAACTCATGATTCAGGATCGAAGGCCCCCAAATGACCAGTATTTGATGAAAAGGCTGCTCTGTATTCTTGCATACTTAAAAAAGGACATATTCTACCACGGCTCACTGCATGGGTGCCTGATCAGTCTCAGGGACCACCATACACGGTCCTGAACATCTTTTGACTTAAGGACCTCTTTTTAAAATGCATGAATGCTATGGGCTTCTCTATAGAAAAAATGCAACATGCGCCTAGGGTCACAAAATTGCATATTCAGTTTCAGAGAGTTTGAGTTAAGCGCATCATGGAGGAATAAGAAGTGATTTTCCAAGGCAGGAGGCCGAGTAGCCTCAAAGTAATAAGCTGACTTTGGGGGGATGTAGAAGGAAAATATGATGACTTCAATTAATAAAATATATCTAAAAATTATAAAATTCAACTTTTAACAATATTTAGTAGGACCTAAAAATTACCTTATTTAATTTATAAATAATACATATACCGAGGGCCACACATTTAAAAAATATTTTACATATAAAGCACAATCTACACAGTTTAAAGAACCCTGGCCTAGTCTTACTTGCTATTCTTCTAGATAGGTAGAAGTGTGATTTGAGGGCTAATTTTATAGCCTCACTGCAATCCTGCTATGGGGGCTAAATCCCTCATTACCCATTTGTTTAGTTTTTATATAATGAAATCATGTGTGTGTGTACATATATGTACACACATATAAAAAATAAAGAAATCTTGGCATTAACCCATTCAATTGTTAACAGCTATTAATACAAGATTATGGGTATGTGCATCGTTTCTCTAGCCAGTAGGATTCTTGGAGCACTGAACACATAAAAGTAACGTTTCATGCGTATTATGAAAAGAAAAATAAAGCCAGGTGAATGTACAGAGTCACCAGGAGCTCCAACTTGGGTCTAGCCTATAGCAGGGACTCGTGTGTGTTACAAGATAGCAGATAAGCACAAAGTACTAGCGAGCACAGCAGAAAGGCGTTTGGCACTGGAAGGAGGGGTCAACAAAACAGAATTTGGGAGTCATTGCAAACATGCTTTCCCTGAGACGGTTTTGCCAGTCTGGCCATATTAGTGACAAGCATCAAATGCTTTCACACCACCATTTTATAACTTAGATTCCTGATTGGATTCTTGTCACTGGTTCCTAGTTAGCATAAATGAAGCATGCTGCTAATATCACACAAGACACAAGACAACTCCCTACAACAAAGAATTGCCTAGCCCAAGATGTCATTAGCAGCAAGGATGAGCAACCCTGTCTAAAAGGAGCAAAGTAATGCCCTTAAGATTGGCCCACGGTCGGGGGTAACACTAGAAATGCGTGTGTTCATTCAATGGCTTCTTGTTTGCTATTCTATCCCAGAAATCTCAATCCTATGAGCAGCCAGTCTGCCCCCGGCGGAGTCTGAAATATCACTGATTCATCACCAACTATCCATCTCACAGTAGGGAGGAAATTTAAGACCAGCTCTATCAAAGGAAACATAAATCTGCCCTTTCTATAAGCCTTAAAGAAACAGAATTTAATGATCTCAGCTGGGGCCTAATGAGCCAGTGTCCACATCAGAAAACTGCTCTGTGTTTGACGTGTTTGACAGTATGTTAGGGGAAAATAGGGGGGGAAATATTGGAAGACTAATTGAGCACTGCAGCTGAGCAATTCACGGAAGCGCTGTCCTCTAGCCAAAGGTTGTTATGCTTCGGTAGAGCCAGAGACAGACTCTGCCATGACAATGTCACTCTTTTACATGGGAAAAATATGACTTTAAACATAACAAAAGCTGGGAGTATGTGGGAGGCATGATTTTAGTTTCAGGAACTGCTGTCAAAAAGAACCACCCAGCTGTGGCTAATGTTTGACTTTGATGTAAAGTGCACCAGATATTAAAGGGTTCCAGGTACTTAATGTTCTGCTTTGAGTCTGGGAAAGTGGGGCTGAGGTATAAGGGGGCTACTACCTGAGAATGGACTGGGCCAGTCCCATGAGACAAGGTCGTCATATAGCATTTATGAAATGGTCAGGGGCTCCCAGCACAGGGACTGCACCCCTGACATGGCTGCTCCAGGTGACAATGGAGAAAGACATCAGGAGGATGTGAGGGAATGTCAGCAAAGAGGGTGGGATAAATGTGATTCTGAAACAGCCTTGGGCAATGCACCCCATCTCTGGGCTGCTGGGAAATGAATAAGGCCAGGACTGGTCAGAAGTATGACAAGTATTTAGGTGTGTTAAGTCAGACTTGGATGTGAAGATTAATCTGTTAGTTACTTGATATATGGTTAATTAACATCTTCTTGGTCTCAGTTTTCTCTCTTGAAAAGTGGTGATACTAACAGACCTCACTTTATGTTTAACTAAAAGCATCATGTAAAGTATTTATGAAGATTAGCTAAAAACCTGCCTATAAATCTAGCACATAGTATATCATGTGCATAGATCACAAATATGAAATACTTGTGAACACATGATTGAAACTGAGATTATATGAAGGTCTGGCAGTGGCATAGGCAACAGACTAAGTATGTGAGGACGAGCCCATCTGTCACCATAAGGGTTGCTATGGCACCTGGAAAACTTTATAAGTGAAATGACACCCCTGATTTAAAGCATTCAATGTCTTCATTAAAGCATGGGTATTCCCAAAGAAGTTGTTCTATTCTACCTACTAAAACTTTATTGAAAGTTATTTTGATAAGTTAAAAATTTGTGGGTGGAAAAAGACTAAACTTGGAATGAGCAAATCTGGAATCTAGACTCCGAGTCTACCTAGTGGTGTGACCTTGGCCAAAAACTTCACCTAAGTTGCCCCATCCTTATCTGTAATTGAATACAGTTCTACTTGACCTCCAAGTCTTAAAGATATTATAAGAATTAGATGAGATAGTAGAGGCATAAATATACTAAAAATTTCCAAGTGGTACATAAACAAATGACAGTATTGCTAGTACTACTATCTGACAAGTTACACACATATACATGCATGATACAGAGTTTGCATTAGTAATAAACTCATATTTGATGTAAATGAAGATAGAAAAAGACAAGTCATTGAATTGCCAACATGAGGGTTGAGAAGATGAGCAACATGAAATAGCATTATTTAGGAGCATAATCTAGATGTGGATGTCTTGAAAGAAAATAATGTGAAATAGTGGAGACTATAGATCTGGACTTTCCAGGTGCCCATGTCAAATACTGAAGGCAAACATTGACTCTGAGAAGTCATATCCCTTTCTCACTAATCCCTCCCTATCCTAAAGTGGTGATCATAAACCTGAGGAAGGAGCTCAAATGGTTATTCTGTATGTATTGGTTTGTTTAATGTATCTCTCAATCATACCTTTTTAGCATCTGGAAAGTAGATTTGACAGGCAGGTATCAAGTCAGACTAAAGAAAGGTTGAATTAGGAATGTTGGGGTCATCTAGGAGAAGGGTAGGCTGGTAGCAGAGTAAGAGGAAGAAAGGGGACTTGAGTATAGATATTGATCTGAAATTAGATCAGTGAGGGAGCAACGATTAGCATGTGGGTGCCCTACAGCTAGTAAAAGCCCTGAATTGATTTAAGATTCCGTATGTCTTCTAACACAAGCCAGAGAAGGGCAGTGATCAGGAACCCTACTAATGACTACTATTAAGACTCTACAGAAGTAGAGTCGTCACTATGAGAGGCCTGTTCCCAGGAAGCCTGGAGCTCAGGTCAAGAAATTCCATCCCTAGAAACCTAGACTTATGTGTAGGGACTTGGTCACAGGAGAAGGAAAAAAAAAAAAAAAAACCCTAGTATTTGTGAAGTGCCCTTTTTGTGCTGTGTGCTGAACCAGCTGCTATGCCCTCATCACTTTCAAGTGTGATGAGATGGTTTCTATCACCCTCATTTTACAAATGAAGAAATGTAAGCTCAGAGTCTCAAGAAACCCAGGCTGAAAATGGCAAAGACTATGCTCTTTCACATGTACCTCCTCATACCTTGCACTTAGTAAATGCTTAATATTAATTTACTGCAAGAGCACTGAACTGACTTTTACCATACTGTCGAATATACACACACCTGTGTACGTTCTCATTTCCCCTGTGAGTTCAGCACCTTCTCCTCATGTAGCTCCATCAGCATAATGAAGGACACATAACAGAAGTTTCATAAACACAGAACTTCAAATGAAACTGAATTAAAAACTTGGACAAGCCTATTGTTAATATATGGATGTGTGAGTTATTTTCTTCTGAAACTTCCCAAATATACAAGGCCAAGTCAATACAAAAAAAGAAAAATAAAAAAATAGACATATATACACATTAGGTGGTCCTTCCTCTCATTTATGAAGAGGGTATTTTATTCTAACCTTCAAAATGCTTCTCTAGATATTCCCATCACCTCTCATATGACCTTTCCCATTCTATCTTTTTTTTCATCTAAGGCTGGCTGACTCATTCTACACGGACAATTAAACCCATACAAACCTCCTCTTCAGGTTCATTTGATAACAAGCTTCTGGTATTCTCTGCCCTTACTGCCTCTCCCCACACAGCCTTGAAGTTCATTCACAATGTCCAAAAACTAGGAGAAACAGATAGGGAGTAGTGGAAAGATCTAGCTGCTGGCACTGCTCCTGACCATCCAATCCTGAACTTAGAAGCAGAGCATAGCACTGCCAACACAGATAGCACCCAAGTGTTTCCTTTCATTAACTAGAGATGCAGGGACCTCTCATAGAAAGGAAGAAAAGAAACACATATATTTGAAACAATCCTCACAGTTCTGAATTTGAAGAATTACAGTACTGCATGATTTTATTTTTCTCTCAGATTATTCTCTTTTACAGCTAATACCACATTGCCATTTTGTCTTGTGCCATAATGTGTAGAATAAAAGGGAATGGTTGCTATGCAGGAGTCGTGCATCAGCATAGGAAGCTCTGTGCAACTATTAAATGATGCCGTTAATCACATTAAATAGGAGAGAGTGACATACCTCATCACGGAAGACCAGGTTTTTCTTTCCATTTTTTAAATATATATGTGAATGTACTGCAATGTACAGTAATGTACATTCGCATTTTTGCATGCAACATATTTCACACCCATTTTAATGAACCCCACTGGGCATTCTTATCCTTTTGTTAAGCTGGTATTGAACGAGAATGAGGGCCTCTCTAAACATCATTTAAGAAATTGAGTGTCTACTGATGGCCAACCTGAACCACTTGCCAGCCCAAGTACAGATTCCTGTCCTTTGCGTGTGCTGTTTCTTAAAACTCCATTCCACAGTTCCACCTGATTTTATGTATTTTTCATAGCTCTTTTCAGTCCTCTACTTCTTCTGGAAGCTCACCCTGGCTCTTTTAGTACACAATAAATGGTGTTTATTCCTTCTCATAGGTTTGTCTCCCCATCTTTCCTCCTCATACCACACACCTTACCCAAATTACCTACAAATGAGCTCCTAAGACACAGGAACAAACATTTGTATTTTTCTCTTCAGTGTTGAGTATAGTTCCTGACCAATAATGGGAGCTTCCCAAAACAAAGGGGGTGGGGAATATACGTTTGTGCCTCTATATGAGTATGTGAACTCTGAATAAAATAGAAAAATTATTCCAGCCAAGTTTAGGTTATTTAAGAGTCCAATCTGGTGTGTAGGGTGGGGGGTGGGGTGGGGAGGGAAGAGGATTTGGTGGATTTAGGCAAATTTTCTATTGGGTTGTGAGGGATTGGGAAGAATGAACATGGTTGCTAAAGAGTCGGGGGAGCCACAGCATCTTTTACTTCTATGGTGAAGCAGTGCTGAAAGCAAGAGAAGATTTCTGCTACAGATAGGAACCGCTTCATGGGCTGGACCAAGAATAAAACCCTATGATCATCTGTCATGTGATTTTTCATTGTAGTGAAATACAACCAGATCAGCAAATTTTCACTATAGACTTAGGCTCTGAAACAAAGACAAAGCTTTGTTATATGGAACTTTTTGGAACTTTTGTTAGAATGGCCTTTGCTTTCATGGATTTTAAGAGAATAAGAGGACATATTGTTCTCCCTTGCACAACCCATCCTAGAATTCTTGAAGGCAAATAAGGGACTGTATTCCATGTTCTTGTTCATCCAATGCATATTTGCTCATCCACTGTCACAACTGTACCCTATGAATGCAACAAGGACTGTTGTATAAGCAAAAAAAAAAAAAAAAAAAAAAAATCTGTCTTGAGAAACAAGAAGGAGCCAGAGGCACCTACCTAACTGTGGGACTACCTATAGCTTTGCCCTTCTTCCACTGCATATCCCTGGGTCTTATCTCAAAGGCAAGATTACAAAAAAAGGAAAAGACTCAGACACTCAGGCAAAGGAGAAAGTCTAGTTACATAACTTTGAGTGTGGTATCCATGCAGGAAGAAAGGTTCATTAATCAGGTCTGGCATCTGTGATGATGATAAGAGCAACAGAACAAGCTTCTTACCTCAAAATGCCTTTCTAATCTGTTCAGTGGGAACTAAAACCTACACCTCTTTTTGAGGGAGAACAGAGTCTTTCCTTTCATAATAAATGAGCCTTTCAATGGCAAATTAGTCCAGTGGGGTGGGGAGATCCATAAATTAAGATTCATAATAAAATATGGGAACAGAATGGGGATAGGCATTCAAATGAGTAGTCTTTGGGGGGAAGGAATTCTATTGTATTTAAGGGAGAAAATAAAGATAGTAAAGATTAGGAATGAATTCCTGATTTAGCAGGAAATGTAGAATTATTTCATCCTGGTTTTCTCAGACCTTAAGCAAGTCTTCTCTAACAAAGGAAATGCCTGCTGAAACAGCATACAGCTACACATCCATCTCCTCTAAAATTGGCTGCTGCTACACAATGCTAAGTATTAGTCTAGGCATGTGTTCACAACTCTTATTTTTCATACTGGAAGCAGATGGTGAATTTCTTTTTTATTACTCAAATGCTGTGGGTTGAATTTATTCTCCAAAAGGATATACTGAAGTTCTAACCCCAGGTGCCTGTGAACAGGACATTTTTTGGAAATAGGGTCTTTGCAGATATAATCAAGCTAAGGCTGTACTGAATTACAGTGGGTCTTAAAATCCAATGACCAGTATCCTTCTAAGGAGAGGGATATTTAGAGATATTGAGACATAGACGCAAAGGGAGGAAAGTTGTGAGAAAAAGAGGCAGAGATTAGAGTGATGCATCTACGAACCAAGGAATGACAAGGACTGCTGGGAGCCATAAACAGCAAAGTGGTGGCAAGGGAGAATTCTTCCCTAAAGCTTTCAGATGGAGCATGATCCTGCTGACTCCTTGATTTGGACTTTCATCCTCCAGAACTGAGAGAGAATAAATTTCTTTTGTTCTAAGCCACTCATTTGTGGTAATCTGTAATGGCAGCTATAGAAAACCCATACCTCAAGTGTCATCCAATCCACCTAACGTGTTCACCTGTGTATTGGAACACAATTCTCCATGGGTTTCACATTTCTGCATATCTTGTGAGCAGAGGCACTGATAGCTTTTGATCCAGAGTATCTTTTCAAGGATACCTGAATAGCAAAACCTTTGGAAGACAGAGAATCTACCTCTGGGGTAGAAGTCAGACATATTCACTGTCCAGAATGACAGAGTGTCTGTCTCTAAGGTTAGGGATGAAAAGGTTTACTTTCAGCCCCTTTCAAAATAATCGGCATTTCCTAAGCACCAGATCCCTTTCCTGTAATGCAGCCCACTGCTTATGCAGGGGCCACCTTGTCCTTGTTGCAGTGCCCTGTGCCAACTGGGACTTGGAAAACCAGAACAAATGATGACACTCTGACAACTATTACTGCTGAGAGTAATAAACTGTCATTTATCTGACTCAGGAATCTTGTGCCTTCTGCCAACATTCATGAAACTATAGCAGGCTAATTTGTTAGCCTGCAAATAGGGTAAAATCTGACCCTTCACAGTTTTTGAAACTGAGTGCCTTACCATCCAAGCATCTGATGGTCTTTCCTTCTGTTTCCACTATCAAATGATCACATGATCCCTCCTCACCTGCTCCTGAGTGTGCCATACAGGCAGAGCAGGGCCAAGATTTTACAGTTCGTGACCATTTTATACATAGTTGGGCAGTTAAGATCATACACACAAATCAATTAGACTCTAGACTTTGAGAGTCTGCCTAAAATGCAGAATCTCAGACACCATTCCAGGTGTAAGAATGAAAATCTGCATTTACCAAGGTCCCCAAATGATCTATAGGCATATGATAGTTGAAAGTGCTAAATTGGATTACAATAAGATGAAGAATACCTGTTTCACTGCACCATGATAGCTCAGTGAGGGAGATCAGTGTCACCTGGGGTTGTCAGGAAAAGCCACATAAATATCGGTCTTTTTGAACACCTATTTAAAGGGTAGAAATTCTTCTCATAATTTAAATACAAATATTTTAAGAGTTAGGCCATTCTAACAGACTGTTAAGGTCCCCCAAAGGTTTTAGGGAAAGAAGTAAGGCAAGGAACAGAAAAGCCGAGTATTATAGAGCAGCTGATAGCAACATGGAGGTGGGCATCGAAACCTCACGGTGTTCCAGAACCTCCAGCCTCCCAGTGTAGCAGCATCTTCATGCTGGAAAACCTGAACCATGCTCCACCCCAGCCTACGTGCTCAGCAGTAGGAGTTGGGACCAGAGTGTACCACCAGACCTATAAGCTCTGCTACGAAACACAGCATGAAGGCAGCGACCACTGGAGCAGCTAAAAAAGCTTAGAGCTTCTAGACATTTCGAGACAAATAGAAAGGTTTTCTTGTAAGAAAATTAAAATGCAAATTGCAATGTCTGCTTAATATCCTTTGGAGAATCCTAATGCTATAAATACACTATTTACTCCTAGACATGTGCATAGGTGCGTAATTGTGTTAATATGCAGGAGGGCAGCTCATCCTGCTTGTTAAATCTTCCCCTACATTTTACAGCTTTACAAATGTCAGGCCGTTAGGCCATAACTCTCCGGTGAGGACCTCATTACCTATAAAGCATTCATATCTGCCACATAAAAGATGCAGGTGAGACACAGATTTAGCAATTAACCCATACATCTTTATTCGTCTGACCGGTCTTGCCTTTTTTTAAAAAACAACAATTATATTTTCCTGGGAGCTTTTTACAAAGTACCATTCTTTTTCTTGATGTTCAATTTGGGGAATGGAACTGCCAATCAAAAGATTTATTTCCTCTGGTAAGTGGTCTAGGTGGGGCTACTTCTTAAAAAATAATAATACAGGTAGACTCCCCAAATTCTGACAATTCTGTAGAACTTCCAGGGATAGGGAGTCTGTAAGTTCCTTGACTGGCCAAACTGTAAAAAATGGGGACGCTTCTCCCTCTTGTGCTATATATACCCACTCCTGCCACAAGCATGCCACTTGGAGCTCCAAACAGGCTCACCTCTTAGGGACATGCCCTTAGCTCTGGGTCTTTCTTTACCTCTATACTCTTATCTGAACTTGCTATTACCCTGGCAATCAGAAACAAATGTACCCTCTGGGGTGACAAAGATTCTCTCATTGATTAAATTCTATTCAGGCTCCCTTGAAATCTTTTCTAACTAGGCCTGAATTTGGACTTCTGTGTTCATCTCTGCATGCTCCAATTTAGCAAGAATCATGCTAAGTCACTTTAACCAGAATCCCCCGACACTTGCCATATCTGATCTGGTTCCTCATCCTCCACCACCCCCAGGTAATGTCTGACCAATGTGGCCCACCTATAGCAAGAATCCTGTCAGATCGGTGTAGCTAGAATTCTCCCTTAACCTTGATGTTTCCTCTTAGTCATTTTCAATGCACTGACTGCATCCTGCTCCTTGGATATACATTCCCATTTGCTGGATTCAGAGTTAAGCCTCATCTCTCTCCCCTACTGAAGAATTCCATCCCAGAGATCCCTTATACCTGCTGTGATACTCCCTCCACCCACACCCCCTTGAATAAAGTCTTCCTTACCATACTTCAGTGTCATTGATTTTTTTTCCTTAATGGGATTAATTCATAATCAATACCTTTAGGATTGGGGAGAATAATATTGGTTCAGAATCTGTGCTTGACACTCTACTGCCCATAAATGAGCAACTTTAACCATTATTATTACTCCAGAAAGTAGCAAATGTCTTCCTTATATTTCAAATGTAGAAACTGGAACTCAGAAAAGCTAAGCAACTAGCCCAAGGTTGCCCAGTACTATACTATATATCAGTGGTCCCCAATCTTTTTGGCACCAGGGGCTGGTGCCCCTATAAGAATCTAATGCCTGATGATCTGAGGTGGATCTGAGACAGTGATGCTAGCACTGGGGAGTGGCTACAAATACAGATGAAGGCTCGCTGGCTCTCCCACTGCTCACCTCCTGCTGTGTAGTCCGTTTCCTAATGGGCCACAGACTGTTAGGTTGAGGTCCTTGGCCCAGGGATTGGGGACCCCTGTTCTAGAGGACCTTAAACATCAGGCTTATTCCACAATCCATTTCCACTCCTCCCTCCTTCAGAGAGAGGCTGTCTCTCTCTTTAGCTCATCGTGAATGAGAGCCTTTTGTATGGCACCTAGTAACTATTTCATAATTACTTTCTCTTCAGGAGTAAGGCATTAATCTAAAAAATGAAAAGGAACTAATAACCCTAATAGGTAAAATAACTTTCTCACCATAAATAGGACTTGCTACCTCCCCATAATATACACATAGAATAGCAAAGTCCCATTTGCTTTCTGTGCTGGGTTGATGGAGAAGGGGTGCTGCTTTTCTAGTATGTATAAACATGTTAAGTCTTGACTTGATTTACATTTCTAAGAGAAATCAGCTGAATACATTCTTCAGGCTGAATACTCAGTCTGAATGTGAATAGGTTAATTCCCAAGAGGATACTTACAAGACTCTTACAAACAACCCCCAGGAAATTAGAATGAAAGTGCCATTTTTATGACAATTCTCAAGTTCCCACTGGGATAAAATCTATAATGTCTTACATCTATTAAGGCAATTTATTACCAGCTTGCCTTACTTACGTATCCAGGTTCTTCAGATTTTTGAAGGACAACTTTCAGTCACTTTGCCAAAAATGTTTTATCTGAAGCAAAAACTGTCTTTTCTCTAAGGAGTGTGGTTAGTCAAGTAAGTCAATCATCTGAACTTGAACTGTACTGAAAATAACCCTGCTGAATTTCATAAGTTCTTTTAAAAAATTACTGAACATTTATTTATTCTAAGCCAGGTACTAGACAAAGTGATCATGACAGCTGTTCCATATGCTAAGATGAAATAATAATAATGCCTTTGAATTAGTATAGCATGTTCAAAGCAGTATTAATAACAATAACCATTTATTGAGTCCTAAGCATTTTTTAAAAGGTTACTTCATTTAATTGTTACTTCATTTGATTATTTAGTGTCATTAGCTGAATCTTAAAATTGATGAGCTGGTGAGGTGGCTCATCAAAGGACAAATGCAGGTTTTGAGCCAAATCATTCCCAAGCCCATGCTCTTTGGCCATATAC
>CM053504.1:68213260-68296659 GCA_028627145.1 Eidolon dupreanum | reverse complement strand
CTCAATAAATATTTCCATAGTGATTAATAAAGTACAAATTCCTATAAGTGCACTGTTGAATTGTAGCTTTTGTTATGTATTTTCTTATGTAGTAAGTAATTTTCATGTGTGAGTCTGCAAAAAATGATTTTAAGATGAATTCTCACACTTGGTACAGTTGAGAACTGCAACATGCTCAAATCCATACAAGTTACAAGAAAAGTCTTCCATGATTTGGTGCCTATCTACCTTTCTAACCACAAAATGGATCACTGCTGTGAAAAAGACACATACTGAAATCACACAAGAGTTCCTGCAGCTTTCTGAATCATCCCTGCTGCATGGTGCTGGTGTCTGTGCACCTGTCATGTTTCGGAATGGCCTTCCCACCTTGCTTGATAAACTCTTACTCATCCCTCACTTTGGTTATCATCTCCTCTGTGCACTGCCCGTGTCATTTTGTGACCCATCTTCCAAATGGGTGTTTTTATTTTTTGTACTTCACCAAGACCTTTATAAACCACTCCCTCACTTATCTCACTACCTCAGGTGCATATTTATCTACCTCTTCTCCTTTAAGATGGGAGCTCTTTGCAGATAAGGTTGATTCTGCCTTCATATAGCAGATATAATCCCAGGGCCTGATACATAGTTAATGCTCAATTAATAGCTGCTGAATGAGTAAACTGGTAATAGTTCTGCCTATCAGGCAAGCTGATTAGAAGGAGATGAAAATTACAGAGTTCTAATGTTCTACCCTTTGACTACAAGGCATGGAGTTTTCTATTTATCCAATTTATTATCAGATATAATTAAATAAACATGGAACTCATTTTTACTAAATTCACTTTATTTTCCTAGGATAAAATGTGTCTGTGTACCACCTTTCCTTTTTTCTACTATGCCCAGACACCCCAGTATGCAACCTCATGTTCTTCTCTCTCGTTGCCCAAGTTTTAGAATCATTTCCCAGAATACTTTGAAAAGAGTTATTTCTAACCTGCACAACTCCAGCCAGTAAAAGGAAATTTCTCAACCATGCATGAGAATCATCTATCTCATTTGTGGCTTGGAGAGCTTGGAGGAGAATAACAGTGATCGTAAGCATTCAACAGTACACCCAGCAAATGCTGAAATTTAAGAATTCTAGAGATTGAGAAGTGATTTATGGCTTGAAGAAAAGCTTAAAAATCTATGTTTCAATGTAGTACTCTAATCTGTGCAGTTTGAAAGAAAAGTATTTTTGCACCAAGACTGACAGACTAAATACATTTTTCCATTTCTTTTACTGAAGCATTTTGTTGTTCAGCTCAGAAGTGGTTGCTAATTGAAGCTAAATGTAAGCATTACTGTCATAATCTTGTTCTAGAATTTTTATTTAGAAAATGGAAAACTGAAAGCATTCTCTTACAGAGGAAAAAAAATGTGACATCTTCATTGTCAAGGAAGACCCTTGCTCAAGACTGAATATAACTAACTGAAATACATATATTTCTTTTTGAATCAAGTAAGCCCATCACCATCATTATCCTCATCATCAGCTAGCATTTACAGAGCACCATTTATTAATAGTTCACTGAACTGGATAGTATTCCCCTTGCAAGAGACTGATAGAATAGGATGAGAAGTCATGGCTTCTCTAGAAGAAGGGGCTGAGGGGTACTCCTTGAATAAGTCCCTAAGATGTTATCAATATCATTCAGAGACTCGAGCCAGACATTCTCAGGGAATAATAGAGACAAGCTCATTTGATGTCATGTAAAATGTCATGTTTAATAGGCTGTGGAGCCTTCATTTTATAAAGAATACCAACTCCTCCCCAATAGTAATAATATCTACAGAGTCCACCGAGATGTGTCTTGATGTGGCCATGATAGCTGGGCTGATTGTGCTATTGGAAACATTTTGGTGGCCGCTACTTTTAGGAAAGGAAGTCCATAATCATATCACAATACCTTTACTCCATAGGATATTTAATCTAACTTGTTTCTAGACCAAGGGAATTTTCTCAAGCTGTATTGCTGGACTTTGTAGAGGAGAAGAAAATCACTGCTACAGTTATTTTCCTTGGTTTCCAGAGCTTCTTTTAAGAAGAAAGTGACTTTTGAACGAGGTTTAGGAGGAAAATTGTGAAGTTCAGCGCAGCCCTTTCTGGAAGCCCTGGTTTGCTTTTCTCACATTACCTTCCTACTGGTCTATTTCTTTCTTCCCTTCGTCCTCCCTCCTCCCACATACTTTTCAAGGATGCTCCCAGTGGAGGCACACCACTCATCTACTGGCTATGGGTGGATTTAAGTGACAGTTACACTTTAACAGAACTGTTTAAGTCCTCTATGTAACATCCTCATGACATGCTTAGACTGCTACTAAAAATAGTTTCAATAGCAGTGAACAAATAGTAATGAAATCTTCCAAGGCAAAAAGCATATCCTTTTGCAATCAAAATTAGATTTCTGGCTCTTCCGCCTAAGCAAAAATGAGTACTGCTTAGATGAAGCAGCAAATTTTATCACTCTAGTCACCTCGGGTCATTTACTCATGTTGTTCCTCCCATCTCACTCCCATGTAAGGAATCCATTCCACCTGTTGCAGAGACAGGATAAGCATAAGTTATGACGGGTAGGTATGAATGCTCTCTAACTCTAATAATTCTCCCAAATAAGGATCTTTTGAATGCTGTTCATCAGAATGAAATATGTTTGCTGAAATGCTTCAGACGCCTTCTATTCAAGATATTATGTTTACCTTGCACAGAAATACGAATAAACCTCAGACTTTTTTCTTGACTCAGTCAATTCTTGGTTAATCACAAATAAATGGCTTAATATGAAGTTCAGTTTACACTTCTAACTTTTCACTGTACAAAATCAGATAACATAGAAATCTGATTCAACTTTAGCAAGCATCTCAATGCTCATTTAAAAAAATTAGTGGTTCCCATCATAAAACTTTAAACAAGAACTGAAGTGTATAAAGTTATGAGATATATTTAATTTTGTAGTTCTTGAAATAGGCTATGAATATTGGTCCCTATGGTAACATTTATAAATGTTTTAGATATTGGAAGTTTCGGTGGAATAAGTGTGTGGCTACCCTAGCTGAGCACTTATATAAAAAGAATATTGATTTGGATTATGAATTCAGTAACTTAAAGTCATAGAGTATTAGCATTGGAAGGAAGGGGACCTTGGAGATATTGCTGGTATATTAGAACCTGTAGGAAATGTTCTCAGTAGATTCAAAGGGATCCCCAATCAGTCCTACAGGCACTCAGGATAAGGGAACAAAAATTCTCAAATCTGTTCTTTGACACAACATTTAATTTCCTGGGGGTAACATTTTCTACTAGTTGTTGGCACCAACACTTCAATTTGTAGTCCCATAAGCATAAACTCATTATCATGCCTTATACATGGTAATATTGGCAACAGACCAGAAATCATGCTTATACCATTGTATCATTTCTTTCACTGTCATTCTTTTAACAATAAGCATTTATTGAGCATCTACTATGTCAGTCATTATTCTACATGCTACAGATTATAGCTATGAACCACTGTAGCCAAAGCCTCTGCTTGCAGAATTTACATTTTTCAAGTGAGTCAAATTATAAGCAAGCAAATAAGTGAGTGAATGAATGATGGATAAGATACATGGGTATAGTAAAAAGTTTTACAATGAGAATAAGGTAATATAATATGATAGAAAGTTCCTGGAGCATTTATAGAGAGAAAGCTTTCTGAGAACATGAAAGACAACAAAGAACCAACTCTGTCACTCTGGGAGATGTGCATGACAGGCATAGGGATCAACTGGTGCAATGACCCTGAGAAAAATGTGTGGGGAGAACAGGAATAGTCCTGGCACTTGTAAGTCAGTCATTTCTCTTTTTCTCAGGGTTTTTCTCACCTATTCCTACTGTACTCCATCTGTTCTGACCCATTCACATGGGCTTCACTGCATTATCATTTTCCCAGTCTCTATGTTTTATGTTTTCCTCTTTCATTATTGCCACTAAAAATATCTCCATATTCTGGAGTTCTAACTACATCCCTCTGTCCTGAGCAAAAATTTTGCCCATGGAGAAGTCTAAACTTGTCAAGCTTAGCTTCTATTACCTCCATAATTTGGCTCTGACTGCTAGTTTCCATTCACTTATCCATTACTACAGACATGCCACACATTTCGCAACCATCATTTGTTCTGACCATTCTCAGTCACCTCACATGTTGCCTTTTTCATTTTGTCCATGTATTCAAATTCTACACACATTTTAAGACATATACTTAAGACACTAAGGTTTAAGACCAAACAAGACTATTTCCTCATTCTCCCTTGTTTATTATAGCCTAAGATGTCTCATTTTTCTTTCAGTCTATGACAATTTGTGCCTGCATAATTTATTTGTTCATTAATCAAGTTCCACTTTGTAACACCTTTTCTTTCATTATCAAGAAATAGTATATATTTGCACAGCAAAGGAAACCATCAACAAAACAAAAAGAAACTCTTAAATAGAGAAGATATTCACTTATGCTACATTTGATAAGGGGTTAATATCTAAAATATATAAAGAACACATACAACTCAACAACAAGAAAACACACAATCCAATTAAAAACTGGGCAGAAGATCTGAATAGATATTTCTCCAAAGAGGAAATGCAGATGGCCAAGAGACATACAAATGATCAAGATCACTAATCATCAGAGAAATGTAAATTAAAACCACAATGAGATATGACCTCCACTTGTCAAAATGGCTATCATCAATAAATCAAAGAACAAGTGTTTGTGAGGATGTGAAGAAAAGGGAACCCTCATACACTGTTGGCGGAATTGCAAATTGGCACAGCCACTATGGAAAACAGTATGGAGGGTCTGCAAAAAATTAAAAATGGAACTACCTTTTGACCCAGCAATTGTGCTTCTGGGTATTGATCCAAAGAAAACCAAAACAATAATTCATAAAGATCTATGTGCCCCTATGTTCATGGAAGCACTATTTACAATAGTCAAGATATGAAATCAGATGACTGAATAAAGAAGTTATGGTTCATATATATAATGAAATATTACTCAGTCATAAAAAATGATATCCTACCATTCACAACGACATGGATGGACCTGGAGGTTATTATGATGAGTGAAATAAGTCAGACAGAGAAAGATAAATACCATATGATTTCACTTATATGTGGAAACTAAGGAACAAAAAGAACAAACTATTCAAAAACAGACTCACTAATATAGAGGACAATCTGGTGATGGCCGTAGGGGAGGGGAGTTGGGGTGCTGGGAGAAAGGGGTGAAGGGTTAAAGAAGTACACATTAGTATCTGATAGATGGTCACGGGGATGCGGAGTATGGCATAGGAATGCAGTCAACAGTAATGTAATGGCTATGTGTAGAGCCAGTGGGAAAAAAAGGTAATCAGGGGGACTGTTTCGTAAACTATAAAAATGTCTAACCAATGTACTGTATACTTGGAATTAAAAATAAAATAATAATAAAGAAGAAATAGTATATATTTTTTATACTTGTTTTCCTGTCTACATGCTCATTTTTGGTTTCCCCAATTAATTGCAACTACTTTGAGAGCAAAACCATGCTTTTTCTTCCTTTCTCCCAGACAGCCCTGGCATACAGTAGGTGTTCAGTAACTCCTTATGATTTGAACTGATCTGAACATAGTTCTGTCTGTTTTAATTAATATGTATAGGTATGTTTGTACTTGTCTTATCTTTAATCAGGGCACATACTTCTTCAAGACTGACATAAAAGAAATTATGGTATGTCCTTTAAGGAAAGGAAAATGTCCTTCCAACTCATGCCCCAAGCCTCTCCCCAGCCATATTTGTAAAATGTACAATAGCTCTCAGCTCCACTGACTCAGAAAAAGGAACCCTCAGGAGGAAATACTGCACAGGCAAATTAATGATTTTGTGGGAGATGAAGGAATGGCATAGAAAGAGATGAGTGACTCCAAGGAGCTCTGTCTAGCCAACATGGAATAAGAACAGCAAAAAAAAAAAAAAAAAAATCCATTTAAATAAATGTCACAAGTTATATAAAATCCTAAGAAAACCAGAACCACCAACACCGAGAACTCTTTGCTGATGCCAGGCTTGCTAACAACACAATCTTCCTAGAAGGAAAAAAAAAAAAATGGTACAAAATAGAGGTATAATACTTGAAATCATAGATTCTGACTTTGGAGAAAATGTAGTGTAACCATTTATAAAGATGAGAGAATTGAGCCTAGACAACAGGGATTACTAGCAGAGATGACCCTAGCATGTAGACAGTGCTCCTCACATCACCACTACCCACTGGAGAGAAGGGCTGTTTCTAGTACACGGTGACAGTTCCAGGGACTGCTTTCCACTGTCGGCCTCTTTCTGTGACCAGAATTTTCTCAGGAGTTACCCCACTCTAGGTCTAAGTAACTCCTGAGAGCCCTGAATCCTCTTATTCTACCACCTCTTTGGGTCCTGAACAAACTAGTTATTAGAGAAACCAAGACACCATCTAAACCTACCATATCACACTCGTAGTATCTCTGTTCAAATACTGCCTCTTCTCTCAACTCCACACTGCTCTGAGGCTTTCTCTTTCCGAGACACAAATCCCCACTGCTCCCCAACCACAAGTATTTCCTCTGAGGTCCCTATGTCCTCTCTTTCTTTGTAAACCCCATCATCCTCAACTCCTTCATGAATCGCTCTGCCACTCTCAGATGTTGACAGAGACCTTGCAGTGCTTGGAGGACACTAATTGTAATAAATACATCTCAAACAAAATTTTTTCTTTCTCCTCTATCATCCTTGGTTAAGATGAACTCTCTAGTGCTTCTTCCAGAACATCTCTGCCGAGGCCTGGAAAAACAGAAAGAAAAAACAAAGAGAATTTCTTGTGGTTCTTTCTATCTAATTTCTACCTCCTCATCACTGCTAACTATCATGCTGCTGATCATTCACTCTTATTCACTGAAGCCTTTAACTCCAAGCTCACCATCTCAAATCCTGCCTTGTCCCGAGTGTCCTCAGTACATGTAGTTTTAAGCTACCTCACAACCAGTACTCCTCCCTGCATTTTAATCACCAAAGTCTCTCAACTTTATTTCTGCCATCTATTCCTATGCCTTCACCCCGGACTTTGTCATCGCCCATTGCTATTCTATTTCTGAAACATTTGATTTAAAATTCAACCCTTGAGAAACTCAATTGCCCAATAATAGGAAAATGGTTAAATAAATTATTGTAATGGCATAATACAGAATATCATGCAATTGTTTAAACAAATGAGGTAGCTATAAGTGTACTGATAGGGAAGTTCGCTAAGACATATTGTTCACTGAACAAAGTCAATTGGGAAATTAGAATCCATTCTTGTAAAAACAAATTATGTGCAGCCATGTGCATATATTACATAGAAAAATTTCCAAAAGGATAAACATAAAATTGCTGAGAGTGGTTACTTTAGAAAAGGGATTGATGATGGGGAAGATGAGGAGACACTTCAGTATTTTATATCCCCTCTGTAGTTCTATATCCCCTGCATTACATTCAATCAGAATGTATTTATACGTTATTTATATAATTTTATAAGGTGCAAATATGAAAAAAAAATTTCCGTCCTGACCACAGCTTTTACTCTCTATCATTCACACAGCTACTTCTCTTGACTCCAATTTGACTTCATTGAGAATTTAAGGTTTTTGACCCTTGTTATTTTTTTGTTGATTTCTTCCTGTCTGTCTCTTTGATTCTCCATCCTACTCTCCATTTTCTGATCACTTCAACCATTTCACTGTAATTTTGTAATTTTTGCCCCATTTTCCTTTTATCACATCTACTCAGTATTATTCCAACTTGGGATGAATTCAACTGTCCACTTTCTCTTAATCTATATTTAGGGGACTGCCACAAACTTCTCATTTTCTTCCTGTTTAGATGACTCCCCTACATCTCCTACAGATTATCTGCTCTCTGCCTATCATTACAATATTGAGGTTTCTCAGAGATTTTCCTCAGGGCCTCTTTCCACACTCCACATGCCTTTCATGCAGATCTCATCTACTTTTTTGACTTAAAAAAATTTAAGTTTATTAATAATTCTCAAGTCTTTCCTTCACCCTATGCCTCTCTACTAAGTCCCAGACTCAGGTATCCAGTTGGTTCCATGTGCCTCTCATGGATACCTCAACCTCAGTGTGTTCAAAACCATACACTTCTTTCCTCTTCCCAGATCTGCTCCTCTCCCAATATTTGTCATCACTATCTCACCTATGACCCCATCATCCTCCAGTTGCCCAAGCCACCAGATTCTCAAGATTTGAATTATTCCTTTTCTTGGCTCTCCACATTAATTAATTCACCTATTCTAATAATTGTGTCCCCTAAGTAACTCTCAAAATGTTTACTCCAAGTTATTATCATCTCCTGCCTAGGTTATTACAACAGCCTCTTGTCTAGTCTCTCTCATTTCTACTTTTATCCCTCTAGTCACTTCCCTAATAAAAATCAATAAATCAATAATTGCACTGACCCCCCCCCAAATGCCCAAAGTCTTTTATAGGGCTAACAACACTCTTCACAATGAACCCCCTGGTTATTTCTTCAGTTCATGCCATTTTACTCATTTTTTATTAAATTTATTGGGGTGACATTGGTTAATAAAATTATATATGTTTCAAGCGTACGATTTAATAATACATCATCTGTATATTGCACTGTATGTTCACCACCAAAAGTCAAATCTCCTCTCATCACCATATATTTGGCCCCCCTTTACCCTTATCTACCTCCCCACCCTGCATGCTCCATCTATAACTTCCTCAAAGTATTGTGCTTCCTTTCTTACCTCTGTCTTTACCAACACTGGACCTTTTGCCTGCATTGCTCTCCCATCACTCTGTAATGAGCATATTCCCATTCCTCTCTTTAGTCTCAAATCAGAGGTCACTTCTTCCTCTGGATCCCAGAGGACGTTAAGTATTCTTTCAGTGTTGTTCATGTCACTCTGTATTTTAACTGATGTTCTATTTGTTTGCTTCTTCACTGAATGATAAGCAAGTTCCTTGAGAGCTACGACAAGGTAATTTATCCTAATGTACAGGGTCTGGGACATAGCAGGAATATGGTATCATCCAACTGCCAATTACTCCTGAATCGAGCACTCTAATTGAAGTGTTTGTCTTAATCTTTAGATCCATGACTTATACCATCTATTGAATTTTACTACCTCAGTATTCCACATGCTATGAATGCAACATATCTAAAATCCATGCTTATCACGGCCCAATCCCCCCTGGCAAAACCTTTGCTGATTCTTGGGCTCCCTTTCTTGGTTACTTACACCAGCATCCACCTAACATTAGCCTCTTCATTGGTCCCCCAGCTTTCGTCTTGTTCTCTTCCAACCCATTCTTCCTTCAGTCATCTGAGTGAATTTCCTGAGGCTCAATAACATCATGCCACTTCTCTACCTAAAACTATGTACTCAATAAATATTTGTTGTATTAAGGAGTAAGTATCAAATGGGTAACTGATAAAGCGATAATGCGTTCTCATAAAGTGAGAACTTTGGGTCTGAAATCAGGAGTACTTTTGTTGTTTGTAGTTATATAATACTTTTAGGTTGCCAGATGAAACACTGCATGGTACACATTTATCTTTTCAAAATGTGTTGTTTATCTGCTATTCATATTTAACTGGGGCTCCTGTATTATATTTGCTAAATCTGGTAATCTTAGGCCCTGAGTACAAAGTATAGGTGAGCCTCAGCTTTGCTATAAAATAGCAAATTATATCCATCTTATCTGGCTGTTGTAGGAATTAAATAATCTGTGGAATTCTTTATAAATAGTAAAGCATTAATTGCTATCACCCACTATCAAATATTCCACTGGTACTGACAGAACTGAGACAAATCTTCAGGTCTCTTTATACTCAGTACAATGGCCTTTCCAATTCATAGACAATCCATTCCTCTAACACTAACCAACTTAACCAAATAAGGTGTTTGAGGAAAACATTAAGAAATTAAAGCTTTTTGCCTTTGATTCAGATTTTTACTTTTTACTAAGAAAATATGTGTATTTATATGCATAAATCAATAAAAATATATAACACTGTTTTACTTGTCAAACTTTAAACAAAAAATCAGCATAGATATCATTCAATATTTTTAACTCAATATTATTTTTTATTTATATTATTTGACATCTGAATCTAACTCATTTTTTAATAATAATGTAATATTCAATCAAGAGGATGTCTTAATTTTAGTGATTGCATTTTTTCATATCTAAGCTTTACAGTTAGTTAATTTAGATGTCTATATGTTTGAATATTATTTTTTCTCAGTTCTGTTATATATTTCTCCACTCTTCATAAAGTTATTTCTTCACTTTTGTTATAATATTTAATACTCAGAACAATTTCTACAATATGGAATTGACAACAATAACAATATAAGAAAACAGGACTTAGAGAAATTAAGTAATTTGCACAAGTTTTCATCACTATCAAGTGACATTGCTGAAATTCAAAAGAAGCTCAGCTCTGTTTATTATGCCTTACCTACTACATATGAAAACCATTTATTCTGAGGGCCCTTGACCTGTTGAGTCAGTTGAATAATAATGGGTGATATTGAGAAATAATGGGGAACAAAAAGAAAATGAGGGACCATCACATATGAGTATATAATAGGGGAACATCAAATCAAATTAAAAATAGGAAGCCTTTTGTGTCTCATCCTTCCTAAGAGTTTTTGCATCCCCTACAGTTTCTTCCACCCAGAGGTAATCAGAACTCTTCACAAACAATTATGCTTCAACTGGATAATAAACCCAAGGGAATGTGTCTCCTAACTCCGAGGTTAGCAAACTTTGTAAATGGCAGATAGTAAATATTTTTGTCTTTGCAGGCTATATAGTTTCTGCCACAAGTATTCTACTCTGCTGTTGTAGCACAAGAATAGCTATAGACGGTAAGTTAATAATAAGTATGTCTGTGCCATTAAAACTTTATATGCAAAACAAGCATTGAGTCATACAGTCCATTGGTCATGGTTTGGCAGCCTCTATTCAACAGAAGAATTTATTAGACACTGGTGACAGGCAAGTGGTAAATAACGTTTTGAACAGAAAAACTTTCTTTATTACCTCACATAATTAACCACACTCTTCCCCTCTAGATGATCAGCCCTGCCATTGGGTTGGCTAGTAAAATAATTTGTGATATCTTCCTGCTATAAATTCCAAAGTGGCTCAACCCTCTGAAGGCAGCCATGAGACCACATGTTTGCTACTACCTAGCACATGAAGGGATCCTCATTCTAATTATTTCAGTGTCTTCTGGGGAAAAGATCAGCAAAGACAGACATCGAGAATTACTGCCCCACAATACGACGTCAAGTTTCTGCAGAATACAAGATTTTCCAGAGTGTAATTAGGCAGGGATATACTTCTTTAATACATTACATATAAACTTTAAATACAGATATCTTGGCTTAAAGGTGCTTTTCAACTATTTGCTCACTTAAGTAGCTTGTATGTATACTGGCTATATGGAGAAAGGGAAATTTGGAGGAACCAATTAGGATCCCAAGCCTCCTTATTTCCTACACTTAGATTTCCAAAATTTATAACAAAAGAGGAGGGAAAAAAGAAGGAAAAGAGAGGGTGAAGGAAGAGGAGGACAAGATAAAAAAAAAAGAAGGAAGAGGAGGGAGGAGGAGAAAAAGAGGGAGAGTTAAAGAGGGGGAGCAAGGTAAGAAGGAAAACAGGAAGGAAAGGAATCTGTACCAAATACACAACCATTACTTTTTCCAAAAGAAACTTGAACCTCTAGATTGTAGTCATTTATTCACCCACTCATCAAACACATAAGAAAAATACTTTCCTACAATAGATATCAGGCCCAGGTATCTCATATATACTTCTCAGGCGCCTGACAATTTAAATAATTACTTTTATGCTTCTCTATTTCTCTTACTATATTAGGATTTCCATGAAGATAGGTATTGCCTGCTAACCATCTGTGGTAGGGGGCATTACATTATGGCCACCAACTCTTCCCCTCTTTTTTCCCAACTTAGTCATGTGATTTTGTAGTTTTTTCCATAAAGTTAAAGCTAAGCTTCTTGACTCTGGGATTCGCCAAAGTAATTGCTTGGCCAGTAAAATGAGATGAAGGTAACATGTTTATGCTATAAGCCTGGGCATTAAGAAGTCCCGTGTGTTTCTGCTTGCCCCTTGTGTATCTCGCATCATGAGAAGAGTTTCAAGCAGTTGTTGCAACTTCAACTTGGGCCCAAGAATGAATATACATGGACAGGGCCTGAGCTAGGAGTTTCACATGAAGCTGAGCCCAGACGAGCCCATGGTTTGCAGAAGAGCTGCTCAGCTGTGCCCAACCAAGGTCAATCAAATTCCTCCTGACAAAAAGATATGTGAGCTGTAATAAATAATTTTTATTTAGAGCTAATCAGTTTTGGAATGCCTTAGCGATGATAGCTAATTAATAACTCTTCCTAACCCTATGCCTAACAAAGTGTGCAGCACATAATAAATGCTCCATAACAAATTAATGAGAAACCTAAAAGACCATTCAACTATATCCTTTAGGCCTTGATCTCTTAAGACCATTCTAAGCAGACAGACCTCCTTTTCATCTTGTCTGGGCTTAATATTCCAAATTACACAAACCTTAAACTTCTACAGGCCTCAGAGATCCTGCAATAATATCAGATTTAAAACCACTCCTGGAGGTCTGTACCTGAAGAAAATGAAAAGAAGAGCAGAGAAAACAAATGCCTGACTAGTTTCCAGGTCCAGATTGATATTTTTCCCCCTATTTTTCCTGTTGAGGGCCTCAGTAATGGATCCTTTATCCTATTTCTCAGGTTTCACTGCAACTTTGCCATACCTATCACTGAGGAGATGCGGGACAATCTCTTTTACTAACTAAATTTGTAAAAATATTCTTCTGGCAGTTGGTAATAAATCCACGCACAATATTCATGACAGTGTCACTTTTTAAAATAATGATAGATATCATTCTGAACTGATCCTTTCGGTTCTCATTGGGAAAGAGCTCTTATCCTGATGTTCCTCAATAAGCCATTCCTTTTATTTCTCTGGATGTGTTTTAGATGAAGTTATCAACAGCAGGCAATTAACGTAACAAGGTCAAGAGATAAGAGCAGATATCCATCATGCAAGAGTGCCATCTACAGGAGGGGGCAGACAATTGACCAAGGGCATCAGCCCCTGAAAACCAATCAGCAGAGTCACCTTTCAGTGTAATTAATTATTCAAGCTGGAATTTAAGAGCTTTCCCTCCTCTCTGCTAAGCAGTGTCCCTATATTTAATAATTTTAAAATATAGGTACCTAATAAAATACTAATAAAATAATACAATTTTAAAATATAGGTACCTAATAAAATAAAATAAAAATCAACATGCCCTGAATACTGAGGAAAAAGAAAGACATTGTTTTCAAACCTATCCTTGAACCTTTCTCTTTAAATAGGCAGTGTTGGGGAGACTTGACTAGGATGTCAGTCTTTTCTCTATCAATTGTTGCTAATTTTATGTGTGATTTCGAGACCACTTCTGACACTTACTTTTGCATCTGTAAAATGGGAAGTTTATATGAACTTAAACATATTCTCAAATTTGTCTTTATATTTAGTATTTATATTTAGTAGCCCATGCTAATTCCCATTACTGGCTCTACATACCTGCTGAGAGTTAATTTAGACTTACTTCAATCAAGTCAGCCAAATGACTAATCAGTTAGGGCTGGCAGCTTGATCTAGTTTACTATGATAAGAATGAATTTGTCAAGGTGCACAGGTATATATATATAATATTCAAAAAGAACATGAAAAAAATATTATCTTCATCAAAGGTCTGTTTATATATCAAGCAGATATATTTTCATTTATACTGGGCATTGAGGTTATCAATCTCTAACCTCATTCTATTTGTTCATTAGCACATTGGGCATTAATAGTGTGGGAACAGAAACTTTGGTATGAATTGTTGTCTTTTGTTATACAAATATTTCCCACAGCAGTTGCAAACTCATGTGATTACAAAACCAATGTCAATCATTCTGAGAATTGCAAGAGCAGGACTAGAAAACTGGATATGGCCAAATATAGTTTTATTTTTTTTTAAAAAATAGAGGGAGTCAATTAATATTTGTTGACTATCTATAATGGATCATATTCTTTACATATATCATCTCACCAAAATATTATAAGCCCCGAAAAGGATGGTTTTACTAAGGAAATGGAAGTTAAGGGGGTAAATGGGAAAGTAGAAGATGCAAAACTTAAGACCAGGTCTTTCTTAATCGCAAAGTCACAATTCCTTTTAAAAGTCATCAAACTGATAGTAAAATGAAAAAGTAATGAATGAAAATGAAAGAATAAATTCTATATTTTATTGAACAGTGAATTCCATATCAATTTCTGTCAACATTTCAAGAAATGTTATTTTATGATATGTAGTCATTTTCATGTGTGTGTCTATTAAAATGCTCAAATGAACATATTGGTCTATTCTATTTTGATCTCAGGAAAGCCACAAAAAATGTCATGACATTTTTGTGGACAAGATGAAAATATCTAGACTTGTTAGTACAACCATGTGTAGAATACCTGGTTAAACCTCTATACATTATAGTAGTTTGGAAGACCTGATTCAATAAGTGCACACACATACACTCACATACAATGAGAGTGATTATCTTCTGGATGCTCAGGCTATAACGTCACCAACTGCCAGTTTGCCTGGGACTAAAGAGGTTCCCAGGATGTGGTGTCTTCAGTTCTAAAACCAGAAAAATTCCAGGCAAATTGGGATAAGTTTGTCACCCTATCAGGATGGTGTGAGTACACACACACACACACACACACACACACACACACACACACACACACATATTCTGTTAAATATGTCCTGGTATTTTGGCTGTTGCCAGGAAAATAACCCTGAATCCAAGGCTAAGGACGGTATATCAGTTAACAATTGATGCAATTTTTGCCTTTACTATATTATCTTTGGTTAACATATGCAATCTCCCTAAATGTTTCTCTTTCTGCATATGGTACTGACCCTGACCAAGAAGCTACCATTCCCCACTATATCAACTTCTCTAAGATGCCTGAAGTTCCAGCCACAGCTTCATCACTCCTTCTTCCCTACCTAGTAATTAGAAGAACAGCAATATTATTTGTCCCAGCTCACCAATGAGTTGGTGGCCATTGAGAGGGGTCAGCCTCATTCCTAAACAAACCAGAAAGTAAAGACTGACTGAGGTACGGAAAGGTCAAAGCCAAAAATCTACATTTTGTCTCACCAGGTGAGTATGAACCTTGTGTTCTTTTTTGGCTGCTGACCCAGGAAGAAGAGGCATCAATGACAGATGGAAAGTATGACAGCATTTCAGGCCATGTGAGAAGGTAGTCAAGAGCTGGAACTGGACAAAGCTGGGCACATTCAATATTCCTGCCAAAATACATAGACCTGTGATTAAAAGTAATAAATCACTTTTGTATAAATAAAAGTTGATTGGACATTCTTTTTCTTTTTTGACAGATCCATAAAAGGGAAGAGAATAAGTTGAATACTATTCACAGGCATTCAAGAGTGAAAATTGTCTTATATTTTTAATATACTATCTTCTCTGTGGACGTCAAATGGACATAAATAGTACACCTGAGGTATGGTCCCTAGTGATGTGTTGCAGGGCTTAATAATTAGTTTTGACTTCTTAATGAATTTTTGAGGTAGTGGTGATGGTGGTGGCTGTGGCTGCTGATTAATATAATGATTATCCTAATTCTGATTGATAATTTTTTGAGAAAAAAGGCAAATTAAAAAAGATAAAACCAGTGATGTATTAAAGACAACACACACAGCTACCAATTGGTAAAATTTCAGAAATGTTTGAGCCAGTTATTAAAGCAGGGAGTGGTAGGTTGAAATCAGTGTTGGTAAAAGTATTTATATTGTGGAAATTGGCAAACACAGAAATCAGGATTTTATTTGTTTTTGTTTATCCTAGAAAATTAGTTGTTAAACATTTATTAACACACAACTGGGCAAAATCCCCTCTAAAAGATACAATCCAGATCTATGTCAACTATGATTATAATCAGCGGCAGAGGAAAAACACCTCACTATATCCATTTTTTTTAACCCTGGTTTAAGGAATAAACTTCATTATGCAGAACTCCAGATTACCTCCAGAAAAATGAAAGTTAACCTTTATAAAGAACCTGGCCCATGTGAAGCTGAGGAACAACAACAAAAAAAGAGTTAACATTAAGTGTGAAACAGTTATGTATACCAGGCGCCATTTATTTTAGCTGAAAGCACATAATTTATTAAGAATGAACAAAAAAGGAAAGTCATCACTTTTCCTCCAGTTAATAATGCCCTCCACTTCCCTTGTCTCCCAATTCTTTGTTCAGTGAAGTTCAGAAGATTAAAAAAAATATCCTGATACAGCTTTTCCATCCAGAGGTCTTCTTAAAAGCTTACGAATCTTTTCTTAGATTAAACTTGACTTCAAAAGCGTCAGCGGTGGTCTGTTTATCACTGTGAGAAGGAATTAAAACATTGCAGAGCTAAGATCCTAGAGTGACTCTTCTTCCCAAACAGATTTTCTTTCATGCAACTCCATGGACAAGCAGTTCGTAAAGAAGCATTAAGAAGAATGGCTTTTGCATCCCATAAGTTAAGTTATTGTTCTCGGCATTCCAAGATGAATTCCACTGGTTTTTCTCTCATCAATCTCAGGGATCTGTTACAAAAATCTCCAAATATGGCTTATTTATTTCTCATTTTCTTTTGCTTTATTTATAGATTTGGGTGCCAGTTTTTTTTTTTGCTATGGGGATTTTGCATTCTCTGGCATTAGTCAAGGTCAAAGTACAGAGCCCTTTCAAATATGTGTTCACCCTCTGGTGTGATGCTACTAAAAAAAAAAGATACCTTGCTCAGAATCGACTCACATGCTCCTGTATTTCATTTTGTCTGCTATTAAAGACTAAGCAGGTACATTTTTATTTCAAATTCTACATAAATATTTTCACAATAGCTTAAATCTGGAGCTGTCTGAAGACAGAAGTATTAGATGATCTCCCAGAATCCCTCTGTTTCTGTTTTTGGCATCCTAGGGACCTCCCTCTCCTCTGTGTACAGCACTGATTGTGACCCAGTTGTGAAGATCACAGGCTCTCTAATACAAATCCTTTCTTTTTTTCTAACATTTGCTCCCCATCCCCAGGTAATGTTGTATCCTATCCTTCTGTCTCCAGATCTCAACTTGTTCTCAGTAAAGTCGCTGATAAATAATATACATAGTATGCATACATGAGCATAATTACAATATGCCCATCTTAATATTCAATTAAGGTGGCATAAAATATATTCAGTTAGGATAATGACCATTCAATAAGATGGACTGCTAAGACTGACAAATATAGTTAAATTCCTTACAAAGTAAATTCTTTACAAATTCCTTATAGAAAGGTAATTTACTGAGCATCTTTAGATCTCTAGGCCTGCTGCCCTGTCTGCAAAATTGACCCAAATCAGTTACTACTTCATAGGTTTGTTGTGAAAATTAATTATAAAATGTATACAAAGTGCTTGCTCTGACAAATAGGAAGTAGTAGGCACCTCCAAAATTAAATAATATAATAGTTGTTGATCAATTACCTGTGCTTGGAAAGGTTCAGCTCATATAAGGAAGGTGGGATCTTGAATTCAGACACAGCCTCCACTGACCTCCACCTCAAACACAAAGCAGCAGCCTGAGGCATACAAGATGCTTTACTAGAAGGAAGCTCAGATGCTTGGAGCAAACAGTTATGAAAGAATTGGAGGTCAAAATGAAAACCCAGCCCCAGGCTCCCTGACTTACCCTTGATTTTCTTAGCCTCTATTCATTTCAGCTTTCCCAGCTGCACGACATACTTTAATGTCCTTAGGGCTAGTGAATCAACCTAACCAAAATATTTGCAGACATAGCTTACTCCTTCATTCTCAGAATCCAGTACTAATTTCATTGAAAGTTTTTCAGGAAAAAAAAATTCAGTTTATACATTAAATATAATTATTAATTATAGGATACAAAGATTTCAGAAATATAAAAATGTAGAACACAAGTATGCTTTTCAAAATTAAGGAAACACCTATAGTCAATTTGAAATCAGTTTTCATACTGTGAGATCCATCCTTCTCACCAATTCTCTCTCTCCTTTACCAGTTTTTATGGAACTTAGATGGGTTTCTAAGAAAAAAAAAAAAATCTGCATGTTGACATGCTAGTTGTGATTTCCAGAAAGGTAAGCTAAGGTGTGAATTGGGAGCTTTGTTAAGGAGGTGAGAGAAAACTCAGAACCAAGTAAGATTTAGGCTCTCAAGATCTACACATGTGGACAGTCAAGTGACATAAGTACCAAGAACAGGACTTTAATGGCTACATTTGAGCCAAAAGGCTCCTTTTCATACATCCATTCTAGAAATATGTCAACTTATGAAGTACAGATAAGGATTTCTAAGTATCCTAGAAGGATGATAGGCAATGTGATGGACTGGCTAGTGAAATAGATGGTTTGGAGTAAGATCAGAAGTCTAAGAGAAACGATTATATGACTTGTTACTTTAGCATTGATATGTGGTCAGGTCTAGGCCTTGGACTCTTAGGAATTTCAGAATCCCAATTTGGGAAGCTATTGGTACCCCAGACATAATATGGCCAAATTCACGGACCTATAGGACATAGATCCAGCTGATTTAGGCAGAAGATGGCCGTTAGGGTAGTTGAGTTTTACAGGTACACGTACCAGGATGGGAGAATGGCTTCTGTAGGAGGATAAACTTATACCCCTTCCTTCCTGCAATGACTCCTTTTCTTTGCCTGTTCGGTAGAATGTCCACCCCATCTATAGGCATCTCATTAGCTGCCTCTTCCTTGCACATGTCACTAAAATAGTGATATTCTGAAATTTGTAATTTAAGTCTTGCTCTTACAGGTCATCTGGATGTCTGGATGAATCTCTAAAGGGAGCCAGGCAACTTCTGACCCATGGGAAAAAGAGAACTTTGTTTAGAAGGCCCTTCCATCCCATGGAAGAATCTTCATGAATTCCTTTCCTGTGAGATATTTTTCTTATGGGATGAAAATGTCTCAGTAGCATGATAGCATTAAAGCTCATCAATACTCAGAACAATGTTATAAATCCCCGTTTTAAAATAAAGGTAGAGCAAGAAAATGAAAATCAATTAATTAATATACAAATATCTTCTGTACCATTATCATTAACCTTAAAAATGTTATTCAAAGAACTAGGTTTCTGCATGTGTATCTTTAATAAATCAAATACAAATGTTTAAAACCTAAAAATAAAACGATGCTCCTCATAATGGTATGTCTGACAAGCATGCCTGAGAATAGTGTATGAAAATATGTTGTAATACATGCTACAGTAAAAGCATGTGTGGGGTATTCTAGGAGCCCACAGGATGAGGGTACACCCAATCCAGGCAACAGGACAGAAAATCAGAGCAGGCTTCACAAGGTAGGTAAGCGTTAAGTTCAGTCTTGAGAAATGACTATAAATTAGTCATAAGATTCTGGGCAGAGGAAACAACACAAGAAAAGTCGAGAGAATGTGTCAAAGTGTGTGTGTGTGTGTGTGTGTGTGCATGCACATGTGTGGGTGGGGGAGAGGTGTGTTTGTGTGCATGGGAATTCCAATTTCCAGCAAGAATTCCAATTTCCACCTTCCTTTTGAAGTGCAGTCAGACATGTAAATTGCCTGATACGAATGAGTAAAACTCAACATGTCCTCTGATCAGGGGTCTTGCACTTTGAGCCTAATCTCCAGCTATGGAATCGAGTCTTTGCTCCCCAATAAAAGAATCCCAGGTACCTGCATCAGAGAGCTGTCATATGTATTTAGTGGGAAGAGTTGTAACAGTCTTTACCTTCTTTATGCACAAGCGGGCCCTCCCCTTAGCTTTGGCAATAACACAGGCTCCCAAGATGGCACGCAGCTGGGAGGCTGCCTCCTGCTGCAGCGAAAGCATCCCGTACTCACAGACCATGTGGCTTCTCTCCTGCTCTGGCCAGGCTCCAGGCTATTTCCCTCTGTGAGACTTGCTGCTCATGACATAACTGGGCCATGCCACAACCACAATGTGATACTTCTGGGGACCAAGCCAATTTCCTTCCCTCTCTAGCCCATTCACTGCTCAATGGGTCAGTCAGTAGTATAATAAATGACAAGGAACACAGCCAAGCAACAACGGTAAAGGACCCCATGGTAAACCTGGATTTCAACCCTCTCCAGTTGTCCATGGCTTTCAGATCTGAAGGGTAACTCTCTTAGGTTGCTTTTTTTTTTTTCTCCATGAAATAGTATTGTCTTCTAAATTGTGTAAGTTATTAGGGGTGGAAAGCAGACATGGGAGATCTGAGTTCTAGCCCTGAGGCTGTGCTGATCAACTGTGTCACTTTGGAGCAGCCAATAAGCTCTGTACTTGTACTACTTCATCAGGAAAATAAGGCTGTTTACTTATCCTAGGCTGCAGGGAGTACCCAGCTATCACAGATATTAAAGCATTTCCAAAAACTTTAAAACACTAAATAATACTGAATTAAGCCAGGAAGTTGTTCGTCCAGAACATTTGTTGAGATTACTGAGAGCAGGCAGGCCTATTTTCTAAGGCAAGTGGGTCAATTGCGGTTGTTACACTTTTCCATTCATGCAAGATATGCTGCCTAATTTAGAACGAAGTCTGGGATCTGGGAAGTTGAGTTCACTCCACCGAATACTAAATACTCATTGAGAGCCTATCATACACAATGTGCTGTGCTATATGTTTTAATTTTTGTGATTTGTCCAAGGTCAGAGAGCTGGTTAGTGTGGGGCTAACTCAGCTGCCCTCACTCCCAGCTGTGTTATCCATCATTCCATTCCACCACATCTTCTGGAGCCAGCTGTTTCCAATTGAGCAAATAAAATTTATCTGCTTTAGGTTCACAACAGTTTCATCTGAAGCTCTCTCTATATAAAGCATATACGTTTTCCAGAAATATTTTCTGTTCTGGGGGATGCAAAATTCATTAGTGGCACTAGAACTTTTCCAAAGAGAGAAGGGGGGGGGGGAACAAACAAAACAAAACAAAACAGTATATCAGTAATACACCTGGATTACTAAGAAAAAGCAGCAGGAGCGAGGACAGCTCGCGGTGCCAACACAATCAACACATAAATAAATCTACAACCATCGGCAGGCATGAATTCACTGGCTGTCATCCTAAATGAAAAGGATGTCAGACCAGCAGTCCAGCAATATGATCCAAGCGATCTGCCACTTCAGTCTTAATCAGTGCTGTCCATTGCTGGATGTTCTAAGGTGTACCCACTCAGCTGTGGCCCTAACCACATGGAAATAAAGAACAGAAAAGGAATTTGGCTCTTGTCACAGAGTATATCATGCTGATTTATCAACCTGAAATATGGTTTAATTTGCATAAAAATGGAGTCTTGCAAACTGATTGGGATTAATAGGTTCCAGCTCTAATTCCTTCTGGTGGTCTCATTTAAATAGGCCATTCATCACCACGACCTCATTTGATAATAGCTTTGCTGTAATATTTAATTTTACATCAGTTCTGTTGTAACTTAGCCAATGTTCATTTTCAGAATTATCACTAAGGAATTAGCTCTGCCCTCACCTCTACCCTTACCAACATTTCATAAATGACAAAACAACTAAAGATAGTCGATTCTCAAATTTGCTAAAATGTATTGTTCAAGAATTATGTCTTTTTGGATAGGACAGGGCATAGAGAAAATGGGACATTAACACAGACTCTCTGCCTGGTTATGAAGTAAGATATTTATTTTGAGCCAATTAAGATGTAAAATGTGGCTCAATGGCAAAAAACTTAGGTTAACAGGTCACGTGGCACAAATTAGTAGGTTTCTACCTGTGCCTAGAGTTTAGGAAGGTCATCTACGTGATCACTGCTCCTTAACCAGAACATGTCTGGTCCGGGGGAACATTATGGATTCCAAGAAATTCGATCCAATTTATTACAATGTAATATGTTTATGGAGCACATATTATGTGTCCTCTGTGCATTTAAAGCTAACAGGAGGCTTGTTCATGCCACATTTAAGTCATGGCAAAAGGAAAACCAATGTTTCTACCTACTTGGCCAGGAGTGAGATGTGAGCCTTTCTTGGTTCCTTCATTATTCTTCAGAGAAATCAGCAGTATAACTAGGAAACAGAGGCACACACATGAGAAACAGATGTGTGTGTTCACACTGAGAAATCAAGATTAAAACTAGACTTCCAGGCAAGAACAACCTAGGGACAGATGAGATTTTTCTTTTCTTTTCCTACTAGATAGATCTCAGAGGGGACTGGCAATTGATACCTGAAGGGTACTTAAAAGCTCGGGATCTGCTAAATGAGCTCATGTGTCAGAGGTGTTCTGGGCCGGCAGCAGCTGGTAAGATATCTCAGCATTTGTTTCAGATACGAAGGACATTCAACATTGTTTTACAGTGTGTTATCTTCCCTCTTCCTGTAGGTCATATGATTGATAATGGAATTACTTTCCTATTTTAGAATCTAGAGTTATATTAAAAATTATCTAATCTAAATCGGGATGAGACAGTACTGCCTATAAAATCAAGTGAGTTGCTCACAAGTTGTAGGTAAGAGAGGTGGGCAGTGACAGGGTCCAGGCCAGAATCCACATCTGTTAATTCCTGGGTCCACTGTTTCTTCCACCTTCCACGCCCCCATATGCTACTTCAACCATCTCTCACTATGAGTGGCCATTTGGGTCAGAACTCAGTTAAGGAGTGAACCAGCCAAGCAGCTGCTTGACAGCCAATTAATATGGTATGTTAAAATAAGTTCCTCCTCACCTTCATTATTTAAATGAAATCATTTTTAAAAGACACCAAATTACTATAATATCAAGGGTATTGACATCTCTCAATTTAGCTCTGATACAGACTGATGTAAGAGAAAGTTATTTGGGGGAGGAGGGTAGATAAGGGTAAAGGGGTCAAATATGACGTGACAGAAAGAAATTTGACTTGGGGTAGTGAACACACAATGCAATATACATATGATGTATTATAGAATTGTACACCTATAAAATTTTATTACCCAATGTCACTGCAATACATTTAATTTTAAAAAAGAAAGTTATTCCTTATAACATGGTAGCCAAAGACAAAAAGAGGAATCTTTCCCTGGACTGGAAAACTATTGCACACAGTTTGCTGAGATGCCTAAAAAATCAGCAGAAGAGTCCATTAAAGTTGAATATTGACTCCTTTTCCCAAATAATCATTTAACATATTTTTTTAATTGTCCTTTCTCTCCAACACCTTTTCCACATCTCGGTCTCAGCCAATAACTTTACTTCACTGGCGGGGGATGGTGGGGAACCAACTAAAGCAATCAGAAAAGAATTTCCACACAGGTTATAAGCAATATACTACCCGGCCTATATCTGTGCCCATGTACTCTGCCTTAAAGAAACAGTGAGCTGACAGTCCATGCTTCCTGTCTTAGGCCAACTCAGATGCTCAAGGATTCACCTCCTGAAACTGCCTCTTTTCTTTACTCTATCAATGATATTTACCCCTCTATTGGATGATCCCCATCAGTAATCCAACATATGACACCATTTTATAAGACCTTCTCTTGATCCTACATCTTTCTCCTATGCCTGAGTTCTCTTCCCCTCGATAATGAAACTCCTTGAAAGAATTGTCTATACTCTTTTAATTTCTTCTTTTCTCTTGAACCCTTCTTAGTCTGAATTTCATTCCCACCACTTCACAGAAATTAATCCTGTCAAGTTCACCAATGATTTTTACGTTGCATAATTTCATCTTCAGTTCTCATCTTACATAACTTCTCTGTAACATCTGTCACAGTGCCTCATTCTTTCTCAAACACTTTCTTCAGTTGGTTTCTAAGTGATGGCTCTCTCTTGGTTTACCTCATACTGGTACCATAGTGGCTCCTTCTTCTCAATTTCCTCTGTTGGTTTCTCCTAATTTTCTCAACCTATAAATATGGGAGAATCTCATAGCTCAATCCTTGAATTTCCTCCTTCTGCATTTATACTAACTGACTAGGCAATCTCATCCAGCCAGGGGTTATAAAATAACTCCTTGTATATTCTGAAAACTCTCTGGTTAATAATTTGTTATTAATGTATCTATTTTCTTCAAATCTCTTCTTAACTGTTACATTAACAGAGAGGTCCTCTCTGAACCTTCTATGTAAAATAGCATTCTGCCCACCATTGCCCATCCACCTTATTCCCCATACCTTCTGAATTCCAAATGCATATATCCAATCTTATACTGAACAACACTACTTGGATATTTAACAGGCATTTCAAACTTAACATGTCTAAATCCAAACATTTGACAACCTCTTCCTAAGCCTGCTCTTCATCAGTCTTAACCTTGTCAGTAAATAGCAGTTCTATTCTTTTTGGTTTTCTAAGTCCAAAAATTATTTTAAATCATACTTAATCTTCAACGTGTTCTCATACTCAATCTGTCAGTTAATCCTTTTGCTACTTCCAAAATATATCCAGAGTGTCACCACTGTGTACCAACTCCAGGTTGGTACATCTCTCAACTAGGCTAATGCAATAGTTTCCCAATTCATCCCTTTATTTCTGACCTTGTCCCTCCTCATCTGTTTATTGTATTGTAGTCAGTTAATCAAGATCATGTCATTCCTCTGCTCAAAGCCAACCAATGATTCCTCATATCATTTGGGGGGAACAAAAGCCAGAGTTTTTGTAAGGCCTCCTAGGATTCTACACAAAATTTCCCCACTACTTCTATGATTGCCTGAACATCTGCAGCAGCACATCTGGGCTTAGTAGATGGCATCAGTGGCAAGGAGAACACAGGTATATGAGAGAAACACTATGCCAGTAGTAGTCATTGAGATCCACATGAATCTTCCATTTTCCAAGCTGAAGTATTTAAATGCTGAAAATGACAACTAATTTTAAGAAACTCCAAAATGACAAATGAATGAAAGCTTTGTAGTAACTCATCCTACCACGTTTATTCCTAAAAACAAAAACACATCTCAGAAAGGACCCAAATCTCCCCATACTTTTAGTTAATACTATCATAAGGGAACTAAGAAATCACCAAGATGGATGAGGATTCTCATTTCAATATTTCAGCATGGCATGAAGAGTGATAGAAATGTAAGAAGAGGCATTTATGCTTGAACTGAATCTGTTAACTTACTACAAAGGAAATTCCAAAGTGTCTTTGTTTAGTCTTGATTTGATGAATTTCTTATAATAATATTGTTTCTCTTCAACAAGAATCTTCTAATTTCTATGGAGGGCCTCAGATGCAAAGAAACTCAGGTCTCCAGGGAAGGTACTATCTTAGAAATCTATGACATCTAAGGAAACAATAGGAAGCATAAATGATATTACTTCTGACCATTTTACCTACATGAAGTCATTTTACATGACAATAAACCAGTTCTAAGTATTCACTCTTACTTATTTCAAGTTCTTGTTTAACTGGGAAAAATGAAATTTTATCACCTTTAATGATTATTTACCTGGTTATATTTACTACAAGTAGGCTACCCATAGGATCATTACATACTAATTCACATTATACATGTACTCTTACATTTATTATCTCATTTAATTCCCCTCACCATGTAAGTGCATTGGCTCTTATCCCATTTTATAGATAAGGAATTGAGACTCAGTGTTGAAGTTTCACATCAAAAGTCTTATAGGAAGGGGTTTGCAGAGCAAGAATATATATTGAACTTCAATCTTCGAATCAATTTAACCATGCATCTGTTAGAAAGATGGCTTTTATCTATTCTCTAATCTATCACTCTTAGTTTATACAACTTGTAATCATAGACCCAGTCTAATAAAGACAAACATTCAACTATATTTTCAAATAACTATGCATCAGGCAAATGACCATTTATTTTTAGTTAAAAAAAAAAAGTTGAATATCTGCTGATAATTAGATACTTAGAGCAGCCATGAAAAAGTTAATTCTTGAGCATCTAATTACTTGGCTTAATCCACTTTCTTTTATCTTCACACCACTTTGGGGCCTTCTCATATCAGGAGTTTCACTTAACATATCCTCAAGAGCCTGCTATCAATACGGAAAAGACCTAGGGTGCAGATTTTCTGGCCAATGCCTAGGAAGCTGTCACACGTCAGTAGAGGAGAACCCCCACCAATGTGGCATAACTCCTTTTGTTAAGACTCTATAAAAAATAAATTAAATGGCTATTATCCCATTGTCACTATTGAAAAATTTAATGTTATCAATTCAATTTTTTCAATCATTTAAGCAGCTTAAAGCATTTAAGAAAATCTGATGTATTAAATTATGAAACATTTAAGTTCTCAGTGTTTGAATATTTGGGGAAATCTAATTTGTTACAATTATCAGTTTTCAGCTTATTTATCATATAAGTGTCATGTAAATATTTAAAAAAATCATGAATTATCTAGAGATCGCAAAGATAGTACATTTCTTTAACAGATTTGAACCACATCCACAGAAAGTACCAGGAAGTGTCTAAAACAATTCCCAATTCCTTCATTGGCCTTTACCAAGGAGTAAAAGAGAAAGATTTACTTTAAAACAGTGGTGCCAAAACTTTTTAGCACCAGGGACCAGTGCTCCTATGAGAATCTAAAGCCTGATGAGCTGAGGTGGAGCTGAAGTGGTGATGCTGGCACTGGGGAGTGGCTGCAAATACAGATGAGACTCCACTCACTCGTCCACTGTTCACCTCCTCCTGTGTGTGTGGCCTGGTTCCCAATAGGACATAGACCAGTACCAGTCCACAGCCTGAGGGTTGGGGACCCCCACTTTAAAATACAGAAGAACCAGCTGGCTAGAGTTCTCATTCCATGGTATAAACATATGCCAATGCAATAACGTGTAATAGAAAAAATTTTTTAAAAATCTAAATCAGCACTTATCATTCATACATGACTTTTACACAGATGACATACATATTTAATTATGCTTATAAAGCTAACTTGTTTAATTATTTATCTCTGCTGACCTTCTTACAAAAATGTGACACTCCCCCTTTTTATTCCTTATATGTCATATTTCAAATCCTAGTAGCCCTTTGAACAATATTATTTCTATTAGAGAATCCTCACTATTCTCCCATCACTGAGACTCTACATTCCAAAATCATCTTTAATTTCTCCTTTTCCTTCGACTGTCATGGTAGATATCATATTTGATCTTATACTTATTCCTTCTCACATTCAGTTCCATTCATAATATCATCACCCAAGGTCAGACCTCTATCATCCATGCTTCATTAGTTCACTAATGTATCATTTGGCTGCCCAATCTTTCACCTTCTCCTCCTCTAGTACTTCCTAAATGGCATTATATGTGGATTGTCCTTTGAAGCAATTTTATACTTATCATGCTGTGTACAAAATCATGATTCCTCTTTCCTGCTTCATCTGACTACAATTGCTAGGTTTACCCACTCAGTCTTTCAACAGAGAAACATTACCTTCTCCCCATCACCCTTTACTTCCATTGTTCATAACTTCTCCTCAGTGTAAGCCAAGATCTATACTCATTCCTGAATGTGCACCTTTATTCAAGCCTCCTTAGTCTTTTGTCCCTTGAGCACTGCAATCTCTGTGGCTGAAGCCATTCAGTCCCCCCTCTGGGGCTAGACTGCTAGGTCCAGGCCATAAGACAATTGAAATACAGGACTTCTGGATAAGCATTTCCTAAGTATATTCAGTTGCATGCTAATTCTGTGAGCTGTTAATGTATATATCACAGACACACAGACACACACACACACACACACACACACACACACACACACACACATGCATGCATTGGAGTTAAAGATGAGTTTGAGAAATATTACGTTAACCAAAGTTAAATAGTTATCTTTGTCTTTTCTATGGGATTGAACACACCACTGTACAATGTGTTCTCTAGGACTGTACCATGCCAGCATATGAAGAAGCACAGCATGTGTGGGAATTCCTAATTTAAATTCTTATCTTGATGACCAGCCTTCTTATACTTCAATCCTAGCATCTCGAACACATGTACTTACCATAAGGCCTAAAATGTACCTTCACTTCTTCATAATTGTCCCCCACCTTAGTCCCATGCTTTAGTCCAAGAACATGAATCCTGCAACACCAGTCATTTTGGCCAAGTCCATGCTACATGCTCCTCAAAGTCACTGGTACTCACCATTCACCCAGAGACTTTCTCTGAATGGCTACTCTTGGAACCCTGCCCACATTTGATTCAGATTCATTACTATAGCCATCTTCATTTTTGCCCCATTTTGGCAAATTCTAACCATTTCATTTATAAATTTAAGGTACTGACCACAAAAAAGAATTGTATGAGGGACTGAGGCTTCCTTAATAGACATCTAACTACCTCTATTATTAGAATATCAGCACCCCATTAATAAAGGGCAGATATTCTTTCATATATGAATGAGTTTGTTCATTAAATGCCCCAAACAGAAAGATGGTATCAGCTATCTCTTACAGTTTTGACATGGAGATTCTGTGAATCATCAGTTCCCTGGGACAATTTCATACTATCAGCTATATTTGTAACTTGAGGACTTAATAGGTCCTAAGATATGAATATCATGGGCTGGGTAGTCCTATCTCTCCTAGGCCATATGACTCCATAAATATTCACATTACAACATAAACAATAATAATAATAAAGGAAAGACCTATGGAAGGCAGAAGTTTAAAATCATAACAAGTCAATTAATGGCTTTAGCTTTGATTTAGCAAACACAAAATAACAAAAATCAAGGCACAAATACCCATCAAGTCTTTAGCTAATAGACGGAAAGGACAGAGTAAAGGGGACTCTTAAGACAGGAATGAAATGTGTACAGACTCTCAGAGCAGAAACTAGAGATGAGGATACACTTTAGAAAAAATAGAGTTGGACAAGTAGGATGGGGTTGGATTACAGAGGCAGAAAGAACTTCAACTCTAATGTCCTTTCCTTTTTGTCCTTAAAAACTCCTTTTGCTCAGAAAATAAATTCTGTCATAATTGGCAGCATTTTCATTCTCAGTCTGAGCTCTTTTGCAAGCCCAATATGCTCGCTGTCATCCTTTCACATCTGTAACATTTAACTGTAATGCCGCTGCCCGAGGAGGGGCCAAACACATTTTGGCCTGAAGAACTAAGCTTCTTGGCAGCATATCAGCAGGTGACCTTTCCTACTGACACTGTCTGCAGGGCAGCTTGGCCACATGGAAAGGCATAAATTTCTTCCTGAGCCAAGCCTCAGATGGGGAATGGGAAATTGCACACCCCTTAAGATTCACTAAGGTGATGGACGCTCTGCGGCAAGGGGAGCGAAAAGCATGAAAACAGACCCAAGGAGTGGGTCTGCCTCACTGTCAAAGCTGCGAGGGCTGCCTTCGGTTGTGGCCCCTCCTGAGAGCAAGCCACTGGATTTGCACTGCGATTTCCCCTAAAATCAAAACTGGAGGCTGGGTAACTGAGCTTCCTTCCTCTCAGCTATGCAGATATCTTTTTCAGAGCTCAAACTTAGAGTGAAATTGGAATTGAGAAAAGTTCTTCATTCCTCAACCCTTTGATTTTAGCCTCTCTGCTTTTCACAATAGTGTGGCATAACTTAAATATGAACTAAATTAAAAGTTGAACTATTACTTGTGGTTTGGGGCGAAATGCTGTTTGGGGAATATGATGAGGTATAAGCTCTAAGGATACTATAGATCAGTGCGTTTTAAATAATTTATGCTGCACATTTGTTGCTGTTTTGTTTTAAACAAAACCTCAAAGAACTGCAATCCAAAATACAAAGTATAAGTTCTCTAGTTAAAGGGGTTTAGTGAAAAAAAAAAAAAAAAAAAGCTGTAATTTCTCTCTGCTAAAGCAGCCTAGATGCAGATGTGAGCAATTCTGGACCTCAGAGGATGATAGTGAAAAATGCTGCCCTGCATAGAAGAATTACTCGCAGCAGAAGTTTCCATCATGAGGATAAGAGCCAGTTCTTGATAGAGACACATAGAATGTGAACTACCCAAAAGCTATTTCTATCAAGTTTTCCTAGCACCATTTATTGAAGAGATTATCATTTACACATTAAGTATTCTTGTTCTTGTCATATATTAGTTAATATATGTAAGAGATTATTTTTGCACTCTCAATTGTGTTCCATTGATCTATTTGTCTGTTTTTATGCCAATAATATACTATTTTAATTACTATAGCCATGAAATATAGTTTTAAATCATGGAGTGTGATGTCTCCAGCTTTGTTCCTCTTTCTCAGGATTGCTCTGGCTATCTGGGGCCTCTTTTTGGTTCCAATTTTAAAGATTTTTTTTTTTTTTGATTTATGTGAAAGACACCATTGAAATTTTTATAGTTATTGTACTGAGTCTATAGATGTCATGCCAATTATATCTCAATAAAGTTGGTAAAAACAGAAAAAAAATAAAATTCTCAGTATTAAAAAAAGACATTTCTATTCATCTATTTAATACGTTCAGTGATTTTGAAAAAAACAGTTACCTCCATAGTTGAGAATCAGCTTGCGTTTTTATACTTCATAATTGTGACAAGTAACTTAACCTCTGAAAGTTACTTTGGGTTCATTAATCCTTATAGCCTCATTGTGAAGATAAATGAGACAGCATAAGAAAATACCTGCAACAGTACTTAGCTTAGATCCACGCCCTCTCGACCCCCATCCCCCTCCCAGACAAGCCCATTGCTTTCAGTGAATTTATAATACTGTGGGAAGGGGATATATGCATATAAACCATTAAAACATTTCGGTGTCTTCCGTGCTAAAATAGAAACATACATAAAATAGGTGGGAACACTAATAAGTAAACAACCATGTATACTTGAATCACAGGAGAGGCTTCAAATTGATGAGGCCACCTAAATGGGTCTTGGAAGGATGAGCTCATATACACTAGACAGAGAAAGAAGGCAAGTAGATGTTCCAAGCAGAAGGAAGACTGAGCAAAAGCAAAGAGACAAGAAATTATATCAGGACTCAGTCATAGCACAGGGTGTGAGACCTTGGAAAACCATGGTCTTGCCTGTCCATGTGTCCTCCAAGTCCGAACCATCTTTGGTGCAAAGTTACTAGTACCTGGAGTTAAGACTGGAACAATAGTTTTATTCAGTTTCCATTAATATGCACCCTTTGGTAAATAGTCTAGATTTTATTCTACACACAGAAGAAACCACTAAAGGCTTTTAAATCATAGCAATATGATTAGAATCTGATTTTGCAAAGATAATTCTGGTTTCCTCAGGAACACCAGTTTTAGTGCAAACACTGATGCCAAGGAAATGATAAAGGACAATATTTTAATAATCCAATAAACAACAATATAATCATAACTCACATTTATCTTAATATGCCATGGACATTTCTAAACATATTATTACATTATCTCATCTATTCCTCACCATAATCTAAAGGCAAAGACACTACAATCATACCCATTTTGGAGGTAAGAAACCAAGGCAATGATAATTTAAGTAATTTACCATAATCTAGAACTACTTAGCAGTAGAATGTACCTGTGAATACACAGGAGATTAGACTGACTAAAGACCTAATCTTAAATCAATGGGGTTTGATGATATTGGACAAAAAAGTAAGTAGCCAAAGTAAAACAGAAGGTTTCTAGCTTGAAAGACTGGTAGGTCATAATACTGTTGAGAGAAAAATTTAGAGGAATGAGTATATGTGCTAAAAAAAAAAGGGGGGGGGTGCGGGGAGATGATTAAGAAGACAGATGGCCAGTGAACTGTCAATGGGGAGCCATATGCTTAATAACAAATTGCCTCAGATTTTTTACAATGTTATTTTTCTTATGAGTCATAATATATTAAAATCATAATATATTAAAAATCATAATAGATGCGTAACTATGTTAGAGTCTACATTATTCATTAAAAAATAATACAAAGTCTATTTGAGTTTGAATTTGGTTTTAAGTCCTAGCGAATCTGAACTCTGAATGGTTAGTTTACTATCATACTTGGTGTCTTCTGGATCATTCAGAATTTTATATCTGAAAGACAGGGAAGGATGAGAATATATATAACCATAAAATAATACATCAATGAATAAAAAAAAACATGAAAAAACATGAAGACATTTGGAGAATGTCACAAAGATGAGATTTTAAAGAGATTTTGATTAGAAAGGAAATTTATATATGATCTAGTACAAATCCCTTCACTTTTCTTTTTTGAACAAGGAACAAAGACAAGAAAGATAATGTAACTAGGTCAAGTTTTAATTCACACCATATTTTGGGTTGCCATCAGGGTTAGATATAGTAGGTAAAATCTTGGAGACAGGCTGAAAGTATTTTCAGTTTTTTTTTTTTAAAGCAACTGAGGATGAAAAAAGTTTATATTTTTTTAATCAGATGATTGCATGCATCTTTCATACCAATATATTTTAGGAAGGATACTTTTAGATGCAAATGATGATGGAAAATAATTGTGTGATCCTTCCAGGAGCCCAAGTCCATAGCACAGTCATACTGCACCACTCCTTGAAAGGAGGTGGATAGGCAGATTTTTATGCACCCCACAGATAACATCTTTCCAACTTTGGTATTTTTCCTGGACCTAATGGCATTCACCTGCTTTTGAGACAAATATCACACTCAACAAATGTAAAATACTAGACCGTTTGAAGTCTATTCTGAAAACTCTAGCATTAGATGTATTGTAGCTTTACTTCCTCTCTCAGGCAGCAAATTCCTAGAAAGCAAAGATAACATTTTAATTCTTCTTTTATTTACTGCACAGTCAGTCTAAGAATAGGAAACATAGTAGGAACTCAAAGTATTTAAAGATATGCCTTGCTTCAACATGATTTGGTCAACTTTACAAAACAAACTGTGCAAAAGTACCTATAAATTTAAAAAATATATTATTTCCAACAGGGGCACACTATTTTAATGTTTCATTTCTTAATTATATTGCTTTAAAAAGATATACACAGTTAGTTAGGAAATGTTGAATTTATTCAGTAATATGCTGTCAATGATTTCTAGTCTTATGATCACATTTCATTAAGAAATTCTCTTTTCATATCGAAATATAGCACTTCTATTTTTCTCTTTTAAGCCAAGTTTTATACCCTGTGGTCCTTAGAGGTTAGCTCTGTCTGTGCTTAAATTTTCACTCTCATTGTTTATTATAATAAGCATCCATAAAATATTGTATTGACACTCCAAGTTGGAGTTTCTGGCTGGAAGAGAAGCCACTTTTAAATGTGAATGGCATTAAGGCTTAGAAAGAGATCTGGCAGAACAGCTGCATTGGTGAGTTTCCAAGAACTCTGGATTTCCACTGAGGAAGTATTTTTGGTGTTTTGGGGAAGTGGAAGCAGAGGACAGGTGTGTACATGATCCCAACTGGTGCCAAGAGCATGTTATTGGGGGGTATTTAGGCTAAAATAAAGGCATTTTATAAGGCCAGAAAACCAAAAAGTCTCAGCTTTCACAAGATTTATTTTCTGTAAAATTAACAAGAAGTTTTATATTACCAAGATAAACCACCACCACATATTAACCTGAAAATTTTCATTATATTGCATTACTTCTCCTTCTTGCCTTTTAGAGACATAAACAAAAACTCAGCTGCTTTCTTTATAGTCATAACTGAAGGTTTTATTGGGACAGAGTGAGAAGTAGTTGAGACAGGAAAACTGGGCTGAAGGACAACTTGCAGAATTATTTTTGTCATTCTGATTTGATTATTATCTCTACATGACCTATGTTGAAACAAACAAACAAAAAATTCCTCTTTATTCAATGTCAATTCTTTTTTAATACAAACTGCAGTACTGGCTAGCCTCCCACTGGCCCCCTGGACATGTCCCAAATCAGCAACACTGAATCCTGTTCTACCAGAGAAGAGTCTGTCAGGTTTCCACATGTAGTATTATTTTTTGGTAAAAAACAGATTTGTACATCAGTATTAAAATATGTTTTGGAAAGCTATTAGCAGTGTGGTAACATGATTTATATTTTTTAAGAGTCACTCTGGTTCCTCTGCAGAGAATGAATTCTAAGGGGAAATGAATGGAAACAGGGAGATCAGACAAGAGACTATACAATAATCCTGGCGATAGAGAGCAGTGGCCTCACGTAGAGTGGTGGTTGTGAAAATGGAGAAAAGCAGAGAGATTTGGAACATATTCTGGGAGCAGAATTAGCTATGAGGAGCAAGGGCAAGAGAAGATGACATTTCAGGAGATGCGAGAGAGAATTTCTGCAGCCAATTCTCTTCTTGGGATTCTTGGCTGATAAATCATATTACATAGCATCTCTCTTATTCCGAAGGATTAAGTCTTGCCTACTACTTCTTGTTCTTGGCATAGTTTTAAGTTTAATCAGAACTTTGTAATTTATTTATAACTTCCTGTATTCAATCTTATCAACATGAAAAAAGAAACTGCATATCTATACTCAATAGACACATATGTACTTAATAGGAATAGGGAAAGCAGAACATCCATCTACCTGTACATTTCCTGTCTCTATGAACACATCATATTTCAGAGGCTTTGTATCTATAAACCAGGCCTGTCCCATGCCAAGTTTTTTGCTCTTTCCCCTACATTGTACTGTCTCCCTATATGCATGACACCTTACTACAGAGTACAGAAAACAAATATCCATGAGAAATCCATTTCTCTTAAATAACTTACAATCTTGTGGGGAAAATTTTTTAATTTAACAATATAGATCAGTAAAGGGCAAATAAATGGTCAGTCTTACAAGTACTAAAAAGATGTAAAGACATTTCTGGCTAGAGGGGACACGGCAAGTCTTAGTCTTTGAAAGTAGAAAATAAGTCATGGAGATGTGGTATAAAGAATAGGGAATATAAATAATATTGTGATAGCATTACATGATGCCAGATGGTTACTGGACTTATTGTGGTGATCACTGTGGTTTTGTTTTTTGGTTTTTGTCTTTTTTTTTTTTTTTTTTACAAAGTCTCCTCAATAAGATTAATGGCTGATTTTTCATCAGAAACCATGGAGGCCAGGAGGCAGTGGGACAACACATTCAAAGTGCTGAAAGACAAAAACTGCCAATCAGTATCTCTGTATCTAACAAAAATGTCCTTCAATATTGAGGTGACATTAAGACATTTCTAGAGAAACAAAATCTGTGAGAATCCATTGCTATCACCAGCCCTACAAGAAATACTAAGTGGAGTCTTTCAGGCTGAATGAGAGAACAGCAGAGTAACTTGAATCTACATAAAGAAATAAAGTTACACAAGTAAATATAAATAAGTACATACATTGTATAAAGTACAAATGTATAAATATATTTTTCTCTCTGATTTAAAAGAATACTACATGAAGTAAATATGATACATCTATGTCAATGAGCACACAATGTATAAAGGTGTAATCTATATGACAATAATGGCAAAAGAAGGGGACATAGAACAGATCTACATAACAGTAAAGTCTTTGTATGCTATTGAAATTAACCTGACATTAATCCGAATTAAAGTGTTATAAATTAAAATGGTAATTGTAATCTCCTGGGAAACTAATAAGAACATACTGCTGAATGTATAAAAAAAGAAAAAAACATGGGAATTAAGTTTATACACTATAAAATAATAAAAAACAGTAATGGAAAAATATTAAAAAATGTAAAACATACATAGAAAATACATGACAAAATGACAGATTTCAATGCTACTTCATTAGTAATTACATGTACATGGATTATACACACCAAAGAGGAAGATATTGGCAGAATGGATAAAAACTATGATCTGTATGCTATATCCAAGAGCCACACCCCTAATTCGAGACATGAAGAAGTCAAAAGTAAAAGGATGGGAAAATACTTGCCAACCAAATATTAATCAAGAGAACTAGGTTGGCATTATCAACATAAGGCAAATTTTATGACAATTTCATTCTAGAGACATGTACGATCATTTTATAGGGGCAAAAGGATCCATCCTGCTAGGAGATAATTATAAACATTTTCCAATTAACAAGGGATCTCAAAAATAAAGGAAGCAAACTGAGAGAACTAAAAGAGAAAAAGACCCCTCAACAATAATTGGAGGCTCCACTACTCAGCTTTTAATAGTGGAGAGAATCTTCTATTTCTTGTGATGCTAATATCAGCCCTGTGGGTGAGCAGAGTGGAGATTGTGACTCATATAATATGGTTCAAGACACTAAAACTTAGACTGACTGACTTGTCCAGAGTTGTAACTGCAGAACCAATCTAAATTGGCCCTGTCCTGTTTCTAATGAAATGCTAAGTTGTTTTTCAGAGATAGTAGAGCAAGCCCTCAAATCATGAAGTTGGACAGTCAGACATGCACACTAGACAAGGAATTCACCCTAGAATAACCTTTCCATTTCACCAGGTTAAAATTCACCTTGGACTACATACTAACCACCCCTCCTCCCCAATTCAAACATGTGATTTATGACAAGTTGTGATTCTCAAGTACTTGTGCACCAGGCTCACAATATGTTGAAACAGCATAACTGTAGAACATGCTCAACTTCCCCTGCTTCCCCCTTTAAATGTAGCCCCCAAACATTCAGTGAGGAAGATAGATTTAGCCTTGTCTCCTATCTCCTTGTAGTTTAACTCAGCAATAAAAGCCTTTTTTTTTTTCTTTCTTTCTCAAAAGCTGGTGTTATAGTATTGCCTTCTGTGTGTGTTGGCCACCAAGTCTTTGCTCGGTTTTACAACGCTGATGAGTGATGGATCTGAGGCTGGGGATACAGATGGTTCCCAGAAGACAGAGATCCCCTAAACATCTGGACACGAGATGTCCTGGACACCCAAACCAAGAGCTCTTCTCACTCTCTTTCCTATATCCTACTGTCCTGAGGTTGCTCCAGAGGGAAAGCTGGTGCCTCAAGGAGGTGCCTGGCCCAAGAGAATGACTAAAATCCTGACCCAGACCCTGACTGTTTTTTCTTTTCTTTTTTTTTTTTTCATGACCATTTCAAATTTAATGAGTACACAGGTGATGTTAGTTCCTGGTTCTTAAGTTTCAAAACTTGACCTCAAAATATAATGCTTTTCCTCTAAATAAAGACACCCTGATGGACTAAGAGGAACTAAACATGTGTCCATCTCTCTCTTACTTGCCCTCCAGCTGCCTTGCAGCTAGACTTCCTGGTGGTCAGGTGACCACCCTGAATGACCAATCGTCTGCTTGACTCCCAACTGCCTCAGAACACAGGACAGTTAAACCAACTGCCCACCTGACAGTTGCTCAGAGAATTCATCTTCAACAGACCAAACTGGCATGAGCAGCTAACATTAATTACCTGGGAAAGGAGTCTGCTGGTCTGCTGCTTTGGTGGCTTAATGCCTGAAGTCTACGCCCCCCATGATCTCACTGACTATTGCTGAGTAGCCTGAACTCAGGCCTGGCTGAGAGCAGGCACCGGATGCACTGGCTCTGAGTCGTATCCCTTCTTGGCCCAAGTCCTTCCTCACCACAACCCAGGCTCTGCTGTACAAACTACAGTCTAATGACTAGACTCTACCAACTGGTGTTATTTCACCAGCACCTTCAAGTCAGTCAGTGGTGGGGGGAGGCATTTGTGTCCCTCTACCTGTCATTTGGCCAGGTGCCCATTTTCAGGCTGCTGAAGCACTGCTGGGGACACCAGCAGATTTTCTTGGCTGCAGATGATTTTCATGTGAATTGTTTTGAATCCTTTATGGTCTTTTCTTTTTGTAACCTGAAACACAATCCTGGAAATACACTTTGACTGGGTCATTTCTTACATGCACTCTGTTGTTGGGCTAGATGTGGATGTTCTGGCACATATCTTTGTGCTGCTTGTTGAGAGTCTTGTCCTCAGCTGAACTCTTCTCTTTATATCTTTGAGACAAGATCCTTTATTACTGTCACTTATAACATGCACCCTGTTGTGTGACCAGATGACACTTTTGGACCACTTCTTGCTCTATCAGGCCTTTGGGAGGGATATTTTTCATCTGCTCCTGCATCAACCGTGGGGATGGAGGGAACCTCATCTGCCCTACCCCTGGGAAGGTCCTCCAGCACGATGTCAGGGAAATTTTTCATCTTCCTGCACTCACCTTGTGAATGGTTGGGATCTCCAAACCTATGCTGTCACTGGGAAGCTTCTCCACCGCGATGTCAGGGACAGCTTCTTCGGGTTGCAATGAGGGATGTACCCTGCAGGGTGGCCGGATGTGGACTCTTCTGAACCACCTTTTTCTTTTCACAACCTCGCTGCAACATCCTGGAATCAGCTGGCATATCTCCAGGTTGATCTGTCGACTGGCTTCTCAGGCTTCTTAATTTCCTCCTGGGTAACACATGACTCCACCGCAATCTTCCTCCTGTGGCCCGCCGAGAGGCTTACTCTGACCTCAGAAACCCTCAGCGAGCACGAAAATTAAGTCCAGAAAATCTTAGTATTTGCATCGATGATTCCCTTTTCAACCCAGGCAACAGAAGTTCAAAATTTTTCTATTCTTCATTATTGAATGGCTTCTCCTGCTCTTTCTTGTGGAGATTTAGATATAGTCTTCATCCTCACTGCTAATGTCGGAAAAGCTCTCTGACAATCATCTTCATTGCCAACTGGGATCACCTTCCTAACAGATTGCACCTTATCTGCCTCTAACTGGGAGGCTCCTCCCGGAGGCCCTCAGGGATATATTTTTCATCTTCTGCATCCATTCTGGATAGATGTGTCCTCCTCATCCGCCCTGTCTCTAGGAAGCTCCTCTACCATGACGTCAGGGGGGATTTTTCATCTGCTCCTGCATCCACCTTAGAAACAGGTGGGACCTCCTCATCGGGCCTCTCTCTAGGAAACTCCTCCAACACAATGTCAGAGGATTCTTCGTCTGTGCTGCTTATACGAGGCACTGTGTTTTATGGCCAGAAGAGGACTCTCTTGGCTCAGTTCTCGCTTCCCCTCAGATGATGATGGTGATGATGATGATGCTGTTCTCTTCTACTAACATCCTCCTCGCAACAGAATTTTTCATTTGTTCCTGTATCCACCTTGGAAGTTGATGGAACCTCAATACTTACAGTGTCACTGGGAAGGTTTTTCTCCATGATGTCAGGGAGACCAGCTGATTCTCTGTATCTGTGAGTATGTTTTCATTTAGTTTGTTTCTTTTGTTCCTTAGATTATGCATATAAGTGAAATCATATGGTATTTATCTTTCTCTGACTTATTTCACTCAGCGTAATAATACCCTCTAGGTCCATCCATGTCATTTCAAATGGTAAGATTTCATTTTTATGGCTGAGTAATATTCCATTGTATATAGGTACCATTTCTTCTTTATCCAATTATCTAGTGATAGGCACTTAGGTTGCTTCCATATCTTGGCTATTGGGAATAGAGCTGGTATGAACATAGGGGTGCATAGATCTTTACAGATTAGTGTTTTGGTTTTCTTTGGATAAATACCCAGAAGTGCAATTGCTGGGTCAAAAGGCAATTCTATTTTTACTTTTTGAAGAACCTCCAAATTGTTTTCCATAGTGGCTGTACCAATTTGCAATCCCACCAGCAGTGTATGAGACTTCCCTTTTCTCTACATTCTTGCCAACACTTGTGTTTTGATTTACTGACAGCAGTCAATGTGACAGGAGTGAGGTGATATCTCATTTTGGTTTTAATTTGCATTTCTCTGATGGTTAGTGACCCTGAGCTTTGTTCATATGTCTATTGGTCATCTGTATTTCCTCTCTGGAGAAAGACCTATTCAGGTCTTCTGCCCATTTTTTTTAATTGGATTGCTCGGGTTTTTGTTTTGTTTTGTTTTGTTTTGTTTTTTGTTATTGTTGTTGTCGAGTTGTATGAATTCTTTATAAATTTTGGATATTAACCCCCTGTCAGAGGTATCATAAGCAAATATCTTCTCTCATTCAGGAGGGCTTTTCTTTTTTCTTTTTTCTTTTTTCTTTCTTTCTTTTTTTTTTTTTTTTTTTTTTGGTTTCCTTTGCTGTGCTAAAACCTTTTAATTTGCTGTAGTCACATTTATTTTTCCTTTTGTTTCTCTTGTCCAAAGAGATATATATAAAAAAAATTACAAATAGCAATATCAGAGAGTTTACTGCCCCTGTTTTCTTCTAGAAGTTTTATAATTTGGGGTCTTACATTTAAGTCTTTAATCCATTTTGAGTTTATTCTTGTATATAGTATAAGAAGGTGGCCCAGTTTCATTTTTTTGCACGTATCTGTCCAGTTGTCCCAGCGCCATTTTGTTGGAGACTGTATTTACTCCATTGTGTAGTCTTGCCTCCTTTATCATAGATTAAATGACCATATAGGCATGGCTTTATTTCTGGGCTCTCTATTCTGTTCCATTCATCTATGTGTCTGTTTTTATGCCAGTGACATGCTGTTTTGATCACTGTAGCCTTGTAGTATAGTTTGATATCAGGTAGTGTAATATCTCCAACGTTGTTCTTCTTTCTCAAGACTGTCATGGCTATTCAGGATCTTTTATGGTTCCATATAAATTTTAGGATTATTTGTTCTAGTTCCCTGAAAAATATGCCACTGGTATTTTGATAAGGATTGCACTGAATCTATGGATTGCTTTGGGTAGTATGGCCATTTTAATGATGTTCATTCTACCCCTGAGCATGGTGTATGCTTCCATTTACTTGTATCTTTTTCAATTTGTTTTTTCAATGACATAATTTTCTGAAAACAGGTATTTTATCTCCTTGGTTAATTTGATTCCTAGATGTTTTGTTGTTTTTGATGCAGTTGTAAATGGGATTATTTTCTTAATTTTTCTTTCTGAAAGTTCATCATTAGTATATAAAAATGCAACCACTTTCTGGATATTAATTTTGCATCCTTTACTGAATTCATTGATCAGTTCTAACCATTTTTTGGTGGAATCGTTAGGGTTCTCTATATATAGTATCATGTCATCTGCAAATAATGACGATTTACTTCTTTCCAATTTGGATACTTTTTCTCTTTCTTGCCTGTTTGCTGTAGCTAAAACTTCCAATACTATATTGAATAAAATGGTGAAAGTGGGCATCCTTGTCTTGTTCATAACCTTAATAAAAATGCTTTTAAGCCTTTCCCCACTGAATATAATGTTAGCTGTAGGTTTGTAATATATAGCCTTTATTATATTGAGGTATGTTTCCTCTTCCCACTTTGTTGACAGCTTTTGTCATAAATGGATGCTGCATCTATTGATATGATCATATGACTTTTATCTTTCATTTTATTAACTGATTTGTAGACATTAAACCAAACTTGCATCCCAGGAATATATTTGACTTGATCATGGTGTATGATATTTTTAATGTATTGCTGAATTCATTTTGCTAATATTTTGTCAAGGATTTTTGCATCAACATTCATCAGGATATAAGCCTATAGTTTTCTTTCTTGGTACCATCTTTTCCATTTTTGGAAACAGGGTAATGGTGGCACTGTATAAAAAAATGAGGCTTCCCTTTTCTTGAATTTTTTAAAATAGTTTAAGAAGAATACGTGTTAATTCTTTTAATGTTTGGTAAAATTTGCCTATGAAGCTATCCGGTCAAAAACTTTTGTTTTTTGGAAGTTTTTTGATTACTGATTTGATTTCATTGGTGGTAACTGGTTGTTCAAATTTTCTATTTCTTCTTGACTCAGTCTTGGGATACTGTATGCTTCTATTTTCTTATAATTCTTTGTATCTCTGTGTAGTCCATAGTTACTTGTCCTCTTTCATTTCTGATTTTAGTTATTTGAGTCCTCTCGCTTTTTTCCTTGATGAGTCTGGTTAAAGGCTTATCAGTTTTGTTTATCCTTTCAAAGAAACAGGTCTTGGTTTTATTAATCTTTTGTACTGCTTTTCTAGACTCTATTTCATTTATTTCCTCTATGATCTTTATTATTTCCTCTTCCTACTCACCTTGGCTTTTGTTTGCTATTCTTTTTCTAGTTCTTTTAAGTGAAAAGTTAGATTGCTTGAGGTTTTTCTTGTTTCTTGAGGTAGGCCTCTATTGCTATAAATTTCTTAGGACTGCTTTCACTGTTTCTCATTGAGCTGGAATTGTTGTGTGTCAATTTTCATCTGTCTCTAGTTATTTTATTATTTGCATTTATGGGTTCACCCCTTCTTTCTCTCTCTCTTTCTCTCTCTCTCTCTCTCTCTTTCTCTCTCTCTTTTTTTTTTTTTTTACAGAAGTCCCCAAGAGATACTGCAGTCTGGGCCAGAACCAGAGGCCCACCACCAAAGTCTCCTCTATAATGTGCTGGCCATGCATCATGAGGACTGCTGACTGCTCATGAATGCCTGCCCCAGAAAGGAGCAGGGTGGAGCTGACTGCCTGGCAACAGGTCCACCGTGGGTAATCTGTGGGTTGGGTGGGGCATGGTCTCAGGAGACACAGGATGGGGCAGACCGATCTTACTGGGTCAGAGCTACTTCAGAACTGGTCATACGGGAAGAGGGATCAACACAGGCAAGAGGGTGCCCATCTGCAAACTGCCTCAGAGGGGGGCCCAACAAAGGAGCAATGGTGGCTGTCCCTCCAGGCCTCACTCTGGACTCACACAACTCAGTCCCTCCCCGTATGTCTCTTGCACCTCCCGAGATGCTGACCCTCCACCAGAGCACAAGGAGAGAATCTACAAGTGAATGAGTCTGTGTGCAGACCCTTTAGGGGAAACATCTGGATTTTCAGCTTTCTTCTATGTCACCCAGATGGCAAGAGTCCCCACTGATTTTTATAGTTAGATTTTGTGGGAACTCCTTTTCCCAGGACTGGAACCCTGGGCTGGGAAGCCCCTGTGTGGGGCTAGGGCCCCTTGTTCCTTCAGGGGGGCCTTTCCAGCTGTGCTCTCCCTCCCAGTGCTGAACTGCCATACATAGATGTGAGACCAACCCACTTTGTGCCTCCACTCTTTCTGTTGGTTTCAATGTTGCTTTTTCTTTAGACCTTCCAATGTATGTGCTATGATCAGCTAGACTTCAGGTGGTTCTCCAAGTTGTTTTAAAATTTGGTTGTAACTTTAATGCAGTCATGGAAGGAGGTGAATCCTGCTTTTATGTAGCCCACCATTTTGACCGGAACCCATTTTCCCTTCTTTAGGTATATAAATGTTGAATAACTATGGTGTACACCTGAGACTAATATAATCTTGTATGTTAGCTAATTTTAATAAAAATTTAAAAAAAAAAAAAGTCAAGTAGAATCTGGTAGGCAGAGAAAAAATGGGTAGACATTCTGTTTGGCTAGTGAATACGGCAAATACAAGGGATTTGTAAAAGAAATGTAAACAAAACGTACCTAGCACTTGTTAGGAGATAACTGTGTTTTTCAAACTGTGTCACTCTACATATATCATAACTTATTTAATCCTTGTAATGCTGAAATGAAAAAAATATCAGTATCTCCATTTCATAGATGTAAGAACAAAGACTCAGAATACATGAAACCCTTTTCTCAAGGCCACAAAAAAGGAAGAGGAAGAACTAGGCTTTGCTCATACATTTTCTATTGTTACCTTTATCATGTTAAAACTGCTTAGTGAATAATGAGAGAGGAAAGGTAGGTTGGGTGGGACCCAACTTCTTGGGTGGAAACCTTGACTGGAAAATTTATGAATTTGATGGTGGGCAGACACTGAAGACTTTAGAGGAGAGTGATGATTGAGAAATTTTTTTTATTAGGATTTGGATATACTGACCAATAGTTTCTGAAACAACTGAGCTACCTTCTAGGTGAAAATTTTGAAGCATTTAGATATGAAAAATTCTGGTAAATTTGTTTAGCTAGCCTCATTATTTTATAGTTTCCCTTTTTAGAGTTGATGTGGAAGGCATTAAGGAACTGTGATTCACGTATTTAACAACATAAGGGCTTTAAAGTTATAATATTGTAAAATAAATCATCATTTACTCTACTCCTTTTCTGGAAAGTGGGTGACTACACGTGAATATTTTGGTAATTTTTCAAGAGAATAATGCCTCCTGTCTGACCTCCAATGAGTAATTCTTAATTTTCTGCTTTCTGGTGTTGGGAAAGCAAAGGAATTCATAATGTTTATTCCTTACTCTCAAAGTATGTCTCAGCATGGGTAGAAAGAAAAGATGTCCAGACTTTAGAAATTATATAACACCACAAAAATTTTAAGAATTTCTTAAAATTCTTCACAGTTTATGAAGGAATTGCACTGATGTAGTATCGTGAATCATGATAAGACCCAACTTACACATGGGTGGGGAGATGTTGTCATTCCTCTTAGAGAGACTAGAGCACAAAGACTTAGGTAGGCTAACTGATGTGCCCAAAATGTACTTGAGGCAGCTCTAGGACTAGAAGCACATAAGAGCACAACACGCTGCTTCTTCCAAAACTGCTACAGACAATGTGTATGCTCTGGCCAGCTCAGAGAAATAGTGATTCCTGCTGGCTGAACTAATGGAAACAAGTTTCAAAGAGGAAGTAGAATTTGAACTGGGCCTTGAAGTAAGGTAACATTTGGGAGTCTGAAGAGGACTAGGACTTGTTCTCTTCTGTTAACTGGTTATGGGGCTCACCTTCCCAGGCCAAACATATTAGTGATACAGTCAAGTATACACACTTTCTTAAATATATAAAAATATGTTTCTTATTTTACCCTTCTACAAGCATATAACTGGCAACTATGATAGCTGTGTTTTAGGGGAGGGGAATAAAAGGTTTTATAGAGGGAAAATGTTGGCTTTTAAAACAAAACCACACAGCAGCTATCAACAACTCACATTTTTTAAAGTTAACAACTTGTGCTCACCATGTTTGAGTTAGGTGTTTTTCTTGGGCTCCTCCCCTCAAGTAGAGCTAAAGAATTGCATTGAAACTTATCTAATTTTCTTCAGCATGCTTCCAAGCATTTATAATACCCTCCACCAAATGATTGCTGGACTTTTTCTCTGAATTATCTCGAGATCTCCATGACAGCCATGCTTTGCTAGCCCTGCTGCCAGTCTGGGGTGGCCAGGGCACAGCCATGGGACTGGAAGGCAGCAACTGGAGGAGCATTCAGGACCAGACTTCTCTGAGTTAATGTACCTCTAGTGGGGCTGACTGCATCTGACGACATCCCCATCAGGCCAGACTGTATTCACTTGTGTCACCCTGTCAGCCTACAGAATACTAAGGTCACCCATGTTCCAGCAAAAGGGGAAGCAGGTTATCTCTGGGCCAGATGAGGAAGGGAAAAATGAGACAGTTGTCAAAGTTAGTGAAAAATTAAGATCTGGACCGTTGATTCAGGGGTTTCCAATGCTCTACAGAGTTCTACCTAAGTCAAAGGAGGAAATAAAAGAAACACACTACCAACATAATAGCTGTCAAAATTGTCAAAATAACTCTCTGAAAGTCCTGGGGTGGAAAGGGCAGGAAATTCTCCTTGATAATGTTCAGACAGAACCAGGAGGAACTAAATGTCTTCTCAAGAAAACTAAAATAGGGTTATATCAGTACCAATTTATAGGTGTAAAGCAAGATTGTAGATATTGTACATATAGAAGAGATGCAAAGCAGAAACACACCAATGTAGATAGTAGACTGGGCTATATTCAGGCTTGTAAGCCAGTGGTCCTAGAACCAGAGGAGAGGTCAGAGCAGGGAAAACTTATCACTGGCATAATAAAGGATATATCCCATAGGTTAAAGCTACACTACGGATGGTAACAATATTAGTCAGGCAGCAGGAATCTGAAGCAACTTAAGAACACTGAAGGAAGGTCTAAGGTAAGAAAGCATTAGAGGTTTCAGCTGAACAAAAAAAAGAGGTACTAAGTGTTACATTACTAGGGAAGAGTAGCATAAAGCTAAGACCCTTAATAGAAATATAGTGATTAGAAAAGGGAAAAAAATAATAGTTTTTTTCCAGGCTGATGGTAGTGCAGTTGGTAAACTTGTCCGCACCATATAAAAAATAGGTGCCCACACATAAGAGGGATAATAGATAATAAAAATAAAGTAAAACTTGGCCCTATGAGGACCCTTTAAAAGGATTGGGGCAGTTCAGTATGGGAAAAGAAGACTCAGAGACGAAAATGAGAACCATCTTCAGACATTTGAAGGACTATTATCTCAGGATAAAAGTTATTTTCTATAGTCTTAGAGTCTTATCATTCAGGTTTTATCTGCTTAATTATTTAATTACACTTAAAATAATAATCTATTGTCATTACCCACAACTCTGTCACTGCACAGACTTCATAGGAAAGTTAAGTAGAATAGAAATAACCATCTTTAAATCTTTCAAATGTATAAAGATGAACTAATCTCTATACTTATTCTAAAAATATAACATTTCTTTTAGTTCCAAGGGTTTCCACTTGGCTTTTAATAATTACCACTCTACAAGTCAGGAGGCTACCTGGGAATCTTACCTGTTACTGAGTATATATCTTTTTCATCGATAAACCAGTGACCAAATGTTGGGTTTGTGAACCTACTGGGCCACTTCTAACATAATACCAAGTCTGAATTCTCTTTAACACTCAATATTCATAAATCCCATAATTGACCTCTGGACCATAGTACTGTCTGAGTTAACAGAATAGTGTTTTCATAGAGACAATTTCCAATCATTTCAAAGACTAGGTGTTTTCTAGTCAAGATATAATTAACCTTGAATTTGCCACAGGCCTTTTTGGGGAAGGCTGGGAGGAAGATGTATAGTAAACACTTAAAAAGTTATATATACAGGATCTTCCTTTAAGAATGCTCAACTTTCCCTTCACTCCAGTGGTTGTAGGTCAAGTTTATAAGTTGGTTGAGGGGCTACAACTACCCATAGTATTGATTCAAGTCAGGCTCCTATTCATTAAGCCCTGAGTTACTTTTTTCATGGGTACAAATCAATAAGAATTTTAACAGAACGTCCATCCATTTCAGTTCAAGAAACTCATGATCAATTAGCCATTGCCAAAATTCTATGTAGACCAAATTATTTTGATTATCACATATGCCCACTGCCTTCGACTGGTAACATGCTTGTCTTGCTTCTGTGCATTACTAACCAATACTTTGCTTCTGCTATTCTAAGTACCTACATTCTCATTATAATCAGAAAGCTACATAAATGGCTGTATTTCCCAATTTAATCTCAGCCTAGAGGGGACAGTCATTGAAGTCTCTGGTGTTTCCCTCATCAATGCATTTTTTAATGAGAGATAAAGTGAACTTCATCTAGGCTCTCTTGCATGCCATGTTTTGGGAGAATGAGCCAGTCATGCATGATAAATCCACTCCCAAACCCCATAATGGGCTTTGAATCCCTTGCATTATATTAAACGAAGGAATTTCTAGAGTCTTCACTTCTTTTGGCATAGGTGACTACTGAGTCCAGTTTTAGTCAATAAAAAAAATTATTTACTAAATCCACTTCCAGTTACTTGAGTTGTTTTGACCTAGCACATTAAATCCAGAATCTCTTGTATGTTAGGTAGCCAGTCAAATATGAGCAACGGGAGGCAAAGGAATAGGGACCCAGCATAGAGATCACTGAAAGAACACACTCTATTGGTAGTTAGAGAATTCCTCCTGCATCCCCAGAGACAAAAGACAGGAGGGCCATAATCTATGGCTTGTTTAATCCGGCCACAGATGCCTGAGCAGAAAGTACTACCCTAATCTGCCCACAATCTAATGCTCATTATATTGTCATTATAATACTATATTTATGCCTGGAAGCTCATGAATCTAGTAACAGACTGAATTCTCGGTAAGCAAATGCACAGTAGCCAAAGTGTTATATAGCAGCTAGCTGTTAGTCAAGGTAACCTTAGGTGGATCATCTAAGACCTCCCACCACAGCCAAAATATAAATAGACCTTCCTATTTCTGCATTGTTACAGCTCTCTTTGCTGAAAACCCTCTTCTCCCATGGGGCATACTGTCTTCTTTCTTAACCTCACAAATTCCACAGAGCTGCGGCCTTCCTTAGCATAACCCATCTCCTTCTAAAAATGTACTTTCAATAAATCTTTTCCTAAATTTCACCAACATGTCATTCTTTGCTGCTCTGGCAGAGAAGAACCGAGGGACAACACACAACACCGTCGTCCTCCCCAGTGCCTCTGGGGCGAGGCTGGATTTCACATCATCCCAGCTGTAACACATCTGCCTTTCAGATTTCATCCAGGTGCATCTGTTTGGCAGATCTGAGCTCCGGGGAGTCCAGCAAATGAAGCATTTAGCTACAGGAAACACCTACAAGAAGGTTGGAGTGGTATTGACTGAACCTATCTCAAGAGCTGCCACACACAGTCCCATTTACCTATGTGCAGTGACTTTTGATTCGCGATGGTTTTGAGACAAAACTTACTATTGGAACGTAGAACATAAGTTTTCCATGGCTGCTATTTTTCTCTGAAGAGAGAAAAATATCTGCAGAGAAAAATTTCCATATACAAAATAAAAATTGCTTTACTTGTTTATCTCCAATATCCAAGTTTAGATAAGCATAGACTGTTAAGAAATGTCTTATTCAAGCTCAGTACCTGCCTTTAGAGCTCTGAAGTCAAGTAGGGAGAAAGACACATAAGTAAATAATGCTAAAATATTACCGTAAGCGCAAAGGGTGAAATGTGTACAAAGAAATATTGTAGATGTTAACAAAAATAATGGTGAAAGCTAAAATAGACTGAATGGTGTTTAGCAGTCTTCTAAGGTATTTCCATGTGTTTTATGTCATACCATCATCCCATGATTAAAACGCAATGGGACCTTTGCAATCTTAACAACTTATAACCAACAAATTCTCCTAGTCCAGAATGGATATTGCCTTTACTTCTCAAATCATACCACAAAAGAAGAGAGTGGTTTCCTCTATATCCTAAAAGTTGTACTCCTAAGTCCTGGCATTCAACTCTTCCATACTATGACGATATTGTTGCTTAGCTTTGTGCCAGTGGTCTCTTCCTGAAGCTGAAAATATACAATTTGAAAAGTTTTCTCATAGTATTCTATGACTTTAGATAAGTATATTTTCCAGCAAACAACTTTATTCTTAAAAGTTTGTACCTGATAAAGTGGATAAAAACATATTTTTTGTTCCAAATCATTTCATTTCACCCTCCTAAAATCTGATTGATGAGCAAATAAAATAGGGTAATTTTGCCACATACCTGGAATGCCATCTGTTGCAAAGAAAAACACTTTGCAGGAATTCCACAAAACTATCCAATGAGCAAAGTTAGAATTTCTTCTGCCAAAGTGGTGAGCAGGAATGTCAATTCGAGAGTGTTGTGGGCAACATCTCCCTGTAACTATCATCAAGCAAGACGTCTTTTTCTCTCACACAGACTGACTTACATTAGGGAAAGTTTACCAGGCTTTTACGTTTATTACTGTCCTCATTCTGTCACTGATTGGGACTGAAGAGATGGATTTCAAGCTGCTACATGAAATCATCCACCCTAACTTCCTCTGTGAACCACTGAGGAAATATTTCTAAGGTGACTCAGCTAGTATGAGAAAGGGCCCAGGGCAGCCACCCTAGGATAACTTATTTAACACATATAATATTCTTGTATGCAGCTGGCACTCTTGATCTGCTATTGATGTTTTATTTTCTTTATCCCAGAGGAGAAAATGGGTCAGTTGGGCTGGACATGAGCCTGTCAACAATTTGATTTATGGGGTCTATGTTCTAGTTTCTTGCCTAAACATTAACTAAATCGGCTTTCATTCAATCATTACAGTTTTATTCCTTTGAGATTTGGGACTTTTAATCCTCAAGACATTGATTAAACCTCCATCAGCAATCACAAGTTGTGTTATTACCAGTATCCTTTGCAGATATTTCTCAGATTGGGCCTTCATTAGAGACTTGAAAGAGTAAGGAATTTGGGTGGAAAGACAGGCAAAATTTAGCTTTTGCTGACTTCTCAATTTTTCAAAGTGATGCCTATGGTGCCATGGCATATCCACACTCCTCTGGGATCCTTCTGGTTCTAAGAATATTTATTTGGAGCAAACCGGCCTAGGTGAGAGGCACTCTAAAGCTATAGAACAGAAATAGGAAAATCAATGTCTCCTTCTTAAGAATGAATCCCATGACCTTGGGTCAGGGCAGTTCTCTCCAAACAGACACCATATGCCTTGACAGAGACAGTTGGAACCAATCGCATGTTTTTGGTATTGTCCACACTGAGAGAGGAAACAGCTCTCCATTTCATACCCAATTTCAAAGATTAAATTATTTTTCCAGGAATGACCTTTGAGGATTTTCACTAAAGATACTAGCCTTTTAAAGTCCATAATAAAGGCCTGTCAGATACTGTGCAGCACTCTAACCTATTATCCTGGCATTGGGATCAATCACAGCCCAGAATGCAAAATTTTTGGAATGCCTTACAGTGAAGTTTGCAAATCCCATGCATAAATTAGGAAATCTGCTTGATATATTTCATGACACTGAATCTTTGCTGGGCACCTTGATGCTATGGAGACTGAGAAGGGCTGCTTCCTAGACAGAAAGAATGGTAGCTTCTTGGACATGCTTGCCTATCTCCTCTGCTCAAGTGGACTCTGGGATTATTGAACCTGGATTTCCTTACTTCCCATTAGTCTCACATGATCTTGAAAGTACTATTTCTTCAGCAAGAGGGAGAATGATGGAAAACAGAAAAGGAAAAAAAGGTGAAAAAACAAGCAGAAGCAAAAGTACATTTACCAACTCAGTGTAAGAAAGTAGAGAAAAAATGTTTTTCTCTGGGAATTTTAATTTGTTAATATTAAACTATTTGCATAGCCATTGCTCTTGCTTCTGATAGTTTGATGACCCACGAACTGCCCTCTCAGAAATTTTTGACTTCTGATTAGCTCAGAGGCTGTGGTTTTATAACCTGAGAGAGACCTCACTTCTCTCCTTCACAGTCCAGGGCCATCCTGAAACCTTTTCTTGCTGACCTGGAAGGGCACTGTTACAAGGTTGCTAATCCTTTGCCTCAGTCATAAATGACTCTGGAATTAGAGGGCAGAAGAAGCAGAGGAAATAAAGCAGGAGGTAACACTGAGTGACTTTTGAAAAGTATTCGTTCCCTTGAGAACATCACCCAGCCCTGTATTTCTCTGACTTCAACACTCACACCATTTTTAAATGTCGCACTCATCAAATATTTGGTGTTAATGAAGTCAGGGAGATGAAATTATGAAACACAACAGCACAAGCTTCTGTGTCACCATTGTGATGACCTGGCTGACGTGAATGACCCCATACAACAGCTGCTGGCAAAAGATTACAGCTATTCTCCTGGTCTTTTGAAAGTTCAAAGTAGAGACATGATAACCTTTTAAAGAAGTTATGTGCCTCTGTGTTTTAATGCCCAATTTCAAAAAAGCTTCTGAAATAAGGATTATAAAATAAGCAGCTGTATTCCTCTAGTAACACAAAACACTCTGAAACAGCAAGCCATAAATTTAACTTCACTATCAACATAATAAATAAGGTAAAATATAGATGGAGCTATGAAGCTGCCATCTTTCCTACAGAGTGAATTATGTCTAAGTCCAAGAACAATACCACTCTTCACAAGCAAACTGTGCTCAAATCACTTGCTATGCATGCATATTGAAACATCTTTTCCTAATTTACTCAAGCAATAAAAAAGTCTTTAGTAGGCACACACAAAAATATGGACTTCTTGGCAACAATCAAAAAGTAAAAGACACCCCAAAATACTGTGGCTTAAGCCAAATAGTACATTTCTCTCTTACATAGAAGTCTGTTAGTCCAAACCTAGCAGGATGACACAATAGAGCTGGAGACTCTGACTCCTTCCATCTTGTCCCTCTGCCCTTTATAAGGTGCTGCCCTCATTCTCATGGTCCAAGAAAGCTCATCATCACATCTGCATTCCAGCTCACAGCAAAGGGAACTTATTATTAAAAGGTCATGCCCACTGCCTTTTAATAAACGACCTAGAAATTTAACACATGAATTTGCTCACATTCCATTGACCAAAACTTAGACAAATGGCTGCACCTAAGTGCAGGAAAATCTTGAAGCTTTTCTCTTTTAGGGGGGCAGCCATGTATCCAGCTAAAAACTAGAAGTTTGAATTCTAAAAGGAAAAGAGAAGATAGAAATTGGGGGACAGCTCCCTCCGCCATACAAATAAACAGCCAGAGCCTGCTATAAGGTATCAAGGGATGTCAGTCTTCCATATCCTGAGTCCTCTTCTCTGCCTACACCCCTCCCCCCATGACTCCACAATGTCTTCAAACTCTCAAGGCCCTCAGAATCATTCTTTAATTTGTTCAGGAACCCTGTGCTCCCAGGCCCTATTCTCTTGAATTTTCTTTGACATTGCTATACTGTGTCAGAAATGTATTAATAGACACTACACTATGAATACTGTCAGAAAAAAGTAGCCTCTGGAGCAGTTATGCAGAGAGCATTGTCTTCTTTAAAGCCCCTGATCACCCCTGACATCTTTTTTCCCTCTTCTTTCACAAGCAGATTCTTTAGATCATGATGCCTTCACAAGTCCTCTCAATCACTTTTTCCATTTAGTTCAATTAATCAAACTCAGAGTAATGGCCCAGGTTTAATCTCACCTCCCTAAAATACTCCCTGATCACTTAGGTTACACTAACTATATTTTCCTTTGAACTTCTACCAGCTCTTGCAGTAACTTTATTTACACAATTTAATACTTATCTGCTGTTACACAAGCTACTTATAACATGTCACAAGTATTGTCTTCTAAATATTACCAATTCCTTGAAGACATTGGCCATTTATTATGCTCAGGACCAGTTCAAAACTTCAAACCTAATGAATTGACTTTTTAAAAATATTTATAAGGTACTTATAATTAGACTATCATTATATAATCAAAACTACAATTCGTAAAAAATAATGAAGAACTTATGGAGGTAATAGATATTTTTATGGCATAGACCGCAGTGATTTCATGGATGTATAATATGTCCAAACTCATCAATATGTACAGATTTTTGTATGTCAATTATACCTGAATAAAATGTTTTAAAAAATAATCAAGCTAAATGTGAGCAGGAAGAGGAGCATTGAGCAGAAAGAGGAGACAAGAAGGCTTCATGTAAGTACTGAGAAGTCAGACCCCCGATTTAGCTTGGTTCTACAGATTATAAACATTTTTGGCAGTAAATGCTGCAGAATGATAAAAGGGGACAATTGACAGGGGTAATATTTGCCTATTCTGGCAGTTCTGGAATCCAGTTTCAACTTCAAATGTCATTTGGATCCAACTCTTTAAAACATGTCTCACTCGGCAATGCCTTTACAAAAATGAGAAAAGAGATAATTAAACACACACTATGATATAAATAGGTTAATTCTTAAAGATACATATACACATATATGTTATATATGTGGGTAATACAAATTGTAATCTATATACAACATATGGTTATGACAATTATAATTCTTCCTCAGAATGGATTGAGAAAAACCCTCATCCATCTTTCCAAATAGCATCTATTCCTCTATCTTCATTTGTCATGAGATTTCATATCATCATGACATGTGGTGATTCACAGGGCTGACCATTTTATTATATCAAATCTGATATACTAACTTAGCACCTCAGTTCTTCCTCTTCCTCCTCCTTTTGCTTCTCTTCCCTGCCCCCCTTTCATCTTCTCTTCTTTCTCCTGGCAATAGCTTCTTTTCTTTGCTGTAGCTTGTGATATGAACGACATTAGAAATTCTCCCTTGGGTAGGAAGTAAGTCACTTTCAAGGAAAGTGACATACAATAAAATATTCATCATTCTTCAAAAATCCATCATCATTATTATTATTGTTTATGCTCACTTACATGTGTGTGGGCATAGCTCCATGTATTGCAAATATATCTATGCAGCTAAAATGATCCACATAATGCATATAAAACTTTATCCCTTTTTTCACATTTGAGACATAAAGACTTGGACATACAAGGAAGTCATTCTTTTCTCCTTCCCTTTTTTGGTCCCACATTTTGCATTCTGGCCTACAGTGCAACAGCTCTAATCGCTCCAGCTTTGGAGTGATACGATGTATTAAAGTGGCTTTTATGATTGATTAAATGCTCCAGCTCTGCTACTACATTTAATCAATGGCAGCAATCCAACACAACTTCATTGGCTATAAGACATTACAGATTAAGCTTCACATATTTTAGCTATTTCAGAACAAATAATTTTTGTAACTACAATATTTTTATGTTCAGAGAATGAAAATTATTTCTAGGAAAATAGCACATTCCTTTTAATCATAATTAGAATCGTCAACATTATTACAAGGTACATTTCACTAATACTTTGCCTTTACACTGACTATAATAATGTTGATTCTACATTTTTTCAATATTTTGGGGACAACTGTCATAGTAAGTGGTCATTAAAGAAAATCTGACAGTTTAGCCACCAGACACCAAATTTTCAAGACTTAGAGAGTTAAATGGAGAAACATTCATCTGCTTAAATCTTCCATAATAGGCAAATCTTCCTTGGTTCTGGTGACTCAAGAGATTCCTCTATGTATTTTTCTAGAATGAAATGAAAGATACTCTTTCCCCTTTCAGGATTCGTATTTCTTCCCTAAGCCACTGTCATAGATATTCCCTACACTTATTAAAATAATAGATTATAAACTTTGGGCCACAACTACTAAAAGACACCTAAAGACTACAACCTACTGTCTTCTGAAGATATAGCCCAATGTTCTGTTTTTCTTAAGAGCAGGAACTATGCCATACCTAGCCTTAGTGTCCTTAATAAGAAGTTCAATTCCTTGCTCACATTAAGCGTTTAATATATATTTGCTGAATGTGAATTTGTGGCTTAAAATCCAACAAAATCCTAAAAACCTTCAAAAATACCAGTGGAAATAAGATTTTAAAAATCCCTTTTTCTATTACACAAGAGGACACACAAAGTGAACTCGTGTACTGTGTTGATTGTCACCCCTTTTCTAAAGGAAATGTTCCCAGGAGAGGCCACTACCACAGAAGCTAAGCAAAAACATTGTATAACTTACATTCATGAATACACCCAAAACGGTAAGACCTACAGTTGATCATGAAAAAAATATTCATCAGTACTCTTCAAAAGTGTCAAGATATTGAAAGACAAAGAACAAGGGAATTGTTGCAGATTGGACGAAATGAAGGAGAAATTATAACTAAATGCAATATGGGATCTTGGATAGGATCCTGGAGTGGAAAAACATACATCAGCAGAAAAACTGATGGAATTTAGATAAGGTCTGTAGCTTGTCCATAGAGCTGCACCAAAGTTAAAATCTTGGTTTTGATCATTGTTCTAACTCAAATTAGCTTAAACAGAAACTTCATTGGCTTCCTGGAAGTTCAGAATTAGGTGACCTTGCTTGGTCCAACTGGGACTCTAGCTTTGTCTCTGTTATTTCTCCCTCCTCTCACTATGGACTCTCTTCAAGCTGGAATTTCTCATGGCCTTATGATGGATGAATCAGTGAGGCATGGCTTCCTCACTCACTTTCTGGTAAAGAGGGAAGAAATGACTCCTCTTTTCCTCTCTCCTAAGAGCAAGATCTTCACAAAGGCCTTAAGCCATTTCTTCCTTGAGTCACAGTGCCACAATCGGGTCATATGCGCATCCCTAGACCAATGACTGGCAAAAGGTCACCATGATTCATGTAACTATTCAGAGTCCATCTTTAAAAAAATGGGGATGGGCTTAGCTTTTCTTGAGTAACATAGCTGCATAAAGAAGTAGAAACTTGAGTAAAATCAGATCTCTGATTTTAGTTAGAAGAAAAATTTTTTGAAAATTTAAAAAGATCACTGTCAATTAAACAAAGTACTACTCTACAGAGCAGATAGTACATATGTAGAAAATAGTAACCTAACAGTTGGAACAAGGAATTGCTATAGGTTCAAATGTGTTTTCAGCTCAGGAAAACTAGATATCTTCAGATTAGTCCATAAATTTCAGACCACCACAGAATCATACATTTAAAGTTTCCTTACAGATCTATACATATCCAGTGCAAAGCTCCTCCACCACTAATAACCTGTCTTCTGAAATACCTTCCACATGCATAGGCTGGCTACAGTTCTACTTGTCAGGAAGGTATGTTTTATGTTGCTTTCACTCTGTCTTCTGGATTCTACTACCAAAGCATGGCAGGCTTTCCAATTCCAGAGGAAAACTTCCACTTTTCTCTTCTTTACACTGAGCAAGGTTGTTTTTAGGTAACTTGTATGTCTAGTACATCCTCTGGACCACCATGTTCCCTCTCACGCTGTGACACACCTCCATGTCCTATCTCAGAAAAGAAGAACAACTGAACCATAATTTGCAAAAAATTAGAATGCTATATTAATTAATGCAGCCTCACATTATGTGCTTAATGTATTAATATTATTTCATATTAAGTTCCTTGGTGGGCGAGTTCCCAGATAATAATCTACTAAATGTGCTGAATAACGGTAGAAATGTCACTTCCATTCTCCCTCCCATGAACTCCTGCTTAAGGGCCTCCTGAGGGTAATAACAATAAAACAAAGTTAAGGAGAAAGTTAGGGGAGAACTTAGCAGATGTTTAGCCTATTTGAGCCAGGGGACATACTCTACTACCAATGCCCCAAACAGTCTTCAAACTGCAATAAAATAAACCTTGTTATTGTAGCTGAAGGAATCAGCCTGAGTTATTGCCCTGCAGGCATCAGGAATTAGAATATGCATCAATCTATTCTGTGGCCTTGAGAGCAATTCTAACTCAATCTTCAAGAGCAGAGGTGAGAGGGAGGGACTAGAAAATCGTTATAGCCAGCAAATCCCTGTCTCTCATTCCACACACTAACGTGTCCTTCACATAAAACATGGCTTCTGGACAGAATTGCTTAAAATGGAGAATAAAATTCTCAATCTCACAAAGCCAAGCAATCTGTCCCTATGTAGACAAAGAATCCCTCCTATTTTCCCTAAAGCAGAGTTCTAATAATTGTCTGGTCTGCATGAGCTGGGTTGACCAGACAGCTTGATAGGCCAGAATGGTCCCAGCTGATACCAGCTGTTCTGATAGAAATATTAGCAAAAGCTTCTTTTATCCTCAAAAGTATCTGGATTTGAACAATAAGTTCTATAGTCATTTGATAACAGCATATCACATTTAAATCAGGTTGTTGGAAGTCCCATATGAAGGTCATATCACCCAACGAGCCTCTTTTGAAGTACAGGGTGAACATAATGCAACCCCCATTTGGCACATGAGAGAATAAGTGACACCCGATTCCATACGACTTGGTCATAGCAGAACCAGCTGTAGAACTCAGGTCTCTTGAGCCTTATTTCAAATTTGTCGCTAGGGAATCTTGTTGGAGGCCATTTGTGCTTTTCGTCTCCCTTCCTGCAGCCAGACTAAAGGGCAGAGATGGGCAGCTAATAAGACCCTGTTTTTTTTTTTCCTCTGTGCATACTATATTGCTGAGGTCTTTCTTCTTTTGGATCAAAGAGATAGTATGATTTAAAAAAAACATAAGCTAAGTTTTTTTTCCCCCTCTGTACCATAAGGTATCATTTTTTTCTTTTTAAAATAACATAAAATTACTAAAGAATATTTGGAGGATACAGAAAACAGAAAAAGAAATGTTCAGTCTCAGAACATGGTGGGTGGAGAGTAAATAAAGAAAAAGTCAAAGTTTTATTTGTTTAGAATCAGGCCTTCACTCTATTTACTCTTCCCAGAATGCCCTTTCTACATTTTCACATTAATATAGATTTTTACATGTTCTCAAGGTCTCTCTTTTCCTAAGAGCCCTGGTCTGCAATAACCTTTCTCACTCCAGTGGGTCTCAATAATTTATTTCACATATGGTATATACATCTTTGTGATTTTCTACCACTTATTTTATTGCAAAATTTTCTCTCTACAGCTAGACTCACACCTTTCCATGGAATGGGATACTATCTTATTCCTCTTCATATCCTTAGCACCTCCTCTACACATGACAAGAGTTTAAGAGCATCTTTTTAACTTTCACTTTATTGATGATGATGACCATGATGGTGATGCTACTATCAAATGGGTTTCTAATTGATTGTTTAGTCTTTGCACATATACTGCCTTTGCTTTGTTCAATTATTAGCCTTGATCACATATCTTAAAGAACTTTTAAATCTTGTAAAATAATACCTGTGTCTCTTCATGGAAAATTACATTCAAGCCTAGAGCTGAGATAAAGATGTTGACAAATTGCTGCAAATTCAGCGGAGAGTTGCTAGATTGATTAAGAGGATGTAGGGCTTGATTTATGAACAAACATTAAAAGAACTAAATATGTATAGCTGAGCTCCACAGCCATTCAGAGTGAGCCTGGGGGATCTGACAACTGTGTAATTGTAACCAGAGGATGAAAACAGCATTGTAAGAAGAGCCGCTTGAATTAGGGAAAAGGGCCTTTGGCGATACTCGCCAGGGAATTTAATTACTGGGGAATAAGTGTCCTGATAGATGAATTTAGTGCTTCTCAAATTTTCATGTGCACACAAACCATATAGGGATCTTGTTAAAATGCAGATTCTGATTTCAGTGGGTCTGAAGTGGGCCTGAGGTTCTGCATTCCTGGCAAGTTCCCAATTGGTCCAGAAATTGGACATACTTAGTCAAGCCTCTTCTCTTCTATAATCATACAATTCTGTTCAATTACAGAGCAATAAGCTTCAAAAATGAGATATATAGACTAAATAACATATCATGGAACCCACAGAGAGAGAGCTGGGGCACAAACCAGACAAACAGAGCAGGAAGATGAGTTGTTTTCTCCTAGTGTTCATCTGACTTGTTTGGCAGCTGCACAGGGCCTGCACTGGGATTACCCAGCTTACTGCTTCTCTCAGATTGTCCTTTCCCATTGTGCTAGACGACAGCATAGCTACCTCCAAGTTATGACTGTAGGCTCCTACAAAGTTCCTTTCACTTCTAAAATAACATGTTCACCTTTTAATGAATGCCTGAAATTCTCCAGCTGGTGTTTCATTCCTTTAGCTTTAAACTTCCATCTCTTTTATAGCGAAAACCCCAACAGTTATTTGTGCCTTAGCTTTCAAATCTAACCTGGGAGATATTAATGGAGGGCAATAAGACATCAAAAGGGCATTAAGTAGTGAGGAAGTAAGACAAAGATGGGGAATGCAAAGACAACCGATCCATTTCACGCATAAGAATGAGATCTAAAGAAGAGAGACCATTTTGCCAAGGTTACCTGCTTATTTCTTAAATCTAGATTTCCAGGCCAGCACTCTTTCCAGTTCACCAAATCTCCCTCTCCCCTCTCCTAGAAACCTACATAGCTCAGATTTATCTTTTTCAGGCTATAAACATAACAGTCCTTGAAACAAGTCACTGATGAACAGTTTTTCTCACCCAAATATGCCTAAATCGGATAACTTAAAGATAATGTTTCCCTTATCAGACATAACCTCTAAACAGGTGAGTTTCAGTTTCTTTATTATAACCAAAGCAATTAGGATGAAAATTGGGAGGTGAGCTCAGCTGCTTCTTATCAAACAAATAGCTCAAGGAGACTGAGTAAGTCACTAATTACTAAGACAGCTATCGTCTCACTTCTGTACATATGATCAAATGAGCACATTAAGGACACTGCCCCTCATCTCGTCTCATCCCCCATTCCTCATGTATTCCATGCTTCTAATCATTTGATAACCTGGATAATGGTATCTCCTGTTATCATAAATTCTCATAGGTCACACAGCTCTTTTATGTAAAATTACTAAGTTGATTATCACAGTCATCTTTAAAAAATAGATTATTATTACCTTTTCCTATTTTTAGGCTGAAGAAACTAGTTCACAAAAAAAAGTTAATGTCCTATCCAATATCACACTTAATCTAAAATTTAGACTCTAGCCTTTGGACTTCAAATTCATGTTATTTTCTCAACAATATACATAAATCGTCAATTTACTTAAGTCTCAGGATAAGACAAGTTCAGAACTTGTTGCTTTTACCTAATAAAGTGGATTTCAGAGAGGCATGATAAAATATTGATTTTTGTATATTCTTGTATGATTTTTATGATTTTCATCTCTCTTTTTCTAGCTAGCCTCCCACTGAGAGTGCATTTATTAGCAAATGATGTTGAAGCCTCAATTAACTGGAATGGAAATACTGAGAGCTAACAGAATTCTCTTCATCTCATTGAGTTAAGAGAAAGAAGTAGAAGGCAAAAAAAAAAAAAAAAACAAATAGAGTAATTTTACTTAAAAAATCCTGTGTAAGTCCTTGCATCATTATAGATTCGGTATGAACTCCTCATTTTCTGTGTCCATATTTAGTACAGAACACTGAGAATTCATGGCCATTAAGATGTCACCAAGGCTCATTAAGATCCCCAGTCTGTGGAGACAAAATCGATCACGTTCAATAAGCTCTTCTTACTGAGATATAAAATAATTATGGACACAAAGAAAAATGTCCAATGAGAAAGTTTGACGAAAATGTGTTAATCTGGTTTAGATTCTTGATTCCTCATGAGACATAACTGACAAAATTTTGCACTCCCTATATGTCCTGATTAACTTAGTTTTTACTGCCATTTCCTTTTTTTCTTTTTTCCAACTCGACTACTAGAACTGAAAATACCAAGTATTTCCAAATCCTTTCATTGGTATGAGCCTTTGGAAGAGTGACACAAAACCTAATACTCATTTAAGGACCATGTCCTATTGTACTTAGCTCTATTATAAATAATATCAATCTAACTGTTTCCAGTGATATCAAATTGGCAACGTCAAGAACAGATGTACGGACCAGGAGTGGCATATTTTTTTTCCTCTATGTATTTTTCTATATATACTATAAGACCTTTTAATTTAAAAAGTAACCAGTGATGATTTCTGTGGTTGTTATACATTTAGTTGTTTTCCTTTATTTTTGAGATATATTCAGATAAATAAAAACTTTCAATGCCTACATAGGGAGTAATAAAAATAAAACCAGGTGGTGACATAAGTAGAATAGAGTTCCAAACATACATATACTATAGCACATTGAGAAAAGTAACATCAAAGATGACCAGGACCAAATATGAAGATAGTCAAACAAGGATGATAAATTTGAGGATAAAAATGAGTCACAGACCATGTGAAATTCCAAAACCAAAAGCTATAAAAAAAAGAAAGAGAGAAATATTTGATACACACCAAAATGGCTAATATTAAAATATTATTGATACCAAATGTCAGCAAGGATTGAAGTTAACTTGATAAAATTGCCTATGATAAAATCAAATGGTATTACCAAGTTAGAAGACTGGCAGTATCCACTACATTAAGCATTAACTTTCTCTTATACATAGAGATCCTACTCTTAGATATGTGCCTAAGAAAAATGAATACATCTGGCTACCAAAAGACGTGTACAATAATGTTTATAATAGTTTTATTTAAAATAACTAAAACCAGGAAGTAATCCAAATACCAATCAATAAGAAAACAGACAAGTAAATGGCAGAATACCCATACAATAGATTATTATATAACAATAAAAAACACTAACGGACACATTCTACAACATGGATGACTTTCACAGAAAGGATATTGAATGGAAGAAGCTAGACACAAAAGATACATAGTATATGATTCTATTATATGAAAGAAGCCAGAGTAGTAGTTTGGGGCAAAGATGGTGGGGGTGGAGTTGGGGGAGGGGGTTGGGTGAGAGGGCTACTAACTAAGGAACATGAAAGTGCCTTTTGGACACTAGAAATGTTCCATATTTTCTAGATAGTAGATGCTTGAGTGTATATATGTAAAAATTCATTATGATTCACTTATAATATTAGTGTACTTTATGTACTTTATTATGTATACTGTGAGTCCCAAGGCAGGCCACCCCAAGATATCCCACAATGGCGTATTATTTAGAATTAAAAACACTTGAGAATCAGCAGAAGTTGGAGGAGCTCTCTGACTTGCCTAGTCTCTCTAAATGCAGAGAAAAAATCTCCATGTAATAGGTGCCTTCTCTGCACCTGAGGGCTGAGAGCCTTATCACGAGAGTTAAAAATCCAGAGTCCAAAATGCCTATATAAACAAACATTGCAGCATCTCTACTAATTTACTATTTAAGCCCAAACCTTGCTTAGATTCCTTTCTAATGAGCACTTCTTGTCAATTTCTCACAAATTTATTTTTGTCTAAGAAGTATAGAAAGGTGCCTAGTTCGATCATTTCTTTGAGCCTCGTTTTATGATCTGAGCATTATACTGTGATTCTCCTGTGCATATATATTAAATTGGGTTCTCTATGGTTAATCTAGTCTTGTGTCAATTTATTATTAGTACAACCATAAGAACTAAAGAAGGAAAGAAGGGGGAAATTTTTCCCTTCCCAGACAATACCATATACTGTTACACCACAATTTTTTAAAAGTGGCTAAAGGTAAGAGTAATTCTAAACACAGGAACTGAGTAGAATCCACACTCACCTCTTATCTTTGCTTAGGATGCTTCTTCTGAAAGCCTACATCTCAATTTAGGCAGAATAATTTCAATTATCTTAAAGACAAAGACCCTACTCACAATGCCTGGAAACAAATGCTTCTGCACACTCCTAATCCTTAAATTATCCTCATCAGATGGCATTTGGCTAATGAGCCAGACTTTCCACAGAACCTACGTGCAAATAAGACAAATGCCCACTGGCCAATAAGGAAGGCTGCAGTAATTGTCTTTCTTATGGGTATCATGCATATGTATAACTTTCATCATCAATGCAAATTTTTCTTTCCTTACTTCATCTTCATTACCCTGTTTTAAAACTATAAAATTTGGTAATTTGCCATGGGAATTCAGGATACTTATAAAAATGAATAATGTTCCATTATACTGTAATCACCTCTTATGGGGGTTTTTATTTCTCATCTGTGGATTGCTAGTTTATTAAAAATTAGTCTAGAAGAAAATTAAAAATCTTCAGAAAGAGATAGTGCTGGAATAAAATGGTTTTTTTAAAAAAAGTATTTTTAAATGTAATACAAACCTACTACCCAACCTCAACAGTTTTAAGGTAAAATTGAACTGACCACAATTATGGTATAATGCTGAAAAAGGTAACAGATTGAACAAACAAATCTTAGTGCATGGACACAGCTGATAACTATCTCATGGGAAAAAATACTCAAATAGAGAGCTTGCTATGATTTTTAAACACTGATATTGCTTAAAATACACTGTTAATTAAGGGGCCACTGATTCAACACAATACTAGGATCTTTCTAACGATAATTTTGAGTATCTAATATTAACGACAGCCAAAGTGGTATCTTCAACTACATTAAAACAGTTACCATTATAAACCTCATTTTAGAACTACTGTTTTCTCGAAAAACTCTCCCTGAAAATATCAATATCTCTTTCAAGTCAATAGCCTAATTAAGCCAAATTCCTGTTGCTTTATTATTGAAAATATATAACATCAAATTTCTCTCTACTGACAAAAAATATTATATTTTCATATATTTCTGCAACTACTCATCATATCAAAGCATGGTTCTTTCAAGACACTTATTAAAAAATGACAAAAAGAAATTAAACATGGGTAATTTCAATGTAGTATTTGAATCAACACATGCCTCTATGTGGTTGTATATACTTCATTTCACCGAACTGATATGGAACTATTACTATGTGTAGACACTATTCTGCCTTTCAGGGGTGCAGTAGTAAGAATAAAACTTACAATAAAGAGTAACTAGGAAATCTAGGTGAAAGGTATATAAATTTTTTTCTTGTAACTTTTAAGTCTAAAATTAAGTAAAAATAAAAAGTTAACAGAAAAAAATAAGAGGCAAAAAAAAAAGTATGGGCTTGAAATGTGTAAGTTTGGGTCTGAATTCTAGCTGTGTGATCTAGGCCAAGTTACTTAACCTGTCGAAGCTTCACTTTCATAAACTATAAAATGTGAATAGAATTTCCCTCCTAGAGTTTCTATGAGAATTAAATGTTATTCCATGTAAAATGCTCAATAAATTTATTATTAGAGTTGAAGTAATAGAATAGAGAGAAAAATGTATAGGTTCAAAATCAAGGTGATAGTGGATGACTCTATCGGATTGGACACTCTTCCTGTTGTTCTGGGATCACACAATTCTGTCACTAGAGCCTAAGTAATGCAACCCTGTTCCAGTGTCTCAAGTTTCAAACTAACGTCCTCATCCTTTCCCTAACGTCCCTCCTCCCCCACTGCTTCTACAAACTGAAAGATTTTCAAAACTCTTTTGCGTTCTGCTAGTTGATGAAAGAGAAGCAACTTAACTAGTAAAAGCAGAAAACTAAAACAAGAACACCTTAACAAAGAGATGATACTATAAACAGTAACAAATTTGTGCTTGGCGTTCTTAGTACATATAGATAATGAAAAGCCCAGAATCGGTCACAATACTTTAGATGTGTCCCTTACCAGCTCAGAGCACAGAGCAGCTGTCACCTCCCCAAATAGGAGCACTCTATTTCTATTTATGGGACCTAGGTTGCTGTGGGAAAAGTTTCAGTTATGATGTTGCTGAATTTCCTCCCCCAGAATTGTTTATAATTTAAACTAGTTCTCCTGTTGTAAATGTTTTGTCCTTAGTTCAAGAAATGTTCAAGGCTACCCATCCATCAGAACTGTAGGGAAGAAAATTTCCCTGAACTCCTGAAATCATGCTATATGAAGGTCCCTACTTCTCCTCATGCAAAAGATCAACCCTGCTAAATAATGTCCCATTATACAGGACAGTCTCTTTCTATAATTCTCTCCCTTAGCCCTTGCAGTAAAGCATGCAGTCTTAATCATCATGTCATGTTTCAAGGAAGAAATCAGAAATCTATCAGCTTTCAAGGCCTGAGTGATGGGGACAGGAACAACAACAACAACAACAACAACAAAACACCTCAAATTGGGGCTGGATTGGAGCAAAGTTGACAACAGCTCCTGAGAGGCCATTTGTTTTACTTATTTATCACCTGTCAGGGCAGGAAGGAAATGGGAACCAAATCAGTAAAGCATCTACAACTTGCCCTTATTTAGGAACATTTGTGAGGAATACAAAGAGAATCTGACTAGGAACAATGTCTACTATCAGTTGGATGGCCATGTAAATTATTTAAACTGAGACCCTCTGGAGAATACAAGGGGTTCAATCAATAATTATTCCAGCAGAGGAGACATCGATCAGGACTGCCCCAGGCAATTGAAAGTATGCATATGATCACTAGAGTAAAGATATTGGGTAGAGATTTATTCTAACTTTGTCAGAGAACTGACAGATCCAGACTGGGTTCCAAGCTCTTCATTTTAGAGTACTGGAATAAACAAAATAGATTATCAGAGCTCAAATAACTAAATCTTCCCATTTTACAAATGAAGCTGAAAGGAGGAAAGAGCCTTTATAAACAACCATAAAACTGTAAAACGGCAAAGATCAATGTCTTTTGGGGTATTGATAGTTCAGCTAAGGGCCTGGGATCTACGATTACAAATCACTGCATCTAATGAGAAAAGCCAGTCTTGCTCCTAGGAAGTTACGGCACTGTCTCCTTATTATGTTCATGTGAAAAAATGGACTCAAATATTATATTCCAAGCTTACTACTCATCCTGTTTCTTCAGAGCAATGATGCCTGAGTCTAAGTTGTACTTATCAAAAGGAAGACCCACACGTGAAGCCAATCTGCCATTATACCCATCAATACTCATGAAATAATGTCTACTCTGTTTTCCCAAACTTAACACAGAACAAACATACCTAAGCCCATAATCTAGATGCATTACCTAACAGAAGCCTTTCTTGTACCAGCCAGATATAAAAATCAAGCCTCATATATGTCTAAATGCTTGCCTATGCAGGAAGTAAGGCATACTGACTTCAACTCACAACATGATTGCAGCAAGCATACCAGGACCTATAAAGAAACTATCAGCACATAGTGAAGAGTCCTCAGGGGAGATGCATGTATCAAAGTCTGAGAAGAGCAGTGGAGAAGGGGATGAAGTAGAGGTTAATTACACTCCTCAAGAACACCAGACAGAAGGATTCCGGAAAATCATAGCACTCAGTCTTCTGCCTTCTTGCCGGCATCCTTCTGTCTCTGTGGAAACTCAGGAACTTACTTCATCTGTGATTATCTGTAATTTTCCTCAAACATGTAGTTAACAAATTCCACTGTGCTCGTACTTTCTCTCTGACCAGCTTCTGCTTTTGCCATGCCAGGTCTGCATCTCCATCCCACTGGAAGGGAACCAGGGATTTAGCTCAAAAGATAGGAGGCTAAGAAAGAGTCTGGGGCAAGGATGATGTGATGCTCTTTCCCATTCTGTGTCCTAGGTTTACTTAATCTCCTGCCTCCTTCTCCTGGGCTGTGGGAAGAGGGAAGGAGTAAGAAAAAGGGAGTGAGAGGCAAGGAGGTAAAAAGGTTAGATGGAAGCAAGAAAGAGAGAATATCTCAGGGAGGTAGAGAGGCACATGTACTAATTTTCAAAAGGAAAAGTACAACAAATTATACATTCTTGAGGTAAACATTAACCTCTACTGAATTTCTAGAACTGATAATTTACAGATGGCTTTGTGCATGCAATGAGAGGGAAACTCAGGGAATCGTCTCAACTTTATCACAGATGCTACCAATATTTTCAATCTGCCCTCTCAATCTGCAGCCCCATGAAGACTGTGAGGAAATGTGATATGGAGGAAATTGTGGTACAGCAGAGAGTAAGCATCATTCTCTAATAGCTGCTTCATGATTCTAAGCCAGGTCACTCCATTTCAAGTAAGGCCAAAATACACTATAACCTCCACAGCACCACAGGATAAGCAATGAGCTTCTCCAGCCAGCATTATTTATGCTATTTTATACAAGCCACTGGCCCTTTTTGGAACTCCTTGGGCCACTTAGGTTTCAAATTCTGATTTGTAAAAAATTTATAGAGACAACACTATACATATACTATATGCTACATAATATACAGGTTTGATTTGGGACAGTAACTCACAATCAAACATATTGTTTCTGTAGCAAAATATATACATAATCAGTGGTATAAAAACTATAAATCGTCCCACTCAAGTTCAGATCAGGCTGTGGTTGTCAAAGCACTTTGTCACAAAGTATAAAAAATTCTGTGTTTGGGGTTTTTTGGATTTTATTATCATGAATAAGAGATTGGGGACCTATATTTATTCTTAATACTCTTTAGAATGGGTAATGAACAAAAGGAAACTCAATACTGTATCATAGCTTATTTCAAGGGGAATTATCCACTTTTAATTGTTTCTTTATTCAATGATCCTATCTCTATTTTACTTCGATTATAAAAATTGAAAATAAAACATTATAATACAACAATTTGTCCCGGTTTATCCTGAGACAGAGGAGCAGACTATGAATAGCATACACTGGAGCTACTTGGGCAAAGTCCTATTTCTGTCCCTTATTAGATCCATGTCTTTAAGCAAGTTACTTAACCTATCCACTTTTTAGCTTCATCTACTGGAAAATGGGAATAAACACTGGCATCCATCTCATGGGAATGTCTGAGAATTAAATGAGATAACACATGATGCATGAGAAAAAAGCCTAGCATAGAGTGAGCACTGCAAAAATGTTCAGTACTGTCATTATTCAGCTCACAGTGGTCCTCGACCTGACATAGAAATAGTGGCCATTAAGATTCAGTCTTACATGTGGTATTGACTCACCTGGCAAAATTCAGGGAAACCAAGAAGGGCCTGCTGCTCCCAAGAGCATCTTTCCCATTGGCTCTTAAAGGCTAAGGTCTTTCCTTATGATAACCTCTGTTCAAATGCATAATACTTGGAAGAAGTCAAACTTTGATGGAAATTAAAGAGCTAAAACTAAATTTTTTGTGAGAGAAAAGAAAGAAAGAGGACATGGGGTCTTTAGGCCCTTAGGAGAACATCACCATCAAAGAGGGAGAATGAGAAAGTCAATATGCAATTCTTCTCACCAGATAATCCTGCTGAAGGCCAAGGGCTAAGAGTACAAATAACTCTGAACCTCAGTTTGCTCAAGATTAAACTGGCCTTGCTTTCCAGGTAATGGCACTGAAAGTAAAGATGTTAACTGACTTACCCAAGGCACCACAACAACACATTTTAAATTACTGATTATCTTACATGTGCCCATCACTTTCAGATTTATCTTGTTTTATCTTATCCCGTGTCACATGGTTAATAAGTGCCACAGCTGGACTTCTGACCCAAGTCTTCTAATTCAAGGTCCTATTGGCTGTTCACAACAACACAGGCTGCCTGAGCATAAGGGAGGGGGTCCCTCTATATGAGACTATATGAAATATGTATGAGCATAGGAGATGGCAGAAAATAGTAGGTAAGTTAGGGGCTTTGCAATAAAAAAAAAAAAAAAAACTGGTATTGTAGGGTTATGGACAAAGTACTTACTACGATTTATTCACCTATAATATTGGGGGAAATAACAATTGGCCGTTATGAAGACTAGATTAGATAACATATGTAAAATGTTGGCAGAGTATGCAATACACAGGAGGTCCCAAAAATACAGACTCCCCCCTCCATTGTATCCTGAAAAGAGTTCTATTTCTTCTCTATCTTACCTATGTTTCTTCTCAAGCACCAGAGTCCAGAAAAGCTGAGGAATGATCGCCAAAAAAAAGAAGGATAAAAACATAAAGAGAGTGGATATGATGGGGCAGAGAGAACTGTGTAGCCTTACACAGACAACTAACACAACAAAACAAATAACCCCTGTCATTTGAGAAAGGCAGTGCTGAGGCTCATGAAGCAGCAGCTGGGAGCCTTCTGATATCCTGCCCCACTAATGAGGACACCAGGGTTTCAGAGCTCTTTACTTATAAAATGGCAATGACAAGATATGCTCCCTCACTCCCTGTGGCCCTGATCTTGTCAGAAATTTCTGCCCCCTTGTAACACCCTGTATGGGTTCCAGAAAAATGCTGTGACACGGGAGGGTGGTTTGGAGCTCAGAGGACCCTCTGCGCATTATTGTTACCCCCTAGTCTGTCAAGGAGACTTTTCGGGCCCTGACTACACAGGTGAGAGGATGTCCTGTCTCCTGGTGGGCAGCAGAGCTGGAGCTACAGCTCAGTAACCTGAAGGCATAGCAGGAAAAATATCAGGGGAGAGGCTGCCCAAACACTTGGCGGGTGTCAGTTGGTTTTCTTTATTTAAACTGGTAAGTGTGATTCAATCAGGTGCTGATGTATCATTTATCGGCCTGTGCCATTTCCCCCTATCCCCTGCCAATGACACTTCCTCACCTTAACGCATGTAGCCTCTTTTTGAACTGTAAACAGAATGGCCTGGACAACAAAATGACACTGTTAATATTTCTGACCTATGTCTGACTCAACTTTCCCTATTAATGTCCGAGTGATTTGTTACAAATGAGACATCTTAGGGAAAAAACTGGAGGAGTCAAATTATAACAAGGATTGGTCATTATTTTGAAAATATTGCTGACAAATTCTTATAAATGACTATTCACTGGCAAGTCAGAGACTCGGCAGACAGGGCCCTGCCTCTAAAGGCCAACAATTTATGAACACAAGCAGACTAATAATAAACACGTAATGAATAATTATCAAATGAAAACAGAATAGTGCAGAGGATTAAAAACATAAACTCCCTAAAGGGTCAGCTCTGGTTAATATGCTTTCGGGTATAAATCAACAGACAGAAAATGGTGAAAATCTTAATAGAATTAGTTCTTTCCTATGAACAAGTGTTGTATAAAACAGAATTTTAACTCCTTAAATACCCACCCATACAAATTCACTGACAAAGTTTTAAAGGCATATGCATTCCCACCATGTTAAACAAAACCTATTAAATCTACCTTAGCCCTGCCTGACTTTTACTGAGTAATAATCAGGATACTCCCATGAGCTGGAGATGGGCAGGGCCCAACCTGCTGTGGGAGTATATATTCTTTCCCCACCTCCGTCATGGGTCTGCTTCTCCCAGAAGTGTTCTTCCTCTTCCACTTGTGTACTGTCTCATGTAATATAAGGCCAAATGAAAGATCACATAGATTACTCTTAATTTATTTGAAACTAGTTAAATCTTATGGCCATGAGCAGAGAGTATAGGCTTTGGAAGAAGGAAGAAGACTTTTGTGTCAAAGATCTAAGAATTCCAAGGAGCACCCCCTGCCAAACTGGAAAAATGTGGCGCTTGGAGAAGACCCAAATACAAACACAAGTTGTATCTTGGAAGATAAGAGCAGAGTACCTTACATCAGTGACCGAGACATGAACTAACAAAGCCTGGTCCTGGAGACAAAAAGGATGGATCTAGGGAAAGAAGACAGACCTAGATGATATGCAGGGTCAGTGGTCATCTGTTTCAATCACTATTCAAAAGAACTGTTCACACTGCTCTCCTCAGACCCTGGTCTTCCCACCTCTCTAAATGTCTTCTTCTTCAGGGTGCCATACTGATTCAGACTCTTAGTTTGCTTCCAGGCCTGCTGTGATGACTGTCTGATCCTTCCATGCCTATAAATCCTGCCAGTGGCTGTGACAAGTTGACACTTGGTCATCTGTCAAAGTTAGGTTCTCACAGAAGCCAACCCAGAGCCAAAGGTTTAAGTGAAAGTGATTTATTATGTAAGCATCCCCAGGAGAAAGCAGTACAAGAATGGTTGAATCAGATTAGGATGAGGAAGAAATCAAGCACATCTCAGCCTCAGCCTGACCCATGGGCAGCTCTGGAATATAAATCACACCTAAGAATTTATCCTGCCTTGAGATGAAGGAGCTGGGCTTCAGTGTACCCCCAGCAGCTAGTCACTGGCTATAGCAGCCTAAGTTTCAGGGTTGGGCTAGTGACATGAATTCTCAAGCACTTCCTGTTCTCCATAGAAGCAAAGTGTCTCTAGCACCCAAGGGTAATTCTCAAAGTTTCAGATGCCAGCTTTTAGCAGCAAACCTCACTGAAGCTGGAAGGTGGGCTTACAGATCTGTTAAAAGCAATCTGACATGATTTGGCAGGCAATAAAGAATCCTCCATATCATTCAAAAGCATCATTCTACAAACATTTATTCACTAAAATCATTGAATTTTACATGCAAAATGGGTAAGTTTTATGACAGATAAATTATACCTCCATAAGGGAGAAACAGAGAGACAGAGCAACAGAGCAAAAAATACGGGCTACCCTTTGGAGAATGTCACCGTGAATGGGAAAAGGGGACAAGACATGAGTGGTATCTTAAAAACAAAGTGGGGCTTCAGTGAGAGCCTTTTTTAGATGGAAGAAATGTCATTTTGTATGCTGGTTTAAATGATGCAGGAGAGAAGGAAAAATTTATGATGAAAGAAGAAGAGAATTGGTGAGTAACTTCTAAAATACTAATGATTCACTGAGCCCCTACAATACGTCAGATGCTGAACTACATATTGCATATACTATTCTATGCATTCCATAACTGGTCTTTCCCCAGGAAATAGACTATTGTGCATCTCTAATTACTAAATGTGAAAAGTAAGATTCATAATCGATACATACACTACCCAAGACCAGTGGGTATGAGAGCCAGACTTCAAACTTATCTTTGACTCCAAACATATAATTTCCCTACCTAGACTCCAGCCCACCTGTTACTGACTTGAATCTTTCACAGACTAGCCTTCTGTGCTGCCTAAGGCTGAAGACAATTCAACCTTATAAGATCAATAACTTTAACTTTCTTCAGGAAGCTGAGTGAACCCAGACCTGACTCCAGTCCAGCAGTAAACTACATCTGATGTGAATATGAAATATTTAAGCTAAAAACTCTTGAGATAAAGCATTCGGGAAGGATACTGCATGGCAGCTTCTTCTCCACCCATGGAGAATATCTGTCCTAATGAAAATGTTAATTTCCTCTCCAAAAGGGGTGAATTTTAAACACTCCCACTGACAGAATATAAAAGAACTAAATATCTACTACATCAGAGGACCTGGTGCCCCAGCATGGAGCTGGGCTGCAGGGTAGAGTTCTACATATAAATAAGAGCACTTTCTTCATAACCAGTAAGAGGCTCTTTGCAGAGCATGTTTAATAATCAAGAGATTGCTAAGAATATCATTGGAAATAACTGTCCATAGAATAAATTTTGGCAATTACAGATTCACAAATTATAATCTAGAATTTATGACCAAAAATTAAAACTTCAGCATATATTGGTATGAGCAGTCACAATAATGACCCCCAAAGAGGTCGACATTCTGATCCCAGAATCTCTGAATATGTCACTTTATACGATAAAAGAGACTTTGCAGAGGTGATTAAATTAAGGGTCTTGAGACAGAGAATTTATTCTGGATAATCTAGATGTGCTCAGGGTAATCATAAGGGTCTTTTTAAGAAGGAGGCAAGAGAGTCACAGAGATTGGAAAATGCTGTACTCTTGGCTTTGAACATGGAGTTAGGGAACATTAGCAAAAAAAAAAATGCAGGCAACTTCGAGAAGATGAAAAAGGTAGGATGGATTTTCCTCTAGAGTCTTCAGAAAGACTACAGCTCTGCCAGCACTTGTATTTTAGCTCAGCAAGACCTATTTTGCATCTGACTTCCAAAATTGTAAAACAATAAATTTATATTGTTTTTAAACCACTAAACCTGTGACAATTAGTTACGACAACAAAAGGAAATATGTGTGGCACAGAACAAGAACACATGCAGACGCAGAGAAAAATATTAGTAGATGTGAAAATCCAACTTAAATAAAAGACAATTCTCTTGACCCAAGCTGGGGAGAAATTTAAAATTAACTATCTTTTCATATAGGCTCTGGTATTCATGTCTTTATTTGAATTTCTCTAACAGACTCTCAGAAAAGGACTTGAGTGTGGACATGATGCTAGAAAGTAAGAATGAGGGATCAGAGAAGAGTGAAACAGGAAAGGAGGAGGAACAAAAGAACAATGTATTATCAGAGTCACTGCTGAAAGCCATGGTGGCCACTGGCACCTCTGAGAAGCACATGACATGCTTTCAAGAATTAACTATCCAGTGCAGGGAAGCTGCAGCATCGCTCTACTACTTCCCATCCCTAACTGGGTGAGATTAACTCCTTCCATTCAAGTAGGCTGCAGAGCTTTGCAGAATGAACTAAAACAGATGGCAAACAGACATGAACACGTCAGACAATCTGACCTTGCACAGAACTGCTGTCCACAGCTGTGGTGAAAATCAGAGGTAGGTCAAGGATGTGTGATGCAAGGTCTCAGAAGAATTTGCTATAGTTAATGTGTTATAAATAAACAGTGAATTACAGAAAATTTTAAAAAAATATTAGAAACCCACCAAAAGACAAAAGGGCAAAGATATATAAACAGGCATTACATCAAAGAATTAATTTGAACTAAAAATAGGCACATGGAAACAATGGTAGAGCTTATAAGTAATGGGAAAAATATAAATGAAAACAATGAATAACCTCTTGCCTATCAAAATGATACTTCTATACTTGTAAAGAGAGTAAATATTGTACCAATTTCTCTGGGAGTCATTTTTACCATATTTGTTAAAAGAATTAAAAACATGAATTTTCTTTAACTCCTCATACCTAGTTCTAATAATTTAATGAAAAAAATAACATGTTTAATAATTTAAATGCCCTAAAATAGGGGATTGCTTAAATAAATCTCAGCATAAACATATATGGAATATTAGTCATTATAATGTAATAACTATTTTTAGAAATGAAAATGTATTCATGACATTATTAAACGAAATATCTAAGTAAGTAGGCACCCATGGAGTGATTCAGTTTTCTATAAAAATAATTTATATCTGAAACTATACATTTCAAATTTTTAAAAGTAATTATCTTTGGGATTTGTTTTATTTTTCAATATTTTCTACAAAGAGTAGGTATTTCTTTTGTAACATAATTGAAATTAGAATTTCTAAATAAGAAACCCACATTACACAATTTATAGTCTGCTTTGATTCTTAAGATAATTAGGTAGTAAAACCTATAAAAAATAGACACTTGAAATTATCAAAGAATACAACCTGAGACACTAGAAAATTTACAAATTTATGGACAGCATCCTAGCTATTTAATTTTCCTCTCATAATACAATAGAGTATTATACAAAAAAATTAAGTGGCTCTTTCAGATCCTTAATAATCCTACAAGGCTTTAAAATTAGTTTATAAAATTAGTAAAACACATTGTGAGCAAAACAAACCATTTCGCACAGCTCTCTAGTGTTCAAAATAAATGTTTATTATCAAGAAGCTCAAACGGTGACAACTTGGAGTGTATAGTAGGATGAAATTAGATGTCTGGAGTTTATCCAAGTTCTTCCAACTGTATGCAAAGAAAAGAAAAGAGCAGCCCAGTTGCACTGAAATGTGGATGATGAGTGGTTAGCTTTCTCACTCATGTCCACACACAAGACAAACCATGAAAAAAGCCATGTTCTGCTGTGCTGTTCATAGGTTCAGTTATTCTAAAAAAATTATCTTACTGTTGGTACTGGATCCTAAAATAAAGCACCCACCATAAATGTATTAATCTTGCCTTTTTATTTTCTGATATTTGAACATACAAAGCCTTGCAGATTCTGCAGACAACTCCTTCTAAGGCTAGCTAATTCCTTGAGAAGGTATACCTCTCACCTTAAAAGCACACCTTTCATATGCAAACCAACCAATTCAGAGCTCATCCCTACACTCCACCTTTTCTATGGGGCTCTTACACTCTGGCCAATACTCTCCAGCCCTAATCATCCTAAGTATCAGGCAAATAGGAACATCCCTAATGCCTCCTGAAAATATTCAATAAGTCAATCCTAAAGCATTTTACCTTGCCTTGCCCATTCCTTCCCTCAGAATTCACAATGAAGGCTCTTGCCCACATTTTCCTCCTGCCCACTCTGCTTCCTGACTGATCTCGGTGCCTCCCTGTATGATCCTGCATGGTGTGGCATACCGCCTTCTCTTAAAAATCCTAAGAAGCTGTCTTAGGAATGGCTGTCATCTCCTAGTCTATCAGCTTCACCATGCTATAATAATAATAAAGCCTACATCTGAAAACAATTCGTGGCTATAGATAGCACGTGTTGATGGGTCCTAATTAGATAAGATCAACTTAGCAGCAATGCCAAATGCCACTTTAACCAATTTCTGTTTGAAAATACTTCATATTTCATATGAACTTCGTAACAGTTTTTTTTTTCCTTTGGTGTTGAGAAAGGTTTATTTGATAGGCCAACTGTAATATTCAAGAGGAAAGAAGGGTCCTTGCAAACCAATGAGTTAAAGGAGATTTCAGTGTGCCTACATTATTGTAAAGGCTGATTAGTTCTGTCTCACTTTTGGTGCTTTTCCCTTTACAGAAATTACTTGCGTGGTCAGGGCTGCAGGCTAATGCACAGCACAGGAAGAAGGCAGTGCTGATCTAGCTGGTACAGTCTCAGCATCTCTTCCACCATCAGCTGCTGTTCTGCCCCACTCACCATCCTGAAAACTCTGCTTCTGCCCTGCCTGTACGAGTCCTTCGCTGTTTCCCAAAATAACTCCTGGATACCCACAAGAAAATTTGTTCAGGCAAAAGATACCTCCAAAATATTAACTCTCTACCCTCTGAGGAAAACTTCATTTACTTCCCCTTAAGTTTATCGGATTCCAAACACAAGAGAGAAAAGAGTGACTAAATTGTTCTTGTCTGTGCTTACACTTTGGTTCACCCTCTTGATAAGGCTGTTTTAAAGCTGGTCATAGTGGTAGGAGTAGTCTCTCAATAATGTGTAGTCTCGTTAAATATTCCTGGGACTCAGATCCTTTGTGACAGATCTTCTAACTTGTACCTGCCTGGGAAGCCTCTACAACTACAACGGTGGATCAGGACCTTGAACTATGACCTCTCTATCATGTCTCTAATCCTTAGTAGTACCCCAGAGTCAGCTGAATTCTCTCTTGCTTTTAACAAAAACTTCAATAAAGGTACTTACTTTTCAGGCCATTTACGAATTCTGTTTACATTTAATTCATCCATGCACTCACATGAATCAGTGAGTTTGTAAGAATTAATGTGCTCTTCTTCCCTCCTGCTTGAAAAAAACATGGTTTGGAGTACAGGGTCTGGAGTGAAGCTGCTTGTCTTCAGATCTTGACTCTGCCACTTACTAGCTCTGTGATCTTGAACAAGCTGTTTAAGTTCCCTATACCTCAGTTACCTTATCTGTCAAATGGGGATAATAATAAAAATGCCTGACTGATAGGTTACTTGAGGGGGTTGGGGTGTTAAATGAGGTAATACAGTTAAACCATTAGAAATAGCAATGTAGTATTCAGTAAATGATAACTACTGTTACTGTTACATACCTCTCACCCATTTTATAGGGCCCAGCTCACATTGCATCTACTGCATCAACAGTACTCAAGTTTCGTATATACAATAAATACTTGAAGACTCTGTTTCAAAGGCAGATTCCCTTCCACCTGGGCAGAGAGACTGCCTGAGTAGGCCTAGATATGTCCTAGCAATCTGCATTCTTAACAAGCATTCCAGGTGTTCTTATAAAGGTGCCCTGCACTGTATAAGACAGCACTGCTCTATCAAAGCCATCTCTAATTACCACTTGTACACAGTTCAGCCCTGATGTTCTGAATTCGTACAGCAGCTGGCACTTGGCATTTACTGCATTGTGTTTCATGTTCAAGTTTTAACACCAAGTAAGATTATAAATTGCTCAAAGGCAGGAATTTTATTTTTTCTTCAGTTTGGTATTCCTCATAGCACAAAAATAGTGCTTTTCTTACACCAATACAGGATATAAACCACTTTTTTTGATAGATTGATCATTGAACCTCCCAGCCTCAAATGTACAAACTCAAGTCTTCTAACTGAATTCAGTTTAAACAAGGAGCAGCAGTCTCTTTAGTATAGTCTCAGGACATTATTTGGGTTATTCTAAAACTAGTTATTTAATACACTACATTTATATTTTGATTTTCATGAGAAGGCCATGAGTTAAATCATGTACTCTATTAGGCTCCAAATATTTTGCAGGCCAAATACTATTAAGACCCAAGAAATTATTCCACATTCTCAAAATTATTTGGATAAGTTAGGATATATCCAGAAGTCACACTAATTTGGACATGACCTTAGATAACTATTGTTATCCCCAATCTAAATGCCATGTAGCATGTTAATACATAATTTGAAATTATGGATTCTTAGTAATGGGAAAAAAATATCCTGACATTCTTCCAAACCCATCTACAACCACTAGTCAGATGATTAACTTCAGTATAGCTCAATGGCTGCATAGTAGAGTCGTCTGGGAAATTTTAAAAACATACTGATGCCCAGACCATATCCTGAACCAATGAAATGAGAATCTCTAGGGTGCAACTGAAGTATCAGTATCTATAAAGCTTCTCAGGTGACTGCAGTGTACAGCAAGGTTGAGGACCACTGGGACCAACCACTTCATGAGACTCTACCAAGCTTGGTAAAGACAGATTCCCAGATCCCATTCCTAAAGGTATATAAACAGTAGAGATAATTTTTTAGAAATCCAAGGTGATTCTGATTTACAGAAATCCATAAAATCATTCATCTAATTAAGTCCTCCACTTTATAGAGTGAGCATTAGGGACAAAGAGAAATTGTTCCAAATCTCTTGTTAGTGGGAAAGTATGTCACAAGATACTACTGCTTGATGCTATTCCCACCATGGCTGGTATAAAGAACCTATGCTAGCCTCTCCTCACAACAACTGGGGTTTGGGAAAACATGAAAAAAATAAGTACAGTGGAAAACTGAAGCAGGGGAGAAAGAATTTTGAAAGAATTAAAAAGAATAGATGAGTAAACCTGAAAACATTGGATGAACTCTACAGTTTTACTGAAGTTTCATTGAATAAATATATCTAAAGCACTGTGAACTGTACCTGTCAGATAGAAAGATCTATTTAAGTATTTGTCATATATTATAAAATATCAGAAGAATGCACCTAACTGTAATATGCACTCCTCTAGGAAAAATGCTAAACAAAGTTGTCACTCTAAGTACTTTACCATAATTTTGCCTTTAAATAATATATTTATATGGCTTCAAGTCCACATTTTGAGTGCTATATAGCACATTCAAAATATAGACAACTGGAACTATAACCAAGAACTAGGGTCAAACTACTATCCAGGAACCAAATTCAACCCAATGCCTATTTCTGTAAATAAAGTTTTATTGGAACACAGCCATATCTATTCATTTATATATATATTGTTTATGGCTGCTTTTATTCAGATGCCATATGACCTCCAAACTAAAATGTTTGATATCTGGTCCTTTACAAAACTCATGGACCCCTGATCTAATTTAAAAAGAGAAATTATTCTGCCCTATCAGATAACATAGATAAAAGTATTTATATTGAGCCTCATTTTTCATACCCTTCCATAATTATTAACATCGGCTGAGTTTTGTGCTTGCAAAGTCAGATATACCCTAAGAAAATATTAAAATACTCTAACATAAGAGCAAATTATAATGGCAGAAATAACAGACTCTTAAAAATTTTATGAGACTATGTAGTCTATGTAAGTAGACTATGACATATGAAATTTTGCAAAGCTACTAAAAATGATCTTCTTTAAGGTTAAAATAACACGAGAATATCCTTATGTTACACTGTTAAATGAAAAAGTCAGAAATCAACATTATATAAAGTATGATCTCAACCATGTAAAACAAACTATGCATTTTCACGGAAATCTCTAAAAAACACATCAGAATGTGTTGCCTCTGACTGACAGAAACATGACTTTTTGGGCTGATTTTTTTATGTAGTAAATGTTATAATAAACAAACACTTTTATAATAAAAATAAACTTAATGTTTCAAATACAGAATATGAATTTTGTTTGTTTTTAAGTCTGAAATTGACAATTTCTAGCACTTGTTAGATGTGGCACTTGATGTTTAAGTGTCTCACAAATGAAAATGATGCTGCCACTCATGTGTTATATGTACACAACTCTTGATATTCAGAAAAGTTTTTTAAGTACATTATCTTACTCAATTCTTACCATTTCAAAAAACATTTACAGGACTGTAATTGACAAACATAGGATACTAACTGAAACCCTGTGGCAAATGTAGATTGATCTTCAGAATTCAGCATACTTATCCTATTCATAATAACTTATTCCTCCCTCTGGATACCATATAAAATCTAATGTTTAGTTGGTCAAGATTTTTCTTATTTTTCCATAAAGTCCTGGGAATTCACAGTAAGATGCAGAGGGCACTTGGAATCTCTCAAGTCTTGCTCGCTCATAGTTCTTTAACAATGCAAGCTGCATCAAAGCCCTAAAATATTTGCACAGTGGCTTTCCTAATAATGTATAACCCTTCAGAGGCACAATATCAATAGAAATCACAGTTAAGGCAAGCTGGGCATACTGAATTATCTCAATGCCTGAACATTTTGACTGGTTTCCTACCCTATAGTGGGGATTAATGGGCCAGTCATGTTTCAAAGGAGAGGACGAGGATCAGGACACTAGTGTACAGATTTCCTAAGCACTTGGTAGGCAATGTTGCATCATATGAACTAGAATCAGATCTTGAAAAAGTTTTTTTAACCCATATCTCATTTAGAAAAAAAGTGCAGCTCACTGCCAGTGCTAATTTTACATAAACACACTTCTTGAGGCTGAAGCAAATCTGACTGGTTTTCCATGTGAAAATAAAATATAAAAACTGTTCTTGGAGTTATTTCTAAACAGAACTTGCTTCTAATCCTAATGTAACAGAAATGTGTACATAAATCGGATGCATCAAATGAATCTTCAGCTAACAACTGTTGGAGAACGATGTTAACATCACGTGTAGGAATGCTACATTTTCTGGGATTTGACATTTTCAGCGATGAAGAATTACCATATTTTGTAAGTGAAAATACTACTAAAAACAGAATGCTATAAATAGAATGATGTCACTTGTTTCCAAAGACTATTGATATACTTGAGCGATGCAAACATAATAAAAGTGAGATATTTCAGGGCAAACTTTGGGGGTAAGGTTAGGTCTGTAATCCATGAGTTATCTCAGGGTAAACACTGCAGCTGCAAAGACTGCCAGTGAGCATTCTTGGAGCAAACAGGATGTGGATTAAGAGACAAATTTTATCCTTCAAGTCGTTCGTACAAGGTTTCCTTCCAGGCCCCTCTCATCTCCGGCCCCAGCTCTCTGTCACCCCTGCTGCTCTAGGTAGTTAGCTGTTCTGTCCACCATTTTCAAGGACCTTGCTCTCTGCTGCTACTAAGTGAATCCTTGCTAAGATATTAGTTGAAAAGAGCTTCCTGTTACACCCAAAGAGGATTTGCCTTTTGATAGAGTTCTACTAAAGAGCATAAAAACAAATTTCTAATAATCTGTTATTATAATACAAAAATTCATATTTATCTCCATTCAGCCTTACCTCTTTGCTTCCTGACTTCCTGTTCCCATTTTCATAAATAGAACTATATTATACCGTCTCACGTGTTTTGTTCCTTGATAACTCTACTCTGTGACTCCTTCATTTATTTCTAGAAGTATTTTTCTCCTCCAGTTACAAAAACAAACTCAAGACTTCCACAAGCTGGACTCAGTCTGTTCAGTGACCCACTCTGCTCTCCACCCCTTTGATTTCCACCTCCACAAAGAGACATTCGCCATACGTTGAACAGACCTGGTTCGGTGACATTGATGTGCCTTCGCCTTGAGAATTTTCCTTTCTTGAATACCTTATCCTGCTCTGAGAAGTCTTACAATCAAATCTCCCTCAGGTTGGAGTGAGCTGATTCTTCCTGTACACCACCATTATACTCCCACATATGTCTATTACATAGGTCACTGCATTCTATTATAATTGGAAATTTATGTTTCTATGGTTCCCACTTGATTTGAGCTACTCAATGTCAAGGTCTATCTTATCCATGTTGTATCCCCATTCCCACCCTCATTACCACTAAGCTCCTACTAAAGAGTTACCCACATGCAATAACCAAAATAATTATTGAATTACTATGGAAAGAGTAAATGAATTCATGAATGATCAATGACAGTATTTCAGTTATCATAAGAGGCAAAATAGGAGTTTCTGGTTAGGCCGCTGAACCTTGTAAGAAATTGCCTTGCTATGTAATCACAATGGCTACAAGAGAAATCAACTGCACAATATTCTCTCTCCTTTTTAAATTATAATGAAAACAGCTTGCACTTCGAATAACCAACTATAACATTTAAGTTAAGTGCTGTAATTAAACAAACTTTACAGGGAAGTTAATTTAAACTATGCAGAATACTTACTGGAATGTACTTAATCAGGCATTAATATTGCTTGTAGATCACATAGAGGAAAATAGGGCTCAGGAGTCTAAAAAATTACCATTTATCATGTTTCAGGTTTATCCTCACCCAATCTATGAGGGGAAGTTATAAATATAGGAAATTTAACATGAAATTTAACAAGTTTTTCCAAGTAAGAAAGCATTACATCATGGTTATGATTTGACCAAGCTAAAAAACTATGTGACCATTTCTAACATCTGTATCTCCAGAGAAAATGTTAATTTAATTAAATCCTATTTATTTATCGATGCTCAGAAATAAGGAATATAAATATTTTTATTATTATTTCTGGCCTTGTAAAATTCACCAAGTCCCTCAATATGGTAGAAAGGTAAGACATGTGTTTTCTGACAATTCCAGAAACTAATTAGCAATGAAAACAATTTCTCAGACTTAGGAGGCTAATAACCTTGTGTGTTTTGAAAATTTTAATATTCCTGTGTATTCTAATAGATTTTTTTTCTCAATTCAATCTAAGCAGCAACAGAATCACGTATCATTAGGCTGGACCAAAAGATGATAAACAACATTGTTATGGTTCTGTGCTTGCTGGATTGCTCAAGGCATGAAAGTGGTAACTCTCATTATTTGACATAGACAAGTTGCTAAATGAGTGTGGAGGCAACTGTTGATGCCTGAAGTGGCTGGAGAAACCTACAGCACATCTGCCATCACAAGAACTCAGTCTATTCTTCTCCAAAAGTACAGTCTATTTCGCTGTGCTCGCTGCTTGCAGATTTTCCTCATTCAAGCACATCCAGATGTTTCCTTTCAGTCACATTTTCTTCATACAATTTCACTGTCCAAGCAAAGGCACAAAATGCTTCCCAACTGTGTAAAAATAAAGTTCAAACTCCAAAATACGCCTTTGAAGTGATAATGCAACCTATTTGCAATCGTCTTTCTCGTGTTATAGTTGTAACTCTCTCAAACATAATTCTGTAACCTGGACAAATTTATCTGTGATCAGAACATATGTATTCATACTTCTACCATCTGCCTCATAGTTCCCATTTCTCTTTCTCTTACCATTCATTTTTTTCCCCTCAAGTCTTTCCAATGATTTTTTTTCTAATTCTTCCTGCCTTTGGTGATAATTTCATCCTCTTAACTACACACCATGCATTCAGCAAAAGGCTTATAATACAGTAAATGCTCATGTTTTCATATTTTGATGCTTGAACTAGAGTATATAAGAATTTTAAGAAAAATGCTGTTGTATACTTCTTTTGGAAAACCCACACAACCAATGCATTTTACATAGTAGATTTTTGACAATTCTTTATTTTAGTATCAAAGTTGGGTCAAATGTAAAGGACATCTTTCTTCAAAAGACATCTTCTCTACTACTCTAGTCAGCCCAGGCTGCAAGAGAAGCACTTTATTTGAAGCACTAAAACAGTATTGTTGACAGATTTACTTTTTAAGAAATTCTTATTTATACCAAGATAAATTCTTCTTCCCAGCACTTTCTAACTGAGAGTCTCAGTTCAGTTCTCAGAAGTGACAGAAACTAAGTTCAACTCAATTTAACTGAAAGAATTACATTTACTTGAAGGCGGCTACCATGTCTCTCAAAAGATGTTTTTTCTCTTAGTCAAATATTTCTCTTTCTATTATTTTCATGTAACGTGGTTTTCAAATACCCTAGTTATTTCTTTTGGCTCCTTCTGGACTCAAAGCTATTTATAAAATTTTCTTTAATGGGCTCATGAGATCAAAACATAATATTCTAAATGTCAGCCCACTAACGCATATTTCAGTGGAAGAGGTGATCTGCTTAATCTTGACACTGAATCACTAGCAAAAAAAA
>CM053504.1:68110801-68212760 GCA_028627145.1 Eidolon dupreanum | reverse complement strand
GGTGAAAGCTTACCCCTTGAGATCAAGAACCACGTAAAGATGGCCACTATTACTTCTTCTAGTCAATATGGACTGTATGTTTCAGCCAGTACACTAAGGCAAGAGAAAGAAAGAAGTTCTATAAGAACTGGAAAGTGTAACAAATGCCATCAGTGCTCCGTCTATACTACCTCACATTTACCACTTCAGTGAACACCAGCCATAACAGCACCTCCCTTCCTTTACTGAGGGCTTTCTTACACCATTAGCATCACTTCATCTGCCCTCATGGAGGGCTAGAAATGATTCACCCCTGGGAATTAACTCACCCCTGGGAGTATCCCACAACCACAGATACGCAGGCCTTTAAAAAAATTAAAAAATAAAAAAGTTTGCTTATCCCTTCAATGTGATAACTCTAATGCATGTTTTCTACATTGATTCATGAATTCCTCAGTGGGATTAAGCTTTCAAGGTAACTTGCTTTATAGGGAACTCTGTATTGGCTGTCTTTCACTTTTTTATTCCAGTACCAGTGTTTCCTGGGATCAACTCCCAAGTAAACCATTTTAACTTGAATCTTTGTCACAGATACTCTTTATAGGGAGAGCTAAACTTCAATAAATAAGGTGAATAATGAGATAATAACAGATACCTTTAAAAAAGTGAAAAGGTATCTGTACAGTGGGAGAATATATTTGTAACATGTGCGCCTGAAGAAAGGTTTATATCCAGAAAATAAAAAGTACTGCTACAAATCAATAAGAAAAATAGAAATCAATAGAAAAATAAGAAAGATACTTGAATAGGCAAAGCCTCTTACCCCAGTGAAAAGGAAATGAATTAAGGTATTCGAGCTCCTCCATAATCAGGGAAATATCAGTTAACACCACAGTGAAATTCAACTACACATTCACCAGAGTGGGAAAATATTTTAAGTTAACTAATATTAGCAAAGATTTGAAGAAAAGGAAATGTTATACTGCTGGTAGGAGAATAAATTGATACAACCATTTGATATACGATTTAACAGTAACCACTAAAGCTAAACATGTACATAACCTATGACCTCACAGTTCCATTTTCAGTATGTGTCCAAGAGAATTTTTAAAAAGGTATTTAAAAAGCCATCATAGTAACATTACTCATAACAGTCAAAAACTGAAAACAAAGCAAATGTCCATCGACATTCAAGTGGATAAATAGGGTACAGCTTCACAATAGAATCCTACACTGCAATGAAAATGAGCAAACTACAACTACACCTTACAGTATGGATGAATCTCACAAATATAATTTTGAGAGAAAGAATCTGGATATAAAATAACAGACTTCATTATTCTACTAATATGAAATGTATTTTTTAAGCATACATTTGAAAATTATAAAGAAAGGCAGGAAAGTGATGATTATAAATTCAGAATAATTGCTGACCATGTCCTAGGTTTTGACCTGGGTGTTCCACACATCTGTGCTACTCCAGGTGTGGTCTGAAAAGCAGCACCAGTCCAAGAACTGTTATGAGTTACGCTGTGAAGGTTAATTCCAGCAGGCCTGGAATTGGCCTGAGCAATTTTGCTAAGTTACCTGCAAGGCACTGACCACTGTCAGGACATGAAACGTACTGATTAACAGTGGTCTTTGTAAACATGTGTCTCAGGAGTTTAGAGGTGGTTTGCACCAGCTCGTCAGCATTGTTTATTGATACCATTGATATTGATGATTTGTACCTGGTCTCAGTGTGTCATTTGAAGGGCTCTGCCATTGGGGATGGTTACATAGCAAGACTATGCCTATGTGACTAGCAGGTATATGAAACACCTGCTGAAATTCCATTTTGGGCTCCTGCATCCAAAATATTCCATGCACACATTGATGGTCCAAAAGAGAAAGTGTATCAGATAATGCCATACATTGGCAAGACAGCTGGAGCCTCCATCCGGCCTCTCTGGACACTGTGCTGCGGGACAGCCTTCGGCAGTGATACACAGCCTTACACTGGTGCTGCAGTGACACTATGCTTTTCTGTAACAAATCGGGTATTTGGAAGCATTGCCATTTTAGGTCCTATGAGTTTTTTTTAGCAATTGAACTTTAAATGCCACCATTAGTGCAGGAGTCCACATGAGACAGAGAAATTGAGAGTAAATACCCAGAAACTTTATTTGACCAAGTATTTTCATGTCTTTCGAATCTAATTTAAAATTGAATATGGGCTTTTTTTGTTTATTTTTTTCTTTAATTTTCCTGGTAATAGATTTATATTGTTTTTCCAAAAGTATATATATTTCATAAAACCAAATCTTCTTAGTATTTCATTTTAATTGTACTTTTTAAACTGATAGATGGGGAAAAGATTGGGAAGCACTGTTTTACATGAATGTTCAATTTGTGATAATTCATTATGCAGTACACCTTTCTTCTACACACTTTTTAAGTATGTTACATTACACAATAAAAAGGTTTATAATAAAAAGTAAATTCCACGAGACTTGTTTTGCCTCCCTTTCATGAATCTCTTTCCAAAATCCCACACTTTGCTTGCTCTCTCCTGTGTTCTCTGACATTCTAGTGCAGCTTCCACCACTCTGGGCCTCAATTGTTTGTTCATCTGGATGTTACTACAATAGACTCTGAGCCCCCAGCGCCAAGTCTAGATTTCAGTGTACAGCTTAGTGCCTGCCAAAAAGCATGTACTCAGTAAATATTTACTGAATAAATGAATGTTCTTTTGGCCAGAGTTTGTTATAAACACTCTAGTATCTACATGACAGTCCCTCAGTTTTCTTATTACACCTGTCTAACACTTGTCAGCAAATTTACTGAACATCTAGTTAATCCGGCATGTGCAAATACAATGCAATATCATGACAAGCATTTGACTAGGCTTCAGAAAATATATTTATACCCTGTTACAAATACATAATTTATTTCATGTCTCCCTTCAGCCAAAATAACCTCAACTAGAATTTGGATATAAGTTGGCTCTCCTACGAGAAATAAGAATCTAGATGGGAAAGTAGTTTGACAAATTTTAGGTATCACCAAGGCAAATCGCAGGTTTAAAGTGATGGTGTGGTGCTAGTTAGGAGTCTAGAGGTCACGAGCAACTACAGTACGATCTGATTTTGAGTTAGACCCAATCTTTACTAATCAGCACTTCCGATATGCAAGCCTGCTCCACATAAAGAGAACGTGAAGACATTGAGGCTTATGGTCTGGTTGATCCAGGCTTCTGAGGAAAACTTCCTGTCACTGAAACCTCCAATAAGAAAATCTTTTGCTCAAACAATACCAAATCCATAAAGTTTTGTTATAATCCTCTATTTATACATGAAGTCTCTAGCTTTCAGCAGCATGCATTATGCCCCCTCCAAATATATAAAAATCCTGTAAATTTGAAAAATCTTTCCATTTCTGCTGCTTAGATTTCCAGCTCACATCCTGAGCCCTCTGTCTCTGCCAGGGTCCTCCTTGTTATGCACACTGGGTACTAGGGCATTATCGACAGTGCTATATTGGTGTTAAATGTGATGCAGACCTGCTTCCTGATGGATTGAGACCAAGAGAGAAAATACCAAAAGTCTGAAGCTCGCCACATAAATCAGAAACTACTTCACGCTGTGACCATGACAAATAGATCTGAAAATATCTACCAGGAGAAGTTTAGAAGAGTCTTGGGGCACTGTGTTATACCAGAATTAAAAGGTAGCTTTGCTAAATATGAACTTTTCTCTAGGCCAGTATGCTTGTTGTTTTATATTTTAAAATGCAGTGTAGCAAAACCCATATAAGGCAATAAAGCGATCTTACAGTTGCAACCCAGAATGCATTTTGCTAAGGGTGGCCTTCACATTAGGCAAATAGGACAGAGGGGTAATTTTTCATAGAGCTTGCAAATGATATAAAGGACCTGGTGTTAGTATCTTGCTTTCGTGGACTGTACCAATTTTCTTTATCTTCTCATTTTGATTGATGTCCTTCCTCTGTTAGCTTCAGTAATAGCCCAATAAAGATTATTACTCAATATTGTTCAAGATTATGGGAGGTTAAATGTTTAATTATTTGAGGTTATTATTGGAAGTGCCATACAATATTCCTGGAATGGGTTCTGAAGACCTAAAGTTATGGTAGCAAATAGTTAACTAAAATATCAATATTTGGATTTTCTAAATATCATAAAATTATTGATATTATTTGAAATTAATTTCATATTTGGTCACAAATTGGTCTGTTTTTAGACAAGCTGAATCCATTTTGTTCCTCAAATTACTGACTTTGAGTTTATGGATGAACCTGGTGAGTTAGAACGGTTCTGTGGGTGACAGTCTCCGAAAACCAAAAAGGTCCTTCCATTACAACAAACTAGAGAAAGAGTGTCTATTGTGTAAGAAAACCCACATCCTGGACTGGAAATGTTCTCTTACCAAACTTATGGAGTACCTTTAACTTCCTTACTTAATAATAGCATAACAGAAATAGAAACAACCAACAGTCATTCAGACACTGAGCAGTATTCATAGTTACCATGCAATACTGACTCAGAGTCCTGGTTCATCAAAGAGGAACGATGCTATCTTGAATCCATTTAAAATAAATTTAGTAACAAAGAAGAAACTCTATTCACTTTATAGCAGTATGGCAACATGACCGAAAGGTCCAGCTCTGTCTTTGGTTCTCTTTTCTGGATAACAGAGATACAAATAGTACCTGTCTCGTGAGGTTTTAGAAGTAAAATAAAAGAATGTGTATAAAATGCCCAACCAAATCGTTGTATAATGGAAGAGCTCAGAGAATGGCAAATTCCATTAACACTATTATCATTGCTATTATAAACTGGTAAATGATACAGTATACAGGAAAAAGGTAAAAGCACTATATATATCAAGGTGAATATTCAACAGTGGCATTATTGAAGATTATCACCCATTCCCTCCAGTGCTAGCTCCTGATACCAAAGACATTAAGAATGTGTCGTTCTATGGCTGGGAAAAGAGCAAAGCAAAACCCAGAAGAAGCCAAGTGGCCTGGAGGTGGGTGCCGAGAGGGAAAAGCCTTCTGCCTACTAGCATTAATTGCATTGGAGCCAAAGGAGGTAATAAAAAGTCACAGTGAGAAACATTTAATAAAATGAAACTTTACCCAAATGAAATAAATATTGCTTAAATAATTCAGAGCTTTTTAATGTCTAGCTATAAATTTACTGAGGGATAATTGAGCATCAAAGCAAGGAAATGCCCAAATTTGTAAGAAATGCCTTGAATTCAAGATGTACTATTACAGAGCAGAAGCTGTGTCTCAGCTGAGTGAATTATAAAGCACACAAATCCTGTTTCAAAAGAGGCCCATGCATTCAGGCAATGTGAAACAATTATCTAAATGTATTTGAAAGAGCAGTAGAAATTCAATTTTTTAAAAAAACATGCACATTTTATGTTACTTAATTTATTATTTATTTGTACTTGGAAAAACTACCGTATACTCGCCAAGTCCTCCACTATTCCTACCTCACTACTGGATTTTAAATGCAAAGTCTCAAAAAGTCCTATGCTGCTAATGGTTTAGAGCTCTGTTTTAATTTGTGAACTCTCTGAAAGACCATTTGAGAGCAACTGTGGTGAGAAGGGAATGTTCTGAGGAATGAAAGTATTTGGCTATGGGTGGAATAGGTGCTAGTATTAGATGGAAAAGCCCAGAGTGTGGAAACCAGTCCAGGAGAGATTTTGTGGAATAGAGTCTATAATCCGGGAAGTGCCTGGACAAGTAAACTGAGTTGAGAACATGTATGAGGAACATTTTTTAATGCCCAGGGAAGGGATCAACTAAGGAGAACTTGCTAGCCACTACAGCCATTTTCACCTAACTGGGAATTAGTGCCTCCACCCAGAAACTTTCCTGGTTAGCCAAGAGTCTCATTTTGGTCAGAGTAAGGACAGTGTCAGCACTGACCCAAACTGTTTCCTACCATCTCATTTTGATCACCTAATGAGGATGTTTCCCCCTTAAAGCCCCAGTTACATGTTAAGTTATTGGGAAAATATAATCAAAAACAAAATCTTTTCCCAGCTCAGACAACCTCTCCAGAAAAGTGAGTAGAGGAAGAAAACAGTTTGATTATTGAATAAGCATTAAACCAGAATGTGATACACATCACAGGCGATTTGCAAAGAGAAAACTTACGCTATACAGCCAGGCAGATACAACCCACTACACACATATTCTCTAGATAAACAACAATTAGTCCTCAAGTAAGAGGACTCATTTATTATATATAGTTTATCTTAAATTTATCACATGTAGTTTATCCTAAATTCACCTGGTAATTGGGGTGACTATCCATGTTAGTTAATTGATTTTACACACAAAAAAAGAAATTTCTCACATCTTTCTGACAAGAGGTAGTTTTGCAACATGGAGCTAGGCACTCACTGAAGTTAGGCTCCTACTGAAGACAGGCTCCTATCCTCCCATATCAACTGGAAAATAGAGGTACTATCTCCCTGATATATACATTTTGAAGATATGGCTCCCAGGTTCTTAAGAAAGACATTCCTGAAGCACAAAGCCAACAAGGGACTAATTTAGTTTCTAAAAAGATTTATATACATTTCAAAGAAACTGAGAAAGAACTTAAGTTTTCTAATGTAATGACTCTAAAAAAGGGGCCGGGGGACACACTTTTCTTTCAGGGAAAATTTAGCCCCTTATCTTTATTTATATGTCGACCCCTGGATCTGGATGCAATGATGAAGAGGAGGTCCCATGCTGTACCTCCAGGTAGAATATGTGAGCATGGTAGAGCTCTCCCGTGGTAGAAACAGCAACACAGGTGGTGACCATTCCAGTAAAGAAACAGTGCCTGTAATATTTATTAAAATGTTAGGGGTAAAAGAATAAAAACCAAACATGCAGCTTAAATAAAAATGCACATTTATAAAGCATTTTAATGTCCCATGTCACTGTTTTTGGATCATTAAGAAAATGATAGTGATGTGATTATTTCTGTTGCTGGTCAACATGCCTTTTTATCGTCTGGTAGATTCTGAAAAAGTCCTGAATTCAGAGACTTTTTTTTTTATTTTACCAGTGCTTGGGAATTATAACTCTATCCCATAGCACCTCGAGTTAGTTATGAAAACCCAATGACAGCAAAGGTGGAAAAGTGCTTCTAAAGTTAAAATGAAGTATTACTACTCCTAGAAATAAAATGTCTTGTGATAATTCAAAGAATGGTTATTCCAAAAGACACATTAGGCTTTTGAGTACATTATACACACATATATTTAAGCTGAACATCGGAATAGGTGTTGTTTTCTCTAAGAATGCTGATTAAATTGGCTTGTAAGAAACAAGCTGGGAGAAGGCTAAAGACGCATTTTCTATTACAAATGCATCTCTCTTCCTCATGGATAATACATAAAACAGTACAACAGTTTACATCTTGGTATCTGTCCTTGGAAAACTTTGTATTTATTCTTTTGTAACCACTTGTGACCACTGAAGAAGACAGTCCCTCACATTTTGTTGTGGAGGTTCTGGGTATAGTCCAAGTCATGTATATCTTAAGATAAAGCTGAATTGTTCTCACATCATTCTCTCTGCTTGAACTTGAATTCAAGTATCTGACTCTGTTGTTGCATAACAGCTTTTATAATCAATCAAGTCGCAAATCTGATCTGAAGAAAAAAAGCAACTTCCAGGATATGTCCTAGAAAAACTAAATACAATCCAACTCCCACATCTTCCCTGTTTCTATCTAAGATTTTGGGCCATTAAATTTATGTTTAGATTGGTGATCCTAAAGCTTTGCAAGGTCTTCAGAATGTTAAGAATGTTGTCAATGATATTCAACAGAATTTTAGTTGACATTGATTTCATCGTGCCTCATTTCTGTGGAAACTGGTAATCTAAACACAAAATAACCTCTGATTAAAGCAGAATATTCACTTGATCCAAATATTCTTTTCTTCTAAACACATTCCTTGAAAAATGAAAGTTTATTATTCATAATGTGGGGTTTTTTTTGTTATATCAATAAAATATATAGATGTTGTTAGCTAGGCTTTTCATCAAACTGATGTCGGGACATCATAGTACCAAAAGGTCCCTAGAACCCACACACCACACACAAATGCTGTAATCATACAAGGATAGTGCATCAGTTTGACTGTTGCTTACAAACTGTAAAGATACTTATACATCAACCACTAGGAAAAAATTAAATATTTTTCCTATTGATTCATTACACCAAATGTAGACCAAGCAGAAGACCATATTGTCACCCAATATGTTTTAATAAAAATAACCAAGAAAAGACATATCTACATTATTCCTAAAATATATGCCGGTGATTAATCTTGTAGAAGGTAGTTTGTAAATACACCAGCAGTAATGCAGTTTCTAACAGATGGTAAATACAAGGCTGTACTTATCTCAATTTTAATAATAAGCTCTTTATAACAGGAAGGCTGGACTTCAGGAAAGAACAGGATTAAGTATGTATTCACAGTTGGTCTAAATGGGCCTTCCAGAATGTTTCTGCATGAATGGCTTTGCGAAGTCCCACTGGACCTTATGCTACAAACTGTAATGTTTCACATGGCCCATCACACTCCTAAAATGAATGTACAGATAATGCCTTGGGAATAAAAGCCCTCTAGTGACAAACACTCCTTCCAACTTGTGTTTCAAACAGAAAGGGAAAGAAATTCAATGCATTCCACTGAATACTGCATTCATTCCTATGTTAACATAAGTATGTTTGGAAGATAAAGGCATTTGTCCTCAATAGGAAGGGCTCCTTGGGAGAGGGAATGAAATTCAGGCTTATGATGTTTGTTTTTAAATAAATTAATCAATACCAGTTTTTGATTGTGCTACTTCCACATGTACTCTTGATGCTCAGTCTCAATATGAACTTGAGCAGATTTCTCAGGTAATTTTCAGTGGGAGGATTATGAAAAAAATCCCTGTAATGTTCATAGTGAACCCTGGGAACGCTACAGCCAAAGATGTCAGCAGCAACTCAAGATCTGGTAATACGCATAGATGACAAAGAACAGGCAGAATTCAATCTATTCTGCATGTCCTTTTTTTTTTTTTTTTTTTTCCTAAAAACAACAGTGTTGTAAGAAGAATGTGCAGGATACTCACTAAGGGATAAATGAAGCCCAGGATAGAAGACACAGAAAGAATATCCAGTTGATTTTAGGGAGTTTAATATCCACTGCTGGCAAAATTCTAAAACTGGCAATTGAACATGTAGATTTTAAAGATGATTACTGGGAGAAGTAACCTAAATTAATTAAAAATCAGGCAAAATTCATGATAGCAGAGATTAACACATTGCTAGAGAATGGCTGTGTGTTCTATGAACTAAGAGCCTTTTGTGTCTATGAGAACCATGTTTGAATCCTAGCTCAGCCATATACTAGACCCTACACAAGTTATTAGCAGTCTTGAGCCTCAATTTTTTCATATATGAGATCACTATAGTAACTGTAATTGTGTTCAGGATTAATATTTTAATGAGTTCATGATTGTAAAGATTATGACACTCCATGTCCTCTTACTATAGGGGGATAATTATTTTTAATATGCAAAACATTTTAAAAAGGTGAATCTAGATTTAGGAATAATTGCAAAGGAATTTAAGAGGAACTTGAACCACTCGGGGTCTGATTAACATTTGTACAGAGTCAGTGATAGTCACAGAAAGAAGGGGATGGTTACTCATGTGGTTATTCCTACTTTACGGAAGAGCTATTTAGACACAAAATGTTCTCTTAGAACAGCTATCCTACAAGTTGGGGCTGATATTTGTCTTTGCCTACTTCCAAGTTATAACCATTATATAATATCTTGACCTATACTATGAACCCATTATTTAAAATGCCACTCAAATGTCATTACTAAATAATCTTTCTAGCTCTGAAACCTGAGAAATTGGGAAGAAAGGAGAAAAAGAATCAATCAGAAAAGATTGATATATTTTAAGCCAGTGGAGAGTGTAAGGTTGAGATTTTTTTAGTGGCATTGTCCCCTGCAACAATTATCTATTTTACTAGGATTGTTCTGTGAGATGTTTTCCAAAATAGTATTTTTTTAAAAAAAATCTATAACAGTGGCTTGGCTGTATTTCTTTTGTTATCCTTAGAAAAATGCTCAATACAGAAAGTCATGAGCTTGTAGTGGCTTGCTATGGTTAAACAAAATTCAACTGAGTAAGTTTTAAAGATCTAACTGGCTTTTTTCAATTATTCATGAATCAGGCAGCATTCCATGTAGCAGACAGAAAGGAGCTCTGAGGAGCTTTACAAAATAGAAGACTTTTAGAGTCAGAAAGTGGGGAGGTACAAGGAAAGAGCACAGAGTTTTAGGCAAGGTCATCTTCCTACAGGCAGATTACCTCACTGGAGCTGACCAGGTAATTCCAGATTGACTGGTCAAAGGTTACATTCCTAGGAGAGGCTGAATTAGAATTAGGTTAATATTGTTGGTTTGCTGATGTGGGCTTGGCACAAGTGACTCCATTTTGGGCCCGTTGTCTCTCATTTTTTAAACACTATTATATCCAGTTTTATCCACTGGTGATGGTTTCTTCTATTTTAAAATCGTATAAAGGGCTTTGGTGATTGTGGTTTCCCTGAATAAAGATTGAAGCCACATGCTGTCCCCTGCTGTCATTCAGTTCATTTGTTCACAGCTCACCTATTTGCAACATCTGATTGCCTCAATTATCAGCAAACTGTGATTCCCTGAACAGAAATGTTCTTCCATTAACTTCTGAAGGAAGTAGCTTGCTACGATGCTCCGCCCTATCTATCAATCATAATGAGCCAGATCTCTTTTCAAAGGCATCCCTGCTGTGAGAATTCACTCTTGTCAAAGTATGCTTCTAATTGCAAGTTAATTTTTACCCTGATAAACTTGAAAGTCCAAAGATTAAATTTGATTCCCCAGATACTACTAAAATGTAAACGTCTAGAATGTTTCATGACTTGTAGAGAAACCCCTAGATAGAGGATAATCTACAACACATCAGAAAACCCTCAAAAATAAAATCTGAAAAAGAAATCATTGAGACATTTGGAGATCAGAGTTCTGATTAGAGGGAAAGTGGCCGATGACAGAAGTAGAACTAGCCCTGGCTCCCCAAAGATGGTGCATCTTCAGGGTAAAAGAATATAGGAAATATTCCCAGGAAACTTCTCAGGGTAGAAGGCAAAGTGATAGAAACTAGGGCATGGGTTATCCCTAGGGGTTTCCTGTTTCAGTAAGGAGAGAAGGCAGAGCGTAGAAAGGCTATATGCCTGCTGTCTTCCCTTAACTCTGCCCATTACCCAGGCCTGTCCACCATAACCTGGTTGTCACGTAGGCCCAGTTATAGCAAAGCATCAGTGCCCCCATTTAGCAACAAGACCCTCTGTACTGATGGGGTTCAAAACACACTACTCCAAAATATGGCAGCTTGGCATAATGAAAGAATTTGAGAAATAACATGTGCAGAAATGATTTTCGGGCCATTCTCTTGAAGAGGAATTTTCACTCAAAAGGCTAACATTATTATCAGCTCTTTGTTCTGCTTCTGTAGACATGCTTGCTGCATAGGCTGAAGGACAGAATGATCTCAAGATCAACTGAAGACTTACTCTCCCTTTGATTGTTCTGTCTGGATAACAGATGTATTGCCTAAGTTCTTGTCTGAAAATCTCATGCTCTGTAACTGCCTGGAACCCATAGCAACTCCCACGGTCTGTAACCGCCTAAGGACAAATCAACCAATCAGCCCATGCCAACTGTACCAGCGTAGATAAGCCCCATAAAAGCAAAATTGCCGCTTAGCTCGGGGACCAGATCTTCTGGGACTGCCAGCGTAATGAACCTGAGTTCTCCAACTCTCTGAGAGGTGCTGGTTTCTCATCGGTCTGCTTTTCTGCAACATCCTGAAGCAAGTTACAAGACCTAGGAAGGCCTTTCTGACCTCCTGAAGCAGGTCCTAAACCTTCACATGAGGGGTGCTATCCCTACACCTGGAGGAAAGAAACATCCTTAGCTCCAAAGACAAAGAAACACAAGAATCTGAAAGAACAGGACTTTCTAAGTTTCTTCCACTTTATTACATTTAGCTCATACTCCTTGCCTTATTATAGCTTTCCACAACTTTTCACTCTTTATTAAATCTAACATAAAAACACTCTGGTCTAACCTTTTTTTTTTTTTTTTTTTTTTTTGGTGGTGAGGTCTTTATTTCTTGATGAAGACTCTTGGGTCATGTAAAACTTAAATAAATTTGTGCTTTTCTCCTGTGAATCTGTCTTTGTCAGTTCAATTTTCAGACCCAGTCAAAGACCCTCAGAGGGTCAGGGTGGAGGAAATCTTTTTCCTCCCCTATAGTATCTTATTCCTTATCAACTCTCAAGCCCGTGTGACCACCCCCCTTCCCTTCTGCTTTAACTCGTAGCATTGCTTGTAGTTTCCTAGCAAACCATCTTGCTTCAAGATTTCATGAGTTACACTAGTCTCCCCAACTCTACCACCTTGGCATACCCCACCCCATTCTTCCCCTGGCAAATGTTTATTAAGCTTCCATTCAGACATTTTCCTCAGAAAACTCTTACTGGCATCTCCCTACCCCTGTGCACTGGGTCTGGACCTTTGTGCATCCTCATTCTTGTCATATTAGTTCAGTTGTGTATCTCCCTTTGAAACTATGGGTTCTTGAGGACAGGCAGAGAATGTGTAGTGCCATCTTGTTTCTCCAGCGTCTGGCATGTGAAAAGGCATGAAAATTAAATGACCTGTTACCTCTACCACCTTAAGTGGCACCAGGCTGGTGACCAGGAAAGCATTTGTCTCATACAGAAGTAGGATCTAAATTCTTTTGATTATCACATTAGTCTTCAAAGGCACATTTCCTCTAGAACCCATTATTGAAGACTCGAATCATAGTGTTCTCAAGAAAAACAAATAATATTCCCCAATGGAATTGAAGTTTATGCAGCTGAAACCAGGGAATTAAAACTGTCCTGGCACTGGAGCTACAAAATATGTAAAGAAACTTTAGTAAAATAGCAAATCTAAATTAGAATATGGGCACTAATCCTATAAGAAAAAAACCTCAAAATCTTGAGAGCCAAGGTGAGAAAGAAAAACAAAATCCAATTTGTAGTGGTTGAAGAAATAAAAAACTAAATTTTCAAGTTCACACAGACATTCAGTTTAAGTCAAGGCCCCTCAAAGGTCTTTTTGGGTAAAATCAAACAATAAAATCAGCCAATATCATATTCTCTTTGATATAAACTCAAATGGACAGGGCCTTGGACACACACACACACACACACACACACACACAATTTACAAATACTTCTTCAGGGAATAAGGGGACTGAAAATTATAACTCAACCATGGCTTAAAAAGAGAATATAGTAGGTTAACTGATAGTTTGGCTAACAAGAAAATAACCACTAGGAACCACAAATGTAACTAGCACTGATATCAATTTTAGAACAGAAACTTGATTTTATAATCACTGATGACTCACAAAGCCAAGCTCAGTAACCAGCCTTGCCAACCAGTAATAGAATCAGCCTGTAACCTCCTTCTGTAGGATATTCCTTTCTGAATAAGTCTCAAGAATACACACAATTGATAGAGCTTATGCTTTTGGTTCCATGAAGGCTGAAATGTAATTTCCTACATGCTTCTGGGCGAGGAGGGACTAGTAAGGCTGCACATTCCCATAAGCACAGGGAGGGTATTAAAAAAATCTGGAAAGCCAGAAAATATGATAAATATGATAAACTTCTACTATACAAACCTACTAACATATGTACTCTTCAAAGCCACCCAACGAGGAAGGTATTATCTTCCAAATTTTTCAGATGAAAATGTAAGGCATGGTGGACCAGTAATTTGCCCAAGATTATAGAGCTGGAAAATGTCAAGTGAAAGAATCCAAGTCTTTTCACTGCAGACTTCATAGTTCTTCATGTGATACATGCTATCTCCCAGGAGAGAAGCCCAGAGACTGTACTGAAAAGTGATCATAGAGAGGAGGCATCGAAGAGAATGTCAGAAAGATTACACTTAGTCTTTCTTAAACTCCCAGGAGAGCAAAGAAGCCAAATTTCCACCTACCTTAAATAGAGACATCACAGTATCACGTAACACCTGTTACCCAGCAACTTTGTAGATGCCAGATCAGTAGGCATTCACATGAGTCCTCCTCACACTGCCACACATTTCCCTATGCATTTTGCCTTACACATTTTAGGATAGATATTCAAAAGTGCAAAGGGATGAAATGCTATCTTTTTTTCTTTACAATGGGAGAGGAGTATGTGGATTAAAATAAGCTGGAAAGTTTTTTACAAAATACAAAGCTATCCTCACCTTCTTTGTCTAAGATTCTGAAAGCCCCTGTTATGGACTAAATGTCTGTGCCCTCCATCCCACATTCAATGCTGAGACCCCACTCCCTAATGTGACCAGTATTAAGAGGTGCAGCATATGGGAGGTAATCAGGGTTAGAGGAGGTCACTAGAGTAGAAACCTCATGAATGAAATTAGTGTCCTTATAAGAGTCATAAGGGATCTTGCTTCCTCTCTGCTCTTTGACATATGAAAACACAACAAGATAGCCATCTTGTTTCCAAAGCAGGAAGTGAGCCCTTGCCAGACACTGGATCTGTCGGTGCCTTGATCTTGGACTTCACAGCCTCCAGAACTGTGAGAAATAAACATTTATTGTTTAAGCCGCTCAGTCTATGATATTTTTGTTATAGCATCTCGAATTGACTAAAATAGTCCCTCTCTTCCTACACAATTAACCACTAATCAACATAATTTATTTACATATATATGTTCTCAGTCTATTTTTCTGCTTGCCTCTCTCTTTGTTTTTAATGGTCACAGCCTGGGCTGAGATTTAGAAGATCTAATTTCAGTCCCATTTGTGTGACTTCAGGCAGGTTACCTTCCTTCTGTCTCAGGCTCCTTAATAATAAGAAAAAAGGGGTGGGGGTGAAAAAGGGTGAAAAGGTGTTACATGATACTGTGATGATAGCTTTTTCTTTGAATCAAGCTGGTTTTGCCTAAATAATGGCATTGTGACTCGCTTGCTTTTTTTTTTCCACCCTATCCTTCCACCTTTATATGTCTACTCTATGATTAAGCCTTAGGACATAAGGTTAATCAAGCCTCAGGTCTATAATCATGAGGACTAAGGATAACATCTTGGCTTTCGATGTGTTTCATTCAGCCCCAGGCCCATCAAGGCAGAACAGCTTCATCGGCCACAGCACCAAATGGAATTGCATCATGGCTGATTCCAGAATCGAAGGAACTCGGTGACCAATTATCCCAGCCCCATCTGGTCGGTAGCACCGATGACTCCAACTCCCTTAGTTTCTACAACTACTGATTTTTCCCTATATAATATGTACTCCTGAGACACCCAGATAGCCAGGCCTATGAGCAATAGTCCACCCAGGTCTCTGGGACTTGCAGTTCTCTAATATAAATCCTTACTTTTTTTTACTGCAGAATCAGGACATGTACGATTGACGTAAATGCGCACACAGGCAGACTGGCCCCTTTTGTTATGATAACAATAACTATGTTAGATGTCGATGATGGGAAACAGTTGAGAGAAGAGAACACAGGGTAAAGCAGAGCAGGTGTGTTTGGAAAAGCCTTGTGATTTGAACCCTTCCATTCCAGTTTTCTAGAGATAATACTTAGGCTTCTAGCTCCAGTGGGAGGAATCCCTACTCTTGTGAAGTCTGCAATGAAACTTAGAGGCTAGGAAAAAAATCACATTCATGTCTTTCTTTTCAAATGTCTTATTCCAAGTCCATCCCAACCTCTAGCACTTGTGGAGAATGACAGCCGCAGGCAGATAAGTCATTTCACCAATTACAAGGCAGGCTCTCATTTTAATTTAATTATTAGGATTGAAAGAACTTTTTTCCTGGTAACAAACCATGAGGCCCTTTTTACTGTGCTGGTTTTACACTAGATGGAGCCCATCATCCTTCACGCCACATTACATCCACACCTTCACAGAGAGAAAACCCAATTTGTTTTGGATCATTTGACCACCTTGCATTGATAAGTAGCCAGTTCTTTTCTGACGAGAACTCTCAGTAAATATTCAGGGAGTGATTCTGTCATATGTCGATTATGGATTCCATTTGAACGAGGCTGACATTTCTAAAACTTGGAAACACTGCTAACCTTTTCTAAGAAAACAAATTACTTTAAACAACAAATGTTCCTGTAATAAAGAGTTCACAACCCCCAAATGCACATAAGTTTTTTTTGTTTTTGTTTTTTTTTTGCTTGTTCACTGTAATATAAGGACATAAAGCAGGGCATGTGGCTCTCTAAACAATTCCTATATGTAGGAACAGTTTTGGACAAAACTGTGGAGTAAGAATGCATAAACTATTTTAACCAGAGGTAACTTTCTTTTCCTTGCCTTTCTGGATCCTCATATTCCCATTCCCCACAGTACTCTGCAACCAATACACTTCAAGTTATGGGTGGATCCATCCATACTGTGGATAGAAGAGTCTCTAACCCATGCACCTATTTATCTTAAAAGAAGATCCTTAAAAAAGATGCAAGTGTTTAGATCAAAGGAATCAAGAACGCAGAGTCTATCCTCAGGAATCAACTAGAGAAATCTTGTTATTATGGGAGATTTTCTAGGGCCCTTCAGATTGCTCTTGCCCAGCAACTCCTTTTTTATTATTATCTCCACAACATGTCTAATGGTAACTAAAAATTGGACAAAGTTCTTGAGGCTCCTGCCCTTGGGTGGCCTAGATCTAACTCAAGGCACGGTTAGTAACAAGGGTCTTTGAGCTAAGCCAAGATCAATCTCTTGGAATAAGTTTCTTTCCCAAGGTTGTACAGCTAGCAAGTACTAAAAAAAAAAAGTTTAAATCCAAATTCAGATACCAAATCTCACGTTTTTCTTACTATACTGCATGCTCTCACACGCATGACAGGGAAACATCTGTTCAGTGCCACCCAATGTAACATTAATTGCCCTTTATTGATTACTGAATATTAGGCCTCCCTGAGAAGAAGCTTGTAAACTCTTGGAGAGAAGGACACTGTCTTATCCTTTCCTTCTATCCTTTCTCACAATGAATGGTAGACACAGACAAGAAGGCAAAAGTACATTCACAAATGAGCATGAAGAGAAATACAATACAAACTCAATAGCAACGTAACGCACAAGGAAGTGATGTAGGAACTAAGTAAAGGGATCGCGAGTCACTTTGAGGAAAATAATTATCGAATGTAAGTTTGAATAGGGTTGTAAAGAACAAAAAGGACATGGACTGGTGAGAAAAGGAGGTGATTCTGGGCACAGAAATCAACTTGAGGGTCACACAGAGGAAGCAGGGAGGGTACGTAGAGATTCGCATGGTCACTACCTTCAGAGAGCTGTCACTGGGGTTGAGGGGACTGGGTTTAGTTTGACGCCAGCCCCAAAGAAAATGATATGTGTTAAAAATACCATTTTGTAAAACATTTATAACTTCTTGTGTTTGAGTGGTTCCCATCAAGTTGTTCAAAACAGGGTGTGTTTCTTGGTAAAATTTTCTATCAGCCTGTTACAAGGGACTCAGAGAGCATCTGCTAACTATGCACAATGTGTTGTTACACCACACAGAATGTTACCATCAAGAACAAATGGCATCAGTTGCCACTATGCTGTGGCATTCCACTTTACAAAATAATATGTCGTTAAGCAGCGAGTGATATTGATTTCTCAGTATGTTTCCTGCTTGCTCAATTGCTTTGGTTACAACAACAACATTATATGTTAAATACACTGAGGAGATACAAAAAATTTATCCCTTGGTCCTCGATAGTGTACAACTTGCTTTGTGCCCTGGCAAATCATCAAATCCCCTGACATCCACCTTGATTCTTTTCTCTTAAAAGGAACCTGGATTTTTTTCTATCTTGTCAAAAGGTTTAAAATATGAGAAAGCTCCTCATATGAAGTTGAGATGGTCATGTGGGACAGGGCGTGATCTGAAAGTCAGACCACAAGGATTGGGTCCCAGCTTGACTACTGACAACCCAGTTGCCTTGGGTATCACACTACCCTGCTGGTCTTCAGTTTCTCCCTCTGCAAAGGATTGCACTAAATCATTCCTAAGGTCTCCTTGAGCACTAAAAAAATATTATTCTCTACTACTTTAAAGGAGATTTTTTTCATTCAATACATGTTTATTTATCACCTAATATGTGCTAGTGTTCTAAACCCTAGAAATACTACAGTTCACACACACACACACACACACACACACACACACCAAAAAAGTAATAAAAAATTTGCCCTTCTGGAGCATAGCTTCTAATGGACAGAGACAGTAAATATATATATATATATATATATATATATATATATATATATATATATGTAAATATATATCATACAGTTATACATATATATATATAAGTAAATATATATTATGTCAAATGGTGGAAAGAACTGTGAAGAAAAACTAAGTAAACTAAGCTGAATAGTATGAGAATGTGGAAGCAAGGTTGGAGTGCGAAGTAGGGGGAATAGTCAGGAAAGCACTGGCTGATAAACTCATATCAGAGCAGAGAAGAGAATTAAATGAGAAAGTAGAGCATATCAGTATCTGGAGGAAAAGTATTCTATAGAAAAGAAACTGCGCATGCAAAGGCCCTGAGGTAGGAATGGGCTTGAGGTATACCAGGAATCCATCTTCAAGTACTTTGGCTTGAAAGGACACTGGAGGCTCATCTAGATGTTACTGTGTTTCCTGACTTGCCTTCTGCCCTTGCTGTTGGATAAACACGAACTTGAGCAACGTCTGGGCAGCACTGGCAACATTCTGGAAAACGCCTATCCTTGAATATATGCAAAGCCCACAGCTGTCCTCTCTGAAACCTCATACACTAAGGAGAAATCTTTTGAGAGTACATATGAAGCTGTACTATTCCCTCAATTAGTTCTCCTCTTTGCAAATAGTAAACATTATGAAAACTTTTTTTGTTTTCCTGAAAAAGGCAAAGTTGAAATTGAAGTGGTTTTATTTGGGAGAAAAAGCTAAAAGGAAAATCTGCTCTGTAAAGATAGAAATAGTTCTCTGCCTAAATGCTTGCCTTAGAGAGACATTTGTAATTATAGCCACACAATCGCCTTGATACACTTAATAGCTTAATAAGATTTTTAATGAGTCTCTTTGAAAATGAGAAACCCTACTGTATAAAATGGGCCCATAAAGTGTTATGCAGCTGTGCTGTGGCCTTAAACAAATTGCACACTGATCCCATCCAGTACCTTATAATATTAAATGTCAAGTTTAGGAGACTAAACAATTTAGTCTTTAGTCTAAAGACAACTCTAAAGACTTGTCTCCAAGCATGCTCAGGAAAGACTGCAAGTAGCTTCAGACACATCCCCACACACAGGGAGATGGGATGGCCGCCCACATGGGAATCCTGAAAAATACAATCCCATGTTCACATCTCTTTTAATTACCTCACCTTATATTGATAGCCCTCTTCTGTGAATCCCAACATTTTTTAAATTATTAATTAACTTAACATTTCTCTTTAGAATTGATCAGTCACTTCTGTTGGGAAGAAGATACAAAGACGAAGAATACTTTATCTTTACCCTTTGGATATTTACCCTCTACCAGTGCCTGTACATAAGGCAACATGAGTTTAGGTGTCATCTGACTTGTGAACCAACTGCTGCAAGAATTTAGAAAGAGAAGGAAAAATTGCCTTTGCAATCAAGAAGGGCTTCATGGAGGTGGCGTTATTTCTAATGAACCGTGTGTGAGGACTCCAGAAAAATAAGCAGGAATGTGTTGGCTGAACAGTGAGTAATCTGACATGGACAAAGGAAAACACTTCAAAAAGCAGTAAAAGGTAAAGGCTGGAAAATGGGTGAGAATCACATAATGCAGACCGTTGAATTAAAAGGGTTAAGAATTTGGAATTTAAACCATGGGAAACTGGGTGGCTTTTGAAGGCTTTTGAACAGAAGTTACATCGAGACTAATACTATGACAGTATATATTTTAGAGCAAAAGGGAATTGAAAACGGAGTCTGTGAACTTAAGAAAATCATCACTTAAACTGGAGTAGCAGCAATGAGAATGCCAGAGAGAGATTAAAAACAAATTTGACCTCTACCAGCCATTCTAGCAAAACAGTAAAGTATTTACCAATTGTGTTGTGCAAAATAGTCTGCAGCAGAGATTGTTTCCTAATTTTTCCTTTAATTCCCACATCTAGCACAGGACTAGTCACAAAGCAGATGCTCCATAAATAACTTGATTGGCTAACACAAAAACTTCCTGTCTGCTGCTTAGCCTTTACAATGGGCAATAATGCAGGGCATTCCCTGGGTTCACCACTCACAGAATGGGCTAGAGCCACAGCTTCATCTACCATGGTCGCAGCTAGAAAATTTCCTCCAAGAAAACTCCAAAATACTGGCACATGCAGCCTAAAAATGGACTTTAGCCAGTATCTAGCCTCTTCATCCTTGCGGATGCAGAATGCCAGGACCTTTTGCAGCACAGAAGGCTTCTAAATTAAATTTCAGATAAAGTTATGGTATCCTGCTCATGACTATGGTCACACTAAGCCAACATTTTCATAGAAGCAGCAGAAACATCCATCTAACAGGAGCATTTCTAGTCTACTCTTGCATTTTTCTAGGAGGTCTGCATGGTCCTAGTAAGACCTCTCAGAGTGCCAATGCATTGTAAACTCTACATAGAAAATGAGGGTTCATCCATAAGACACCAAGCAACCTGAAGCAACTGAGATGAGTGTCGCTATCCCACTTCAGCAACTGTTCCATAATGCTGTGTCAATGACTGTGTGTATATGAGGTGGAGATGGCAACATATGAAGTCTTCATGCTTCTAAAAGCTTTATAGTCTATATCCCATGAACGGCCTTGGATGAGGAAGAACCAAAACACTGGTTGAAAAGTGTCTTAGGCCCATTTGTGAATGTGATTCTAGTTTGGGTTTTCACAAAACTACAACAATCACACTTCATGTTCTTTCTTTCTCTCTTTGAGCTTCTCAACTGTCCTGAGGTAGGATTTATGAATTCATGTATAGATTCTGCTGACAAGATAAAATATAAACATTGCTTACAATCTCAGGAAAAACTGCTGTGAAAGACTCGGCTACATTGACAAAAATTTTAAAGACTGACGAAATCAAGTGTTGCAGGAGTGGTAATGAGTGGTATTATAAATGGATACAGCTTTTTAGAAAGCAATTTAATATTATTTATCAAAATTACTTCTGAACTTATCATTTGATCCTGAAATTCTGCTTCTAAGAAAACTATCCTACCAAAATACTTGTACATGTACAGAAAGACATATGTGTAAGACATCTATTACTACATTGTTTGTCACATAGGGAAAAAAAAGTGACAGACTCAATGGTTATATCACATTTCATCCATGCTATAAAATACAAGCATTAAAAAATAGAGAGAAGACATTAATTTTTTTTATTCTATATACATGTCTGTAGCTTGACAATTTTTATAATGAGTATATATATATATATATATATACACACACACACACACATATATATACACACATATATATACATACACATACACATATGTTAACTTAATTTTTACAGTTTTTTAATGTATAAAAGTCACTGGGCTACAATCCAAAAATCTGGACTTGTCCAATGGTTATTCCATGGTGGTATAATTTGTACGAGGATTTAAATTTTTTTCCAGCTTTACTGATATATAATTGACAAATAATATTGTCTAAGTTTAAGGTGTACAATATGATTTGATATATGTGTATTTGTGAAATAATTACATGAAGGTTAAAGGTTACATCCATCACCTCACATGTGAGCATTTTTACTGTGTGCTAAAATATTTCAGATGTTTTCTTGGCAAATTGCAAGTACACAATACAGTATATTTAACTACAATCACTGTGCTGTGTGTTGGATCCCCAGAATTTACTCAGAACTGAGAGTTTGTGCCCTATGACCAACATCTCCCACTCCCCTACACCCAACCCCCTGGTAACCACCCATCTATTATTTCTTTCAGTTCAACTTTTTAGGTTCCAAATATAAGGGAGATCATGAAACAGTTGTCTTTCTGACTATTTTATTTCACTTAACATAATGTATAAAGGGCTTTTTAGATCCACATAACAATTCAGTTCTCCCAGGATCTGCAAGTCACATAAAGTTCAACTGTAAAGTTTTGTGTAGACAGATGTATTAGAAACTCAAATACAGAAGTGTGTGCATAAGTTTTTCCCTTAGGTGGTCTGGCAATGTTGTACTGATCTTGCTGTTACCGGGACAAAACAAATCAGGTATCAAGAGATAACATATGGAGCCAACACTGATTCTTACTGGCCTAGAAGCATTCTAGTCTCTCTACTCTTCTATCACTTCTTCTATGAAGTCCAATTTGTAACTCATATTCAGTTATTCACTCCATATTTGAAATATTTGAATGCCTACTATGTGTCAAGCATGAGACGAATAAGATATTGTCCTTTATTTTTCTTCAGGGAAGACAGAAGAGGACACAGACATATGAGCAGCTGTTCAAGAAGGGTACTAGCAGGGGCCCCCATGGTTCTTTCCCTGGCCTTTCCATCATGGCCCCCAAACAGATTTCAATTATGTATTGACAATGCATACCTGGCAGAAGGTAGACGAGATGTGATAGAATGAGAAGCTGGACTTTGGAATCAAAAGGTAGAAATATTAGGTGATTTCTAGTGAAGTGACCACAGAGTAGCTATTAATTTCTTTGAAATTCAATGTCCTTATTATTCATTATGAGTTAACACATCCTGCCTCCCACACTGATTTTTCAGGGAGAATAGTTGATATAATATACATGAAAGCACTGCATAAACTACAAAGTATACCAAAAAAAATAAATTATTTTAAATAAATTTTCTTGCTGCGGTTTAGAAGGCTTTGTGGAAAAATCCTCAAGTCATGCAGGTTTCCACTTTTTCAACCATGACACATCATAAGGATGCCACTTCTGGGTCAAGGGTACAGTAGAAATAACGTTTCTGAGTACAGAGTAATGTATGTAGAATTATTACATGTAAAATTACTTGTGTTATTAGTCAGAACCTATTTATTATAAGAAAGTACGTGTGTGCATCTCTGAAATAAAGGTCACCTCTATAAACTACCTAAATGACATAGGAAGATGTTAACTAAAATGTTAAGCTGAGATCGGACCCCAAAACCAAATTTTCTGTGATACCAAATATGTCACCTGTCAAACCAAAGAATTCAAGAGTATTGAAAAGTGAAAAGGATGATGAGGAAGCTGTAAAGACAGATGGGAGAAGGAAAGCCCCCTGGTCAGGGTTTGACAGCTGGGAGTGGTCCTCCAAGCTCTGTGTATTACTTTACACAGCAGTTAACACTCAGATGAGGGGATAAAAATTTCCAGAAAGCCTCTCATGTGAGACTACAAGAGAATTTTTCTCACTGTGAACCACAAAGAACCTGCTCAGATCTGCCTATGATGTCACCTGTAAAAGGAGATGGAGCAGGACAGACCCTGTCCTTCAACCTGATAATCAGACCTATAGGTGACCTGTTACCACCTCCTCCTCTAGATAAAAGGATAAGAAATAAACAACCTTCTAAAGAAGTCTTCTTCTGCCTCTTGCTTCTGGAACCTAGGTACTGGGGGTGAGGGTTTGCAAGAGGAGAATGTCCATATTAAGAAAATTGTAAATAAAAAACATATATAAATTTTAATGCTCTGAAATTCAAAACTCAAATATTTCCAAAACTGAGACATAACCTTTGTCCTGCCATAGCACAATTGTCTCAGGGGTTATAAGAAATTCTACTGGTAATCTCACATTTATGCTGCCCGTGACCCCAGCAGCACTTAGAGAGGTCTCCTTACCCTATGGCTCCTGGAGTGGATGACGAGATCCAACCCAGAGCACCACATTTTCTCTCTTCAAAACTTGGAGTCAATCCTGATTATTCTTCAGTTTACCTCAAAAGCCCTGACACTTATACATAAATCCCCCAACTGCATGTATTTAGCTCTATCCACATGTTTTCTATCACTTTATATCATAGCTTATGTCATAGCTTTGTTTTTTGTTTAAACACAGGATTTTGGAAGAAACAATAGTTTGACACTGTCCTGATAACAAAGAAGTATACCACAACACTGCTAGTTTTCAAGTCAGGCTTAGTGAAGATCAGAAGCCACTGCCTGGGGACTGTTTCTCTTCTCAGAAAAACAGATGATGAAAGCAGATTTCCATTTACCATGTAAACACCAGAGACTAGAGACAAGGTGCTGGGTTTGGTATGTGGGGGAAATGAGCAGGTGTGTGCTTCCTGGCTGAGAGTGAGGTGCTCGGCCTGCCACCCTCACTTTCTTTCTCAGTATGAGGACTCTTGGCAGCCTGAGGCAACAGCTCAGTCTTAGAAGAAAAGGCATCACACTGGATTGATTGTAATCTCTTCAAAGAGTGAGGTTATTGAGTTTTGTGTGATTTTTAAGTCTAGGAGATACCACTGACCTAAGGCTAAAATGTTCAAATCAACAAGGGAGACTAAATGTTGCCTCCAAAGTACATGAGTGATGTCACCCTTTGGGAAGAATGGATTTTAAAGTGGGAGGGGGAGGGGGAGTGAAGGAAGTACAAGGGCACTGAGGATCTGAATTGGTGAAGGAAAGAGTCTGGCACACCTGAAATAAATCTCACCTAATCAAACCATCAGACTCGATCACCTAAAATTTTATTGAGGATCTGTGTCTAAGTTCATGAGAGATGTTGATGTCTTTTCATGAAGTTTTCTTTTTTATGCTACAGCATTGTCTGGTTTTGTCATCAGGATAATACTGGCCTCAAAAAATGAGTGGAGTATTCCTTCTTCTATTTTCCGGAAAAGATTGTGTAAAATTCATGTTAATTCTTCATTGAATATTTGATAAAGTTCTCCACTGAAATGATATGGGCCTAGAGATTTATTCTGGGATAGCTGTTTAATTATAAATTCAATTTCCTTAATAGTTATAGGACTATTCAATTTATATATTTCATATTAGATAAGTCAAAATAGCTTGTTTTTTGAGAAACAGAGATTTTATCTAAATTTGTCAAATACATGTTTATAGAGATAGTCATAGCAATCTCTTATCCTTTTGATGTCTTCATGGTTTGTTATTACGTCTGTTTCATTCCTCATACTGGTAATCTATGTCTTGTCAGTCTTGCTACAGATCAATTTTACTGATCTTTTCAAAGAACCCAATTTTTGTTTTATTGATTTTGTTTTTTTCTCTTTTCAATTTCACTGATTTTTGCTCTTATCCTTATTTTCTTCCTTCCTTCTTGTTTTGAATTTATTTCACTCTCCTTATCTAGGTTCTTGAATTGATGTGAGATTTTTTTCCTTCTAATGAAACCATTTAAGGCTAAAAATTTTCCTCTCAGCACTGCTTTAGCTGTGTTCCACAGTTTCAATAAGTTGTATGTTCATTTTCATTCAGTTTAATATAATTTTTATTTGCCTTGACTTCTTATTAGACCTAAGAATTTAAGAATACATTGTTTAGTTCCCAAGTGTTTGATGATTTTCCTGTTATCTTTGTTATTAATTTCTAGTTTTAATCCACAGTAGCTAATACATTTTGTATAATTCTTTTAATTTTGTTGGGATTTGTTTTATGACCCAAGATGTGATCTTCCTTGGTGTGTGTTCTGTGTGCACTTGGGTGGAGTGTTTTTCTGTTCTTGTTGGTAAAGTGCTCTAAAATGTTAATTAGATCTTGTTGGTTGATGATGCTGTTGAGTTCTTCCATATCCTTGCTGATTTTCTACCTGCTCAGTCTATCAATTATTGATAGAATAGTGCTGAAGTACAACTACTAAAATTATGGATTTGTCTATTTTTCCAGTTTTTGTTTTGCATATTTTGTAACACTGTTGTTCAGTACCTACATGTTTAGAATCACTATGTCTTCTTAGTGGAACACCTTTATCAGATTCAAATATAGCTATTCCTACTTTATTTTAATTAATGTTTGCATAATGTATCTTTTTCTAACTTTTTACTTTAAACTGGCCTATATCCAAATTTTGAAGTGAGTTTCTTGTAGACAGTACATAGTAGGGTGGTGTTTTTTTAATTCACTCTGCCAGTGTCTGTCTTTTAAGGTATTTATTTCAATTATATTCAGTGTAATTATTAATATGTTAGGGTTGTAGTCTTTGTTTTCTGTTTTCTTTTTGTTCACAGTTTCTTTTTCCCCCAGCTTTATTGAAATACACTTAACAAATAACACTGTGTAATTTGAAGGTATACAATATGATGATTTGATATATACATATATTTGTGACGTGATTACCACATAAAAATTAGTTACCACATCCATCAGTTCACATAGTGACTTTTATTTATTTTACTATGTGTATGGGGTACAAACATTTAAGATCTACTCTCTTAGGAAATTTCAAGTATACAATATAGTATTGTTAACGACTGTCATCATGCTGTACATTAGGTCCCTGGAACCTATTCCTTTTATAACAAAGTTTGTAACCTTTGATCAACATCTCCCCATTTCCTCTATCTATCCCCAGCCCCTGGTAACTACTGATTGACTGTTTCTATGAGTTCGACTTTTTTAGATTCCACATGTAAGTGAGATAGTGCAGTATTTGTGTTCCTCTGTCTAGCTTATTTGACTTAGCATAATTCCCTCAGGTTAATCTGTGTTATAGCAAACAACATGGTTTTCTTTTTGTGACTAAATAATATTCCATTTTATATGTATACCCATGTGGGTGGGCAATAGACTGTGCTCTGTGGCTGCCTATCATCTCTGGCCAGGCTTTCTTGGTCAGGTAGGCATAGAAGCTATGCTCTGCAGCTGGACAGGGAATCTGACTTGCTTCCTTACCCCTGCTGGCTGTAACATATGCTCAGCAGCTGTCCAGTGTCTCTGGCCAGACACCAAGAAGCTACTGAGCTGATGGTTATGCTTATCAGTTGGGTGATGCCATTGACTTGCCTCTCTGTCATGGCAGGGCCACAGAATGGGCTCCATGGCTAGGATAGCATGCTAGCTGAAGACCCATACTAGGCAGAACTGCCAGCTTTGTTCTTGGGCCAGCAAGGGCCACCAGCTCATCTCTGCTTGTTGGGATCTCCATTCAGGCATCAATAAGATTGTATTCTGCCCAGATCTGTGCACATATTGCTATGCATGTATCCCCTTCTCCATCTCTAGCCAATTCCCCTAGTGAAATTTGTGAGGCAATATCTAAGTGGGCCTCCTAGGAAGTATCTTGAAAGGCTGGGGAAGCTGGATGTTCACTTTGGAATTTCCTATTCCCACTGAAGAAGCCATAAGCCCAGGGACACTCAATTCTTGGTATAGTGCTGCATCGACCTGGGGCAGGGGCAATACAATAAAAGTAAAACCACTCCTCTTACCCTTCCAACATGTTTTTCTCAGTTTTTGTGATCTAAGGGGGTGCGGGCTTCAGCCTCATCCTCAGTTTATGGGATCTGTAAAAAAGGTATCCTCTCTATGAAAAGCTTCTAGTTCCGCTTTCTGTGAGAGGGACCAAGGTTGGGAACCCCATATTGTTTTCTTTTCCTACCTTCCTGTGGGCCTAGAGATTTAAACATTTTTTTAGAATTACATTCTGATTTACTTATAGAGTTTTATGTACAGGTTTTTAGTTGTTGTTCTATGTATTACATTAAACACACAAAAGTTATCACAGTCTACTGGTATCATCATTTTACCTGGTTGAGCAAAAAACAGAAATCTTACCTCCCTTTATGTCCCTTTATCCTCTTCTTTTATAATATTTCAACTTTATACATTTCGAAACACAGAAGATGTTACTTTTTTTCTTTTAACCATCCAACATAATGTAGAAAACTCTAGGGAAGAAGAAAAATTTATTGCATTTTCTCATGCTTTTGCTTACTTTTTTTTTTCATTCTTCTTGATGTTCCAAGATTCTTCTATCATTCTTTTTTGTTTAAAAAAATTCTTTTAGCTATTCTTTTATGGTAGTCTGCTGGTAACACATCTCTTAGCTTTCTTCCATATGAGAATGTTCTAATTTCCTCTTTGTTTTTAAAGGAGAAATATATATATACATACATGTATATATCTATATAGAACATGTGTATATATAGAGAGAGAACATATATATCTTTTTATTTAAACACAAACACACACACACACACACACACACATTGCTGGGCATAGAATTCTGGATTGACAGTTCCTTTCTTTCAGCACTTGAAATATATTATGTCTTTTCCTTCTAGCCTCCAGGGTTTCTGATGAGAAACCCAATGTAAACCCAATGTCATTCAAATTGTTTTTCTCCATAAATAAACCATTGCCTCTCTATCACTTTTTCAAAGTCTTTTCTTTGTTTTAGTTTTCAGAAGTTTGACTATAATGTTTCTTGATTTGGATTTCTTTGAGTTTATAACCATACAGCTTCTTATAACCATACATGTATTTTTTTTCTCAAATTAGGAATGTTTTCAATCATTATTTTTTAGGTGCTTTTTCAAATTTGACCTCTTTCTCCTCTTTCTGAGACTTTGACACAAATGTTATATCCTTTTATAATTTTTTAAACAATCAAGATTAATGGGTTTTAGCCAAATGAGGCATTTTGGTCTCAATAAAAAGGAAATAATAAAAACCAATAACAATAACAATAATAATAATAATAATAATAATAGCAGCTAATCCTGAGTATTTTATGTAGTCAGAGTGCCAAATGTTTTATGTGCAGCCTCTCACTTGGTTGCTATCACCACTCTATGAGGTGGAAACTATAGAGTCTCCATCCTTGGAAAGGGTAGGACTGAAGCTTAGAGAAGTGACACAACTGGTATTGTAGTGAATTCAGCATTCAAACCCAGGTCTGTCTGGCCTCAGAGCCAGGATCGTTAACCACTATGCTTTACCCACTGCTTAGACAGAGCTGAGCAATCAAACAGACTCTGTAAAAATTCTGTTACTGCAGAAATAAGTCTTTTTTGGTAAGCTATGGCCTGATAGCTTATGGAGAAAAGATCTTTCATTACCTTGTTCATAAGAAAAGGCTTGACTAGATACATGCTTCCTCTCCTTTACATCTCAGCCATTTAATCTTTTAAAATTAAGTAAGTCTGTACACACATCTGAGATATGCTGGTCTTTCTTCCTGTGTGTCCCAGTTGGTGTATTTGAGAATTAATTTTCTCAAGCTGTGCGTGACAAGTATAGGGAAGCTCCTCACTACCAGGAAATTAGAGCAAATGGTTGCATTTTTTTTGCTATTTTCTTTTTTACATATTTCTTGCTCTAGTCTCTTTGAAGACTGTATTAATCTACATGCATTTTACACTGAATATTTCTCATCTTGTCCAGAAGGAAGGATTTTCCAAATGGAAAAAAAAGTTTTAATCATGGCAAATTTTGTTCAATTCCTGCTTTGATCTAAGTTCTTTTTAATCCAGTTCTTAGGTCCATACATGTCATGTAAAAGCAAATCTAATACTTTATGCTTACAGTCTGGCAAGTACTAATGAGGGTAATATTTATTCTAAGACACAATAACCGTGTGTGTGTGTGTATGTGCGATGATTAGAGGAACTAACTTTGGTGTCAGACAAAGCTGAATTTGAACTTCCACTTATTAGTTGTAGGACCCAGGTTTTCTCTCCATCTGTAAAAATGGAAATAATTGTAAAACCTCTCTCATAGGTCTGTTATATCATAAGTGGGGTAATTTGTGTGTGTGTGAGCTGTTTTTTAATATGCCTAGCACAATGTTTAACACACATAGGAGGCATTCCATTAATATCAACACCCTTCCTTTCTCACATCTATGAATTTGATAAGAAAACATTTATTTATCATGCTCTATAATCACAAATACCTAAGCAGCAATTGCTTATTCTAAACCCAAGCAAAAAAAATTGTTTCCAGATAAAGCACTGTATACTTATCATCTGAGTGACAGCTCTGATTCTCAAATTCTCTAGAACAATGATGCCCAATAGAACTTTCTGTGCAATTCTGTAGCCCTTAAACACATGTCTACTGAGCACTTGAAATGCCACTAGTGCATATGAGGAACTGACTTATTAAATTCTATTTAATTTTAATTAATTTAAAAAGTCATATGTAGTTAGTAGCTATCCAATTGTATAGCACAACTCTAGACACTGGTCCTATTGCAGAGCTGATTGACACTTAAAGTTCCTAGAAGCATTAAAATGCTACTGAATTCAGTAATATCTGGATATGGAGGTTTTCTAGAGGTTTTAGAAGCTTTGGCAAACAGATGTTACAAGATAGGACTTCCCTTTCTCTCATTTTCTTTTACCTCTTCACTCTAAATACATACTTTTCATAGCTTATTTCCACTCCCCCACAACATTATATAAGTAGGTGAAATTAGGTTAAACTAAATATCAAATAAATTATTAAATTAGTTAAACAGCCTAAACACTGCACATAAAAGCTTTCTTTTGGAACTCATATTCCCTTTAATGAAAAATGGGAGAAGGAGAAAGGTGGCCTGGGGTTTCCAGCATCTATGAGTGCCTCCTCCTCAAAAAGTCCACAGGGCAACAGGGCACAGGAAGTCACTGCCCTGGCAGAAGAGCACTTGCTGAGGGCAAAGTGCCTGTGTAATCAGATAGGCTTCGGCAGTGGGCTGTTTGCAAGATGCAAACAATCATACATTTTACAGGGTACTCTGAATCTTTTTAAGGCAGAGACCTGAAAAGTCCAACATCTTGTCTGACTCTTTAATTGTTATATGCATCAGTCATGTTACAAAAGTGAGGCACAAAGAAATTTGTGACAGATTCAGCAAACCCTAGACTTCTTGATTCCTAGGTTACTTTATTTTACCCTTCACTCATTAGCCTGACTCACCCTTGTCTGGGATAAGGCATTAACACTCCCTTCACTGATTCTCTTAATGGTCAAATTCATGGTTGTGTCCAGAAGTTTTATGACTACAGAACAGAGATACTTCTAGTATATAAAGCCAATAGATTGGTAAAGAGCTCTCAAAAGTAATCTTGGCTTCTGGAGAAATACACCCATTCCCTGAGTTACATGTCTTGACCATAATGTTTTCTAAGAATAAGTCTAAGGTCACAGGTGAAAATTCATAGAGAGCGATGTAACATGAAAGACCATGAACTTGAGTCAGCACAGTCCTACTTGTTAATGTAGATGGTATTTAATAAGAACCCCCTGTCATGAGAGTTTTTCATAAAGTGATGGGAGGAAATTGGCTAATTGTTTTGGGTTGTGCCTACTCTAGGTTTAGAATCAAATCATTCATAGTATAAATGAAAATGTCAAAACTTGGCAAAATGCCATATTAACATTCACGAAAGTAGGAGGTAACACTAATTTATAGATTGTGCCACTTCTCAAGGCCTAAGGGCTTTCAGAGGAGCATTTCATCAGGGTTGACTCTAGTAGTTAGTACAGAGCATGGTTGCGTCTATAAGAGTTAGAAAGACCAGTGGTATAGCAAACAACCTTATGTTAATGAAGTAAGAGAAAGCACATACTACAGCCTATGATCTTGCTGAAGCACAAAAACCAACCAGTGCCACCCAGAGAAGAAAATGGTTTGGCTGACATCATCCAGTGAGACAGCTGACTGACCATGACCCACCAAATTTAGTGATGGGGAACACTAAACTGCAGTGAATAGTTCAGTGACATAGCCACTGACATTACTGAACACCAGCAGTTAAAGTAAGTCAAAGCCTGTTGCAAATTCTTTTTTTATGCCCACCCTATTAAAATGAAGCTAATGCTTATATATGAAGAAGATGGCCCTGACTCATTACACATATAGTAGACCCTGTTTTCCATGGGGAATACATGTCAAGACCCACAATAAATGCCTGAAACTGTGGGTAATCCTGAACTTTCACCATTTAACTTAAAGGAAGCCCTTTATGTCTTCTCTTTGGCATATCTGAATTGCTATATCGCTATCCTTGTACATTGGGGACATAATTAAGCAAAATAAACGTTAACTGAAAACAAGCACTGTGATACCCCTATAGTCAATCTGATAACTAGGTCAGCTACTAAGTGACTATTGGGTGAGTAATATACACGGCATGGATACACTGGACAAAGGGCTGATTCATGTCCAAAGCAGGCAGGAAAAGGATGATGTGAGATTTCACCAAGGTATTCAAAACAGCATGCAATTTAATATTTATGAATTATTCATTTCTGGAATTTTCCCTTTAATATACCCAGACCACAGCTGGCTGCACATAACTGAAAGCTTGGAAAGCGAAACCATGGATAAGCGGGACTGCTGTCCTGAAATACTCATGGCATTCCAGAAGGGAGAGGCATCTGGTAGAATGTACAGATGTAGCCCCACTGTGTTAGTTTATTCTCCTTCGGCCAACCGTGCGTGTTTATAGGTTAGTCAATCAGGGGTTGGAAATATTTTTTCTCTGAGGAAAAAAAAAAGACAATCAAACCCATGCATTGGTCTAATTAGCCCCACTGAATTAGTCCTACTCACTACATCCAACTGAGTTAATGAGTGGGGGGTGGGCAGTCATTAAGAAGGCTCCAAGGAGTGACTGACTGACTTCCTGAAATGTTTCCAGTGGGATCCTGTCTATAATCTGACAGGATCCCAGACTGAGGCACAGCAACAATTTCTCCTAAGGACCATCATTAAACACTAAGGTCAAAACAGAAGCTTTTTCCTTCTGTGAAATGTCAAACTACATTTTACCATGGTCTAAGAGTGAAAGGCCCATGTTACATTGAGTGCTAAACTCAGCCATCCTTAGCATTCTGATGTCTTCTGTGGCTACTTGATTAATATGCAAATGGGCAACATTTTAGGCTGTCTTTAAAGGACTGCCAGGCTTAACTGCACAGGAAAGGAGGGAAGAAAAAATGATGAGGGAGACTAGAATGAAATGGGACATCCATCCTGTCAGAGAAAACAGACAATAGTGGCTAAAAATATTGATGGAAATATTGAAAATCAATTTTAAGTGTTTCCTACATGGAAAATCAAAAGTAGGACATTTCATACATCACTACTGGCCTGATTCTTTCATTCCTTGCCTGTCATTTTGACTTTGTACTTTTTCCTCCTCTTTTGTCAGATTGTTTTCTTCTTGACTGAAGTGGAGAAAAAGAAGCTGACTTGCTGTGGTTTCAGCCTAAAATTTCTCTGTAGAAGGAATCTCTCAGGTTGTGGTTCATCAGATCTCCCAGGTTCCATCAGAAACATAATACATGTACATGAACTCTACATATTTATCTTTTAAGTTTCAAAAATCCTGCTTCTTACAAATGAAAGCCTTGATTTCAAGACTACTGTTTTTGCTGTGGTCTCTACAAAGTCAAAGCTGTCCAAGGATTCCTTCTACCCACCCTATTTGCCACTCCCTTGAGGATAGTGCCTACAGAAAGATGCCCCTGCTGCCCAAGGGATGGGAAAGAATTTTTTAAAGTTCAGGAATAGGAACCTCTGTTCATATCTGAAAGTATAATCCTGATATATGATAAAATATGTCCTGGGCATTAAAACAACACAGGCTTATCAAACTACCTACACACACATATCCTGTTATTACCTATTCACAACTGCTCCTCTACCTCCCATCATGGTCATATCGGCTCCATGACGGACATTTTCACCCTTAGGTGCCATCTGTGCCTCATAAACACTACGGTTCCATGTTACATGCACTCAGGAAAACAACAATTCCATTAACAATTTTTTCCCTATACTTCTAGCTTTTTAAAAATAATAAATCAAATTTATCATTGTCACAAATTATCTGATAAAGAATAGACCTTTAGTTTTTGTTGAAGGCGTGGTTTAGCAAAAGGGAAAGAGCAGTTTTAACAGAACATTTTTTCAAGAAGGGGTTAATCTGATGAATGATTTTAGCTATCCCTATCTAAGATTACTGTCTTCCTATTATTTTGGGGAAGAACTGAAGGTCGTGAAGGAATCTGAATACAGGTAATTCAAACTCAGCTGTCATGTTCTGTTTATTAGGGTAATGTAAAATGGGCATAATTTTGCAAAATTATACAAATCATAATATCTGATTATTCTCTCTCCCTAGATCAGGACTTAAACTCCCCTATACCAAAAGTAATTGTTCTCTCTTGAGATGTGTATATATGTGCCCTTGCTCAATATTTGATAATAGAAAATTGGGAGAGACCATAATAAGGCAGAAGGTAATTCAGTTCTCCCTTTTTCTTCCTTTCAGGCCAGAGGAAAAGTTTGAAAAGAGGCTGACAGGCTGGACTCAGGTAACCTGGAATAGACCTCCTAGCATTCCATTTGTAGAGTGATCCAGAACTAATTGGTCCTGAATTAGGAAATTGTAGAAACTGAAAATTGTCTTATAGTTGGTGGGAAAAGGTCAATGAAGGAGGTAGACATGCCAGCTCTAGAAGGACATTAAAAAAAAAAAGGCTGTCTTCCCTCTGGGCTTTAGAAAATCAAGTTCTATGAATGGAGAACACTGTTCAAAAGCTACTTACTAGATGTGGTTGGTTCCTACAGAAAGCCAGAGATAAGGAGAAGAGGCCTATTGGAGATTCCTCTGAGGAGGTCCACGGTTAATCAACTTTGGGATGAATCCTATCACCTTCCAGATTTTAGTTTCTCCATGTTTCCTTTAACTTTTTGTAAAGTCTTATAAAAAAAACAGTATCAGTCCTTGACAATTACTGTGTGGAATTATTAAAGTTTGGTCTACACTGTAGATAAAAAGGTGTAGAAGAAGTAGCAGCTATCTAAGGAAAAGTGGTTTCCCATTGGCAAAAATCACTACAGAAGAATGACACAGCAGGCTGAAGCCAAATGCTGACTGCACTAGGCAACCACACCTGGAGGGATATATGGAGCCAAACCTGGACATGTCAGCCATCCTGGGCATGTCCAAAGACATTTAGAGAGAAGAACATGGTAAAAATCCGAGCTTTTATAAGCAACATGGTGGACTGTGCCAAAAGGAGACATGACTTTAGTTGCAGGCTGTTAAAGGCTGAGAGCTCTGAGTTCTAGCAACAATAATATGTTCCCAGATCTAGGATTAAAAGTCCACCAAAGATATTAAAATACTTTCATACTTACTGAGAAATAGTGACTGTCCTTGGCTATTCCAACCCCAACTGAATTACCTCCTGGATGTTTCCAAAATCTAGCAACTAAAGGGTTAACTCTTGACACAGCTGGAGGCCTCCAGAGCCTATTCTGATGCCAAGTCAGGCTGATTATTACATTATTTGGCCCTTACCTTTGCCTACCTTTAGCTGAGCCTGACTGTAAGAGATACAAGAAAACACTTTTAAATGGTATTTATTCATAAAGAGTTTATTTGGAAAAAAAAAAAAAAAAGACCAACACATATAGGTTAAATAAGGAATAACACAGTAAATGCCTAATTAATACAGAGCCAAGGGGAACTGTAAAATGTTGATTAGGGAGGCTGATGGAGGTCAGATCAAGGGAAAGTGCAAGTTTTCTTAAAGTAGTGTGGGCTTATCTTCTGTCTTCCATTGGGTTAATAATTTTGCATTTACCCTCATTCTAACAATACATATCCCTTTGCCACATAGTAAAATGCAATTGTCTCTGGGTTATGCAATGCTACAATTCAACTTCCTCCTTTATTTGCCAACAACTCAATATCATGCTTATTTTTCTATGCAGTAGAATTGGAAAAAATATGGGGCTGTATACAATATGAAAAGAAAGAAAATAGGCCATCTCTTGTCCTAGGTTATGAAGATGCCAAAATTATGAGGACCAACTCTTATTACTTTATTCCCAACAAATTTGAAATCAATTATATATAACAACCCAATTAATGCATTTAAATGAATTCACTAATTTAAAATGAATTATGATCAATTGTTAGGAGAAGCTTACATTATCTTGGCATCTTGGATATTAATTCCATACAAAGCTGACTGCATATTTAATTCAGAATGAAGGCAGTAAAAAGCAAAGCCGTGAAATACAGAATATATGGGAATAAAACTAGAGAAATATTTAAAAATCCAATTATGTACACTTCTTAAGAGTTAACAGTTTCTAAAATTCAGTCTTACCATCTCGATATCAAATAAAAAAATATAATTGGACTAACCACTTGTCAAGAAACTGATGAAAATAAGTTATAAGAAAAAATATATTTTTTTTCTTCAGCTGACCAAAGCAAAAGATTTTCTTAATTGGGTGCCATAGTTTCACTGTTTTACTGCCCAGTAAATAAAAGCTGTTTTCAAAAGTCAGATAATTAGGTGTCAGAGCATGTGATTTCCAAGTACATGAAGGAAAAACAATAAGAAATCAGCCCTTTAACCCTGCGAAAGCACCACATATAATTTTCTTAAAGGTAAACATCCTGTAGAAAGTTTTCTGAAGCACGCATACCCTAGGAATTGAGGCATAAGTATGTTAGTGAAAATTTATGCATATGTTATTATTTTTTAAAATGGAATTAAAAAATGAATTCCAGAAAAGGAGACTCTTCAGTAACATGTGGCTCACAAGAAAGAGCTTAGCCATTTTCTACCAACCATTATATTCCTCACAATGTATGAAGTTCAACAGAGTGTCCATTACCCTACCACAAGCTCATGGCCACAAATGATGCAGTGCAGTATTAATCCGACCTTCTTTCTCTGATGGCATTAAGAAGAGGCTAGCAACAAGAACCTCCCTCTTCTAGTGGTATGTTGTATGAAAACCTTCCCATCTGAATTTCTAATATTTCAAAATTGCAGCCTAATTTTCAGGCCATATCAGTACAGTAGTTTTGTGGCTCAACTACAACTTTTTCTTCACCTTTTCTACCCCTACCATCCCTCCAATGTCTGCAGTCACTTTTAAGATTGTTTCTAGCATCCAGCCATGTTAATGACCCTCTGTTCCTTTTGGGAAAGTGTTGTGATATGACTGATTAGTAGAGGCCCTGCCTTCCATCAAAGTCAGAGATCTTTACCAAAAGAGAAAGTTGGCCTACGTCTTGGCTGAGACCTCATTTCCCCAGGAGTCTTTCTCTGGTCCCCAGACTAGCTTAACCGCCACCTGCCCACACCACAGAAACTCCACCAAACCCCAAGCTTCTTTGTTCATCATGGCTGGTCAGTGCTGATGTCCCCCACTGCACCATGGGAGAAATCCAGTGTCACATCACTGCTGTAACCACTGTCTCTGATGCCTGGTTCACAGTGGGCAGTCTGTGTGTGTGTGCTGAATGTCAAATAAAGCCTTTTATTCACTACATATTTTATATGTTACATAAAAGTTACATATTACATTGTATCTGCTATATTTTATATACTGAAGAAATGACATAATATACTTTATATCTTAATTTTAGTTTCTCTAGGAAATTTTTAATCAAATTTTGGTCTTGGAAATATTTTACTGTCTGGAAGATTTTTCTCTAGAAAATCTTAAAACCATAATACTTGTTTTCTAATAAAAATTTTTTTAAAGCTAAGACCATACTTTAAAAAAAAAATTTTTTCATTTTCCTTCATTTCACCATGTACCAAGGATTAAAACTGTTTTAACAGCCTAAAGAAATGACTAGGTGGGAGAACTATAATGGGCTAATCAAAAAGTTCTTAGTGTGCAGCTAAGGCCTGACCTGTGAGGATGATATTCCTGAATAAAACTACGCCCTCCCACCCACACCACACTCATCCCAGCAGAGTGAGTTCTGGTCTCCAAGGCCAAGGTACTCTATCACCTATCACCACCAGTTTAAAAGCTTTAGTGATCTGCCACACACATCTGCTGATATTTAGTAGCTTCATTCTGGAAAGGTTTTTGAGAAAAGGGAGAATGAGAGGGCATCAAATGCTTCTCGTGGGGAAGAAAGGGTGCCAGGTGAAGAGGACAAATTTCAATAACACAGCCCAAGTTCTACGAGCCTTCGTGAGGCCTAGAAGTGTTTCCATGGGGTAAATTTTGTCCAAGTTTGCAGTTGGCACCACCATCTTTAATTCTTTTCTTTGAATCTAATGAGAACTGATGGAAACTTTTCCACCAGTTGGGAAGTTGTATTGTTCAGGAGTAAGCCCAAATGAATGCTCTCTAATGAGGAGAAGGCAGAGCCTGTTTGTTCAGTCGACCAAAACCAGCATTTACTTCACTGAGCCCTAATAATGATTATGAAAACAAGACTTCCCTCAGGAGCTCTTCTTCCTGATGGAAGGAACACCGGAAAGGCCAGCATTCATTGTTTCTGAGTTTCAACCATAGTTTCTTTTTTTTTTTTTCACTAAAAAGAAAAAAAATACAAAAATAATGGTTATAAACTGTTAATTGTAGCTTATAATAGTCATAATCCCAGAGAATTTGATCATTAATGTAGTTAATGACCAGTCTGTTAGTGTGTTAACTGCTCTCTGCTCCATCCTGGAATATACAATTTGCAAACCAGTCGTTAAATACTGGTAATGACTAATTATTCCAAGATTAAAAGCTTAAATATAAGTAAAAATAAAACTGAGACTCTTTAAATTAATGGGTTAATGCGTCTTCTTTTTACCATGGTTGTACTGTATATACATTCTTCCAAACTTTATTTCTAGAGGGGATATAGCTGTTTCTGAGTATAATTCAATTTATGTCAGCAACAGATGTTTAATCTACCACATATTGGCTATTGTTTTATAAGTCCCTGTACTTTCCTTTAATAGAATCTCCTTAACTCACAGATTTCTTGGGTATTTGGGGCATTGTTTTGAAGTGTTCAGGTTTGTATTCTGTTTTTGTTTTGTTTTTTACTTGTTTCTTCTTCTTCTTCTTCTTCTTCTTCTTCTTCTTTTTTTTACTTTGCCCTCACATTGCAATTTTAAAGCTTTATTCCCTGCTTCACTAGTCCCAGCATTGCACATACACAGACATTTTGCTGCAATATCAATATCATTATGGCCAACCAATATCGATTCCACATAAGCTTGGTCCGTGGCTATCTCCACAGAACAATATATTTTACCTTGGATAAAATTTTATTACATCAAAGTGATTTTAGTCCCAGTCATATAATGCAAATTCATATGTCTCCTCTGATCCACAAATATATCTGAGATGGAAGGAGTAAAATTTATATCAGCCCAATTTTTTAAAACAAGAAAGCCAAGGCAAAGAGAGAGGTCACATGAACTGCCTGAGGCCACACAGCAGGTTTCTGTCAAAGCAAGAGTTGAGAATAAGTGGTTTAGTAGAAGGAGCCTTGGGCTAGGATCAAGGGACCTGATTATTTTCCTAGTTCTGTCAAAGCTAGAAATATGTATAAACTGAAGACTCCAGCTTTCTAGACTGCAGCTTCCTCATGAGTGAAATGAGGTTTAAATTTGATAACCTCCGGTTTCCTCCAGTTCTGACCTCCTACTTCACATACCTGTCTGGTATTACACTACAAGGCAGTTTAATTAGAAACCATGACACAACTCAGTTGTGTAGAAGAAATGCATTAGAGTGAACTGAATTAATTGGAGGCAAGTTTATGAGGAAGAAAAGATATAACCTATGTCCTAAATGACAGGTTCTGAGAAATAGAGAATAGTTTTTTTTGATAGAGGATGTTAACACATGGTTGTAGAAACAGGAGCAATCTACATATAAAGCACGATAACTCTATAAGGTGATGAGAAAAAACCAAAATCATGTTCTAGTAGAATAAATTCTGTAGGGCTTCAAAAAAAGGAGATGCCAGTAACTGTTTTTTCTTTGTTTGTTTTGGTAGCCTGTAGCATTTCTTTCCTCCATCATGGTTTGTGTGAAAATGTTTTCAGACATCTTTCACCTTTCCTTCCTATTCTGTGTTAGAATCTTGGCAGGGCAACTACAGCTTTGAAGCCGTACGAGATCATTCAGATGAAGCCTACATGCTCTTCCAATATTCTACACATTCCCAAATTCTTCCCAGAGATACACACGTGTACATACAAACACACACATTCTTTTTTCTTATTCTTTCAGGGAAATTCAGGATATAAGCACACAGGCAGAATAAAAGTTTGGTGAGATATGAGAGCATCGCCTAGGTAAGACAAGTTGAGAAAGTTCCTGGCAAATGAGAAAAACCCATCATTTTTAAGTTAGTCAAAACTAACAAATTATTTCCTACATTTGAGCTCATGTTGGTCACAGTTTTAGTCCGTGATGCATTCCTAAAATGCTTTATGCTTTTCAATGTTTTTTGTTTTTTGTTTTTTGTTTTGGTTTTTTTTCTCATCTGGGTGTTATTAAATAACCACAAAACCCTGCGAGGTTGGTAGATTTAGATTTAGGATCATGATTCCCAGTTTATACATAAACTTCTCAAAGAAGAGTTGGATGGTGTACCCAATTAGAGTCACACAAATGTATTCTCATCACCTATAGAGATGAAACCCAGCCAAAAGAGTTAGTTATTTACTAAACTTTCAATAAATATAAAAATATTCTTTAAGTTGTACCTTTAGCGGAACTAAAAAAAATGTTTAAATGAGTTTTCAATGAGGCAGTTCTAAGTAAACCTAACCAAATCCATGATTAAAAAAAATAAAATATTACAATATTGTTGAATTTGAACCTAAAAGGAACCAAGAATCTGTTTTGGTAATAATCCACTTTATTGTTGTGATTACTATAATTTTAGCCCTGGTAACTAAAGGCAGTTCTGGTCAGGCTTGCTAAGTGGGATAGTTTTGGAAAATTATGGGATAAAATGAGGGCAGTGAAAAGGCAAAAATATAAATGACAAACTGGGAAAATGTAGTTGCAATTTATACAGTATAAAAATGATTAATGTCCCTGATACATTAATGGCTTCTACAGCTCAACAACCCTATAGGAAAATGGGCTAGAAACATGATCAGACAGCTACAGAAACAGAAATTCAAAGGGCTCTTAGCCATATAAAAAGATGCTCAATCTTGCACACAATAAGAAAACTGCAAATTTAAACCACGATGAGATATTATTTCTTATCTATTAGATTAGTCAAAATCCAAAGTTGACAGACAGCATACTCTGTAGGTGAGGCTATGGGGCAACAAGCACTCTCATACATCTTTAATGGGAATAAAAAATAGCAAAAACATGACAGAAGAGAATTTAGCAAAAGATGCATTTACCTTTTGACTGAGCAATTCTAATTCCAGGAACCCATCCCAAAATTCAATGGTAAAAATACAAAAGTCATATATGCATGATATTCATTTTCAGGCTGCTTGTAATAGCAAAAAACTAGACATGAGATGCAATGCGAATATCTACCAGTAGGAGGTTGCTTGAATAAACCAGGAAACATCTAGTTGCATAAGGGAGTACTATGTAGTTGTGAAAAGGAATGAGAATGATCTCTATGTGCTACTATGCAGTGATATCCAAATAATATTGTTAAGAAAATAAGAAAATATATGCTGTATATAATGTTTACAATTTTTAAATCCCTAATATTAAAAATAAGTGGTTACCTACAAAAGAGAAAGAGAATCAGGTGGAAAGAACAGAGAAAGATGCCAAACTACTTTAAATACATTTTGTTATGTTGATTTGATTTTGCAACGATGTGTATATTCAATATATGAATAAAACAAATTTAAAATGTAACAAACTCTAAAAATTGAAAATATAAATAAATGAGCCAAAGTGTACTTACAAAGTATATCATAATGACACAGAAATAAAATATTCCAAAAGATTTTAAAACTCAATATTTTTATCACATGTCCCTAGGGAGATGTAGCCTAAAGACTAAATGGGGAGATCACTTCACAAATTATATAAATGCTTAACCACAATGTTGTACACTTGAAACTAATATAAAATACTCAATATCAACTTTAATTGAAAAATAAAAAGAACCTACAAAATAAAAAACTTTCAACTATTTCAATAATCATATTGTTATACTGAGACTATTATTGGTATAATGTGGAATAAAGCTAAGGATTCTTAACATGAAAGAAAAGAGATTACAGATGTAAAATGGAAAAAGTTCTATAAAATTCCAATGGTCTTGCATTTGAAATCTGTGTTTTATATTTGGTAAATATTCCCAGAAAAGGCCTAAAATTAAAATCTAGCCTTCTAGCAATGAGTGCCTTTAGTACCCAGGATGTGGTCTCTAAATACTATTTCCCACTAAAGGGACAAAAGATCCTAGGAAAGATGTTAGATTTAGGTCTGAAACAAAAGATGTGTCAGACGGGCCTAGAAAAAACTTTGTGTACACACACACACACACACACACACACACACACACACACACACACATACACACCACACACACACACATATATATATGTTTTATAAGTTTACATATACACACATATGTGTGTGTGTGTGTGTGTGTGTGTGTGTGTGTGTGTGTGTGTGTGTGTAAACTGCAATAATGTTTCCAAAAACAAATAGAGACCTGTCAAAAGATCACAAGAACTGGCTAAAGAATTTCTCGCTGGCCGACGATAACACAGTGTGATCTTTGATAAGGATAATAATTAGAATGGATCAAAACATATGTGTCTAAGTCAATGTGCTCATAATTACATATTTTTTATTAAGCTAATTGAAATCCATTAGATGATGATACTAGTTTGAAATCATGATTTTGAAAACTGGTCAATAAAAAGAAAGATTTATGCATCTATGCTGACTTTTCTATACAAACTGAACCACGGGGCTACCAAATAGTTTTTTTAAAAAATTCCCCTTTATATAAGTACCCTAGCTAATAAATGAAAAGGCAATATAGAAAATGATCACTGTGAAACCCCTAGTGAATTACTAGATCAAGGCAATAAGCATCCATAGCTGCTGACAACATAGAGACAGCCAGACTGTAAATGGCTCTTGATGAAAGAAAACATCACTATCTATGAGTTCATTTGACAAAAAACAAATAGAACCTGAATTTGATCAAGCCTCCTCCAAATTCATCTACCAATTTCAGGAAATACAGCAGAAGAGGAAGGTGTTAAGTGACATCACACTGTTATAATCAGCAAAAGCTTGACTGTGGAAAATTCTACTGGACAAATGACCCAATTTCTCCTGCAAATAAACTGCACAGAAAGGAAAAAGAGATAGAAGGAGAACTTATAAATTAAAAAGGCACTCATCAGATATAGCTATCAATAGCAATGTAAGGGCCTTATTTGGATACTAATTCAAAGAAACAAATTGGAGAAAAATTATGTATGAAACTATTAGAAATTTGAATATTGCTATTAAATGATATTAAGAAACTATTTTAAATTATTTTAATATGATAATAAAAGTATGGTTATGTTTTTTAAGTTATTTTATTTTAGAGATGCGTAATGACATATTTACAGAAGAGATAACACTTCTGAAAGAATTTGGGATATAGATGAAACAAAACGGACCATGAGTTGATGTATTCTGAGCCAAGGTGATACATGCAGAAAGGTTCCTTATACGATTCTGTCTGTTTTGGTATATGTTGTAAACTTCTATATAGAATATTTTCCAAAATGTGGGAGATGAAAATGTGGAGTGAGCCAATTTTTGTGGCAAATTATCCACTTTTAATAACTTTTCCCATTTCACTAGTCAACAAATGACTTGTGGTCATAAAGACATACTACTAGGTCCTTATAAGATAGAATCTTTATAAGACAGAAATATCTGAGCTTTGCATGCTTCTATATAAGTCGCATAGCCTCCCGCCAAAAAATTAGTGCAAATAAACCTCTATATAGTCACATAGTTCCCTAAGCCTCATACTTAAAACATTAAAAAGTACAACTGCAACTGGAGGGTCTCTAGCAGCCATAGGTGACCTTTGTTCAGAATTCCAGGTAAAAGTATTGCTAACAAGGAGGCCTCGGCAAAGTTGAACTTATAAGGGTACTTGAATTTTTCTTCCTTTAACAGTGGACCCACGCCTGGCACGAAATAAGTGCTTAATAAACATTTGTTGAATACTGAATAAATAATGACAGGTCATGTGATACAGTGATTAAGAACATGGATTAAGACTTTGTATTTAGCAGATTGGGGTTTGATTATGAACAGCTACACTGGAAATAAATAAAATACATTCTTATAAAGTGGTTCTGTGGACAGTTTTACTTGATGACATATATGCAAGAAGCTAGCACAGTTTGGCATATAGTAAATATTCAATAAATGATAGTTGAAACTTTCATAAGAGATACATGTTTCAGAAAATTTCCAATGATAGATAAATAAATAGATATATATATATAGAGAGAGAGAGAGAGAGAGAAAGAGAGACTCTTGACATGCAGTTTGTACTACATGGGTCCACTTATACAGAAAAATGTTTTTCAGTTGAGCCACATAGTTCAGATTCATATTGTTTAAGGGTCAACTGGCAGTTACAAATCTATGTTATGTGAAGGGCCAATTTAAGTTACTGGCGGGTTTTTAACTATGTGGGCTTTTGGCACTCCTCTCTCACATTGTTTGAGCGTCAACTCCGTGTGTATGTACACACACATATATAGGTATATATGTATATCTAAATAGGTGGATGATTGATTGGATGATGCAGACAATATCATGAAGAAAAGCATAATAAGTCTTAACTTGTGTACTGGACAGAGAACTGGATTATAACTTGACTCTGCCATAAATTACAAGTTTGACATCTGGCAAAGCACTTAACCTCACTGTTTCTGACAGTTAAAAATACAATAACAGGGTTTATTTAAATGTCATGACTAGTTCAACAGTTCCATCTTTTGACATGAAATATTTAGCATAAAGCAGATGTAGATCACTAGAGCATAGAAAAGTAGCTGCTACTTTGTCTTTCCTAAGAAATAAAAGCAGTTAGTGACTGTTGAACTTGGCTCTCCTAACTCCAATTCATACTCCAGTGTGAGATGTTTCTCTCCTGCAAATCACTTGGCCAGCTGACCTGTATCCCATGCATGTTAGCTCTTGTATTGCAATAAGCCTAAGAACTGCCAGAAATGGAAATTAATTGGCATCTAAAAGGCAGGGTGGGGTAAACAGAAATATTTACTATAGAAGTCTAGAATAATCCAAAACCTCCCAACAATCCATAGGCTTAAATGCATCCTCTTCACCATCCTGTTTGTAAGTGGAATTGCTTTCAGTGTTCATATGCATATATACCTGTTTCTTTCATAGATAGCCAGGTCCCCAAGGGCAAAGACCTCAAACCCATAGAATTCAGAGTTAGAAGGGATTTTAGAGATAGTCTAACAAAGCACAGAGATGAAGTGGCTTGCCTGAGGTTACAGAGCAAGCTTCTGGTGGAGCTTTGATAGACTCAGGTCCCTTGACCACAACCCCTCACAGTACACTTGTTCTTCCCATTAATTTTGCCCCAGAGTGTTGGTTTTGGCTATCCAAAATAATGACGACAACAACAACAAAAACAACAACACAGCACCCATTAGTTCCTAGATATCTTTCTTCCAGCCTTCAATATCAAGGACCCAAAATCCTAGTCTAGTGACTGGATCAATAAGTCCTGCCGGGATGAGCTAAGTTCCAGTGATTCTCATTGTAACATCTACACATAAAACCACTTGCTTCCTGGATGAAGGCAACATCAGGTGGGAAATGATGGCTTTGCAGTATTAGCTATAGTTTTACAAAACAATGACTGAGGAACTAGGACCTGATTAAGGAAAGAGCAGAATTACAGGACCCAGAATCCACCGTGACCTTTCTAACTGGCCCTTCCATTTAAGTTAATTAGGTTCTGATAAACAGGCAACTAAATCAGTCTATATCCTCCAGGAAATGTAATTTTCCTTCTCTATAATATCCTGGAAAAAAAAATAAAGCCTTTTGCAAAGTTCTTAACATCAAATAAAAAGACAGATTGCCATTCAAGTCTCACTTCTGGGTCTGGGCAGAGTACTGTCAGACATCTATGGAAAAATCAAGATTATTTTCGGCCCTGGTAGATGCCTAAAATTATGAGGCTGCAAAACTGCAGGCAGAGTAAGAGACAAACAGGCATGCCTGCCCTCCCCTGAGAGTTTCTCTTAGCCAATATATTAGCAACTTCCACGCCCTCAGGATATCACAAAGAGAATCCCACCTCAAGTACATCCCTTCCCAAGAGGTTGAAGTGCAACTTTAGTGGGTGAGGTTAGGAAGAAGGCACTGAGTGGAGCAGAGTCAACACCTCGTGGGATCTCTCACAAGCCAGCCTGCTTGTAACAGCTATTTTGTTTTGCTCATACTGGCCATGGGGTGAGCGCAAACAAGCAGCGGCCCAAATCTATTTCCTAGCAAGGTGTTTAGAGGTCTTCCTCTTGCTGTCCCCATTGCCAGGACTCACAAGGATGAGGAAGGGATGCTGTGCATGCCCATATTCTCCTTTACAGAGATCAAGTGTGTGTTTAGGGGGTATGGTAGTCATACTAATATCTAAATGCAAAGAAAGCTGTTCAGATGGAGGTTTGACCATAAGTCTGCACTGCATTCTTCAATCTAGCTTTACCAATAATATCCATCTATCTGACTCCTATGTCTCATTCTCAATTGGTTCATGAACCTGTGGAGGAGAAAAAGGAGTCATTATTTATTCCCTCTTTTGAAAAAAAACAAAAAAACAAAAACTCATCAACAGACTTGGTATGGCCCACTTCTTCAGTGAAAACTGTCTTTTTACCTCTATCTCATTGATACCTAATAAAGGTTACCAAAATAGGCGGTACTGAATTCCTGGATCCAAGAAAAGTCTTATTATTTGAGGTTGTGTAATCTGTGCCCCTGGGCAAGTCATTGATCAGTTTGTGTCCCAGTTTTCTCTTTTGAAAATATAGGGTCAGAACTAGGAGCACATATAAAGTCCTCCCCACCTCTAACATTCCCCAAATCCAAATACCAGATGTGGCAATAAAGGTGATAACACAGCCAAACAGAAAAGATAATACATAGTCTGTCATGGAGGAGCCAGGGCAATCTTCAGAAGGAGCTGAGTTTGTTGTTGGCAAAGGGGTAGAATTTGAACATGCAGAAAGTATGCAAGAGCATTCCAAACAGGAAACACAGTTCAAACAAAAGTATGAAGACAGGAAGCAGCCTTAGAGTTGTGTAAGACCTCCAAATTGATCACATTTGCCACGTCACTTGACACAGGAAATTGTTAGGAAATTCATGCTCAGAGCAATTAAGTGGAATGAGCTAACGGTAGTAATGTGCAAGGTCAGAATTCACCCTATGAACTGCTCCACCATCCAGTGTCGTGCGTGCATGTGTTTTGTAGAGCTCATATTTAGAGGGGCTGTGGGAGTGAAACTGGTTGAATGGTATGGAGGATTCGTATAGAGCAACAGAAGAACACAGCCAGATTGATTGCTTTAGGTCAATCATCAAATAAGGATTTGGAGTGCCTTAGGGTCGATCTAATTCTCTCATTAAGATGACTAAAATAACCAGCCCACTGAACAGTCAATATAGTTATTTCATCCATTTTAATGACCCAATCAGATCAACTCTTGAGAGATCTTCAACACCAACCCCAGAGGGAAGAATTCGTACACAGACATAACAGCAGCTTTTGTTGAGCTCTCCTAATTTAATGATGCACTAAGTCACAGAGAGATCCCTAGAGGAAAGAGAGTTGAGCATTTTTTGTTTATAAACAAAGATACTAAGGATCATATCGTAATGAAGCAAAAAGGGAACATTGTAATTTTGAGTAAATGGACAAATATAGGAATGAGTAAGATATACATAAAGGATCAGACACACATTTCTTTAAGTGGAGCAGTATTTTCATGCCATGGAAGGATAAAAAGGTTATAGGTAGTTGTGAGGCAGAGAAGATGAACAAACTGATGGGGGAAAAGGAAATTCAAATGAATGATGCCTTGATCAATGCATAGTCAATTTAGCAGACCCTAGCAACATAAAAATGTTATAATGATGATATTAATGATGGTGGTGTTGATTTGGATGACAACAATAATGTGATCTGTTGGCCAGAGAGAACAACAGTAATCTAGAAAGATCAATACAAAAATGACAAAACAGAGGTCTGAACAAGTTTCTGTTTGTGATTATGAAGAGAGGATCAGAGGTAACCAGACCTGTGAAGTAGCCTTAATAGGGTAATTGTAATAAATATACAAAAAAGCAATTGAAGAGAAACACTGTTAGGAACTGAATTGTATACCCCTAAAATTCATTTGTTTAAGCCCTGAGCCCCTAAATGACTATATTTGATGATAGGACCTTTAAGGAAATAATTAATGTTAAATGATGTCTTAAGAGTTGGGGCTTAATCCCACAGGACTGGTGTCCTTTTAAGAAGAGAAAGAAAAACCAAGAACATACACACAGAGAAAAGGCCATATGAGGACAAAGTGAGAAGGCGACCAGCCACAAATCAGGGAGACTGGCCTCAGGCACCTTGATCCCAGCTTCCAGAACTGTGGGAAAATAGACTCCTGTCATTTAAGCTACCAAGTGTTGGGTATTTTGTTATGGCGGCCCGAGCAGACTGATACAGAGACCAACTCCAATGACACTTTCCTCCATGAAAGAACACAAATTTGTGTGGTTTCTATCATTAACAGACAAAGTAATCTGCATGGGGGGGGGGGTGTGGTGGGGGGTCCCACTTATATTCTCTTTCTCATAGTCTGCTCCAACTTTCCAGATGCCAGGCCTTCTTGTACCCCCACATTGTAGAACTTACCACAGTCCTATGGTTCCATTAAATGTAACTATCTTGTATCCCATTTCTTTAGCTTCTCTTCCTCTTAGTACCAATCCAACCTAATAGTGAATAACCTTATTATCTGGATGGGATAGATTATAAGGCAGTAAACAGACACAAATTTCAGTCACAAATTAATGCAACAAAACTTTTTTTTTTTCTCATTCACAAAACATCCATGTAGTAATTCAGGAATCCAAGTTGACACAGGTGCTACTTATTGCACCCTGCCTATTAAAATCACACAGCCTATGTAGTTGAGTAAATGGAAGGTCAAGTGCCAGCACTTAAAAGCTGAGGCCAGGAAATGACTTAGAACACCTGTGTTCACAGCCCATGGCCAGTAGTCACTGGCACCACCTAACTGCAGGAACTGTGGGAAATCTTCATCCTCCCGAAAGCAACAGTTTACTTCAGCGTTTACCGTAATCACTTCGAGGTCTTTCTAGAACACATATTGCTGGCCCTCCCCTTACAGTTTCTGATTTCTGTGGGGCTAGCTGATAATTTGCATTTCTAATAAGCTCTCAGGAGAGGGAGGCTGATGCTGCTGATCCTGGGACTTCCCTTTTTGAGAACTCCTGGCCAGAGGGGATGGTTCTCAAGCCCATTTAACCAACATCAACTGTACATTAGAATCACTTAGGCAGATTGTCAAATGATGTGGTCTGAGGCCCCACCCCTAGAGATTCTGATTTAATTGGCAAGAATGGAGCCCTGGCACCTATCCCTGGGCCCCCTGCCCATACTGTCAGGCTTGCTAGTTCATAAGTACATAATTTAAATATGGTTAGAGGCTATTCTTCAAAGGGCTCAGACTACAGATGAAAAACCAAGTTCAATATCATACAGTGAGATAGTGGCACCTCCAGGCCTAAAAACCAAATGTCTGGGATCCCAGGGGGTACCATATCCCTTAATGGGACAACACACAGAACAAGCAGTATTTCAAGACCAATTTTTCTCCCTAAATTTCTCTCACTGTGCTTAAAGTGACTCTGTCACTATCCAAGCAGAGCCTGGCCCTCAGTGCAATAGCTGCTGTCTCAGGCAAGGGAAGAGTGGGTCCATCGCCAATCCTCTTGTGTAGCTGAGGATGTTGCTCAGGAGAGGCTGCTTGGGGGCACCCTTTCCTCCTCCTCTCCAATCCCTCCACCCTGGATGGCCCTGCTCTGGCTCCCTGATCCAGCTCCACACAGACTCTGCCTCTTCCCCAAGAGCTGGGGGTCAAAGTGGCTGAAGAAATGGAAAAGAAAATGAACAAAGCTGCTGTCGGTGTGCCCTTTGGTTCCCCATTGACTAAATCCAGGCTGTCAGAAAACAGCGCAAGAGGAATCTCATTTTAAAAAGCAACTGAGGGAGATAAAACCGAGCTACACAGTCATCTTAGATTCAGGTCCTCCTCTGCTCCCATGCCCAACACAAACACATAGTGTTCATTTGACCATTATAGGATTTTACTGAATTCATCAACTCTAAGTAAAAATAAATAAATAAGAGCCGATCTGCCATGCCTTTACAGATTCTGGGCTGATTTAACAGCCATCTGATATCTGTATCTCTAATGGCCTCTGGCCTGATGTGTTGATGTAAAACTGAGAAACATCACCATCTGCTGGCCGGGGAGCCCATGTGCATGGAAATTTCCACCTCTGGAGCATTCAAAAGGTAGTGGGTACCTGAGGAAGGCAGCAGCATTAGGTCTTAGGAATTCTACAAACTGGTTGAAATTCACTGCAAATCATGCAATCTTTTCATGAAACTGAAGAGTACAACATGTAATTTTGACTGACTTTCTGGTATGCTATGTACGTGTATGGATGGATTGAGGAGGATGAGCTTTTTGCTTAGTACCCTCATTTTTTGCTATTTTTTCTTGAAATTCTCAATATTGTGAATTATACAGGTCCATTTAACCAACATGAATTGAGCTTCTTCCATGTGCTGAGTATCTACATCAAAAGAATAAAATGACAGAGACTGAGGAGAAGGAAATGGGGAAAGTTTCATTCTCTTATTCTATTGACTGGAAACCCGAGGTTCTGCGATTTTGAGTTCTATAGATCTTGACAGTGAAACACATGAATCAACATGTTGGAAGGAGATTTTCAGGACAACCAGGTGATTTATCCTTCAGATAGCCAAAATAATACACTGTTGTGACTTCTTCTGCACTATATCTTTCTTGGGAAATAGGAGAGGGAGGCTCTTGTGGCCTAAAAGAGGAGTGTCTTGGTCCATGATTTGTGTGTTTGATTCCTCTTTCTTCTCCCACCTCTTTCAGTCTTCATATAAACTTTCCACGCAAGTCCATCTCTACATCCTCCATCTACTTCCATAGTCTTAACATCTCTGATCAGACCAAAGCAAATTATAGAGTACGGTCCTCTCTTGTTTTAATACTTACACTAGTGGAACTTATTTAATATGTACAGAAAGATTAATAGTGGAATTAGTAGGGCTGGAAGTGCCAGCATAGAAGGCAAAGTATGGAAGTGGGAGCTGTTTTTGTCTTTGATGGTGAGTGATGGTTTTTAAGTTGATGACGATTGCATTCTCTCTTATACCATAGAACACTTCCGCATTCAGCCTCGTCGGCAGAAGTGCACAAGCAGGAACCCAACATAGTCAACCCTGGCTGTGCAAAGACCAGGGACAGCTCTGACAGCTCTTTCTACCTCTCTTGTACCTCTTCCACTTCCCACAACTTTTCTATGCAAACAGGACAATGGGGAATTGTCTCTTATGACTGAGAGTAGAAAGTGGGAAATCAAAAGAATGGGTAGGAGAATGCCAGGCAATGTAATGATTTCCTGCCAGTGATGAGACAGTTCTGTCTGCTTTGTCATTCAAAAATGACTCAACATAAAAGCAAGGGAGGATAGCTCACTTGCAGAGTGGAGGCAAGAGTCCAAGCCTGCCCATGTTGCCATCTGCTGATCAGGTTAACTATTTTTCTTTCTCAGAACACTGGTCCTGCGGGAGAAACAACCTTCAAATTCCTAAATGATTAGAGCAAAAGGGAAACAGAGATAATCGCACAGATGACAAACCTGAGGTTCCTTAAAGGAAGTAATTTGCCCCAAATCATTCACCACTTCAGTGACAGAATTGAGTTTCCACCTCTTAGACAGTATTTCTCACTGTCATCTGCGGCTTCATTACAAAATAGGGTGCTGCCACCGTCTATGAGAAAATATCTGACACTGTGATAATTAAAATTGAGAAGTCCCAGACTTCTCATTACCTTATCCTAGTCAAGCCTCCAATTCCAGGATCTCCTTTATCAGAATATCATCCCCTTACATCAGAGAAAGCTCTTAATATAAGCAATTCATACTAAAGTGTTACAGATGCAGGTAAAAATCATTTTACAACTTTGAGGGTGGCAATTCTAATAATGAGCACCTGGGAACAAAGTACAGGGAAATAAGCTGTGCTCTATAACAACGGACTTTATTGTTCAATGGTTAGTACCTTGGGTTCTGAAAGCAAGATGCTAGAAATAGAATTCTGAACATGAAACTTAAGATCTGGGCAAATAATTCAACCTCAACCTCTGGTAGCATCATAGTAAGGATAAAATAATTTAAAGCAAATCAGGTGTTTTGAACAGCATGTGGCACATGGTAATCAGTCAAACAGTGCTAGTTTTGGTTTTTATTGCTATTATTACTTCGTGAGTGACCAGTTGGTAACCATAACTTTAAGAAAAAAATCAACACTTTTATCATCATTTAATCCTCATTCTATGCCAATATTTTCTCTCCGCTTTTCCACGATAAAGGAAGAATTAAAAAAGAAAATCCAGAAGTCCTTGAATCTTTTCAAAGAAGTTCTAAAGTAAGGAGAAAACATCAAAAGCAAGTATGCTAAACCTAACAACAGACCCCTCTGTAAAGCTCTTGTTGCTTTTTTCCAAATGATTGTGTTTGTTTTCAGTAAAACTAGAAACATGAGTTAATAACCTCCTCTATGGGTCTCAAGAAATGATCATCACATCAGAATCACAGCTGGAAGACAGAACACTTGAAGTCAAATTTACCTGTAGGTTAGTGAATATGGAGCAGCACCATATGTAGTAAATTCAGTATAGCAAAAACTCCTAAAAGTGAGTTCTAGTACTGGAATCACAATGCGCTTTCTATATGACGGCCACTTGACCACTCTGAGCCTCAGTTTCCTCTTCTGTAAAGTGATTTATTGGACTCAATTATATCGAAATCCCTAGGAGTTCTTTCTATTCATACCTTCCCAGAAGTATTTTCACTTATACCAAAGTGGTGAATTATGTGTGGTAAATGATCAACTGTCAGTGAAGTAGATGGTCAGAGGTTGGGGATTATCGCAGCTCCACTTTTTTTTCTTTGCTAGTGTGTGATCATTCTGCATGGCTGCTTTCCTGTGGGTCTTCCAGGCTACTTGAGGTGTGACTAATGTGGTGCTATCCTATTTGAAACAACAATCTCCTGGACTTGACCACTAACTCTCTTCATACTCCCACACAGCTCATTTGTTCCAGTAGTTATTGATTTCTTCCCTTACTCAGTTGAGCTTCATGAGCCTTCCCCTTTTTAATCCTCCAGTGAAATTTGTGTGATACCTAAGTACACATAATCTGTTTAAGGTAAAAATTAACATGAATTGTAGTATCATGGACTTAATTTCCCTGGATGTTATTTATGTACTGGAGGTATAGACACTCAAAATTCACTACACAGTTATTGCTTTTGATGCACAAGTATAGATCTGATTGGATATGTCAAATCAGATAACATTTTTAAAATGACCACTGGTCTTTCAACATGATCCTAAAGCACCAGAATTTGCTTTGACCAAATCAAGAGGGTGCTGGGTGAGTGGAGTGGTACCTGAGTGTTCTAAGAATTTTTCCTCTGTGGGTCAAACTGATGTACCTGAAACTTTCTGACAGTTCAGTGTGACAAACTGGCCCTGATTTGGGTGGCTTTGCCAAACTTAACTGGGAGAAAAAGTTATGGTCAACCTGTGTGACCAAATATGTCAGTTCAAATGATCTTCGAAAAGTTCAACCAACATAAGTGCCTCCACTCCTCAAAAGTCTGCTCACATCCTTGTCATGGATGTGAATTTCAATTGAATCCAATTCTGCAATAGGCTATTTGAGTCAGTCTCAAATTCGGCTCTTACTGAATGATGGGGAATATGTGTATGAAAGCTATTATATAATAGCGCGCACACATACACACACATGCTATTTTATACACACACACACATTTTTTAAAACATTTCTTCTCTTCACTTTGAAAGAGGTCAATGTGCATCTTCCCACCTTTTGGTCTCAGAGAACACAAGGCTTCTGGATTTTTATGAGCTCCAAATGGAGTTGTAGGAACTGTCCTCTGCAACATCAGTGTGATTTCTGTAGCATTAATAGCCCTTTTGTTCCATGAACTTCAATTCCCTTCAAAATAGAAATGCATTGAACTCACTATTTCATATGGAGAATGAAGGAAAATGTACACCTGGATATGAGCTTATGTGCTATGGTTATTGATACTGACTTTGAGATCACACTCCCCACTGATCTTCAGACCCCACAGAGCTCAAGGCATTGATTTGGGGATGTCGTACATGTGGCTGGTCAGACTGAAAAGCACTAAGTTTCAGTGCTGCTCTTAATAGTGGGACTCTGTGGGTTGCTGCTATTCTGAGAAATCTGTTCCTTTAACCAGAAAGAACCAGAATATTGCAGACATGATATTAAAGTCTCACGCATGAATAAGTGTTGTAACAACAAAGGGGCTTTCAACTTCGAGCATATCTTATTAAAAAAAAAAAAAATAGAAAAAGCAATATCTAGTCTGGGTCAATATTTTTAGAGAAATTTTATTTTTTATTACTGCCTCCCAAGCCAATGATAGCAAAACAGAAAAAAAGTTCATGAGGAAATTTCTCTGCCTTGTTCTAAAGTACGCTCTAGAGGAACCTTTCAGAATATCTCAGCCTCCACGAGTCAGTGCCAAAGGAAAGCCACAAAAGATAGAATGATTTCCAGGAAGACAGAATTTGGAGTAAGGCAAACAATCACCAGATGTTCAATAAATGTAAACTGAGCTTTAAATGTGTGATGAGAAAAAAAAAAAAAAAAAAACATGTGTTAACTGATGCTGTGCTCTCCCCTACCACACTAACCCTCATACTGCTGACAGGTTTTTTTTCCCCAAATACCACCTGTCACTCTTTTGCTCCTCAGCTAGCTACATAAATTGCCAAACTCCCATACCTGGCTTTCAAGGGCCTCCTAATTGAGCCCCTATTAATTATCCAACTTTGTCTTAAGCACCAAACTTCTCATCCCACTACCTCCATGAGTATTCCCTTGCTTGTATCATCCCTGGTGTTATATCAATTCATCAGTTAAGCAGCCAAAGGCTATTTTTATTGGGCACTAACTAAAATATCCCTGGTGCTAGTGCCTTGTTGAGGAATGCAAAGAAATAAGCTATCGCTCTTACTATGAATAGACTTCTGAAAGGAAAAGTACTATTCTGGGTAGGGTGAGCCATATCAAATTATGTTAGATAAACAGTAAATGGAAAGGTTTAATAAAAACTCAAGTGCTCTAAAAAAAAAAAAAAAAAGAAAGAAAGAAAGAAAAAGGAAATGTGTTTAGAAACTTCAGTTTGAGTCTAATGATTAAAGGGTTTTTGAAGTAAATTCTATTTATCTTTTAACTCTCAACTCAAACTCTTTTATAGTCACTTCAGAAATCTACTTTTTCTACAAAGAATTATTTAAAACCCCATCAAAAGTGATATCTCTTTCTTTTCTAGCCGCTTAAATATTAAATTATGGTTTACACTACACGCGTGTCAGTAAATTTTAATGTTCTCTTATATTTTGCCTTAAATGTATCTTATTTTTCCAGACAGCTTTTTTATCAGATAAAATTTACGTACCATAAAAGTTTTCCATTTTAAGTGTATTATTAAATGATTTTTAGTAAATATAGGGAGTTGTGAAACTACTTACAACCTAATTTTAGAATATTTTTATCATTCCAAAAAGGAAACCTCATGAGCATTTGCAGTCACTCTCACTCATCCCTAGCTACTACATATTTCTTTTTCATATCTATAAATTCACCTCCTCTGGTAATTTCATGTGAATGGAATCATACAATGTGGTATTTTGTTTCTGTTCTTTTAGTTGGCATGTTTTTTAAGTTAATCCATATTGTAACACATATCAGGACTATCTCCTCTTAATTGCTAAATAATATTCCCTTGTATGGATACACTATTATTTGTTTATGCATTCACCAGTTTATGGACATTTGAATGGTTTCCATTTTTTGGCTATTTTGAATAGCGCTGCTATGAACATTCACATACAGGACTTTGTAAGGATATGTTTTCATTCCCTTGGGTAGACACCTAGGAGTGGAACTGCTGCATCATATGATAAGTTTATGCCTAACATTTTAAGAAACTTCTAAACTGTTTTCCAAAGTGGCCATACCATTTTACATATCCACTAGTAATGCATGAGGGCACCTAGGTAGATTTTTAATCTCCTTACGGAAATTATTGTTAAAAAAATTTTGAATGCTCTATCAAAAGTCTATTCACCAAAAGCACTATAAAAATATAGATCCGTTTGTTTTTTGTTTGTTTTAACATGGGCAAAGATGAGACAAAGAAATAAGCTAAATTCTTCACAGTAAATTGGTTCTAATAAGACTAGGAAAACACCAGAAAGAAACTACTGAAAACTACTGGAAACCCTACAAAGTAAATAACTATACAAGGGTAACAAATAGTTTCTTTGTGACTTTAAAGCTTTAAGTGGGGTCTCAGGCTACACGTGAAAATTAATTTTATTAATTTATAGCCACACCAGATGTAATAAAATATCCAAGGTTTTTCAATCATTCTAGAGATCAATCTGAGCTAGTGAAAGATCAGAATTATGCAAGATTTGAAAATAACTAAGAATAATTTTAAATGAATGTAGCTTCACCAATTGTAGAAAAAATAAACTCCTTAGCAACCAATTCTCAGCCTTCTGAACTTCTCTGCTCCAAGTGTCAACTATGGCTAAATGCTCCAGATTTTGGAAGGTCCCTTGGTCTTTGCTCATTGCTATGCTGCTTTATGTCCTATTTCTTATCGCCTCTTTTCTACATAATGACATTCTTTTCGGGTTTCAAGTCTCTATTCAAAAGCCATCCCTCTTAGATATTTCCCAATTCTTGGGCCCAAATACCTTTTATACAAGAATTTTTCTAATATAAAATTTTTCACCTTATCTCATTTAATTTCATTAAGTGGCTATTATGATTAGTTTCATTTTACAAATGGCAAAACCAGGATTTAGAGAATTTATGTGAGCTTCTATGCATCGCCCAATTAAACGGTAGAGTCAGACTTCAAACCCAAGTTTCCTGATTCCAAAATTCCACACTGTTTTCATCTAGGTATTGCCTCGGTCCTCTAGTTTTATTTCACTGTTATTTAAGCCTTCCTGGGGTTCTACTGAGTGGTTTATGGTCCTCTCCTATGGGTTGTAATTGCCAGAAGGGCAAGAGTTGTATTTCATTCATTTCTGTATTCCAGAAATTTTTAGCACAAGGCTTTGGATATAGTAGAGATTCAATAAAAATGTATGATCAGTAGGACACCAACTAGACCTCCTAGGACTTTACTGAACACACTCATTTGCATCTAAGTAGGTGATACCAAAGGCTAACAACAAGTAGATTTTTCTTTTATTAAATTGTCATTTACAATAAAATTCTTCTTTCAAAAACAGAGGTAAATTTTAGTTGAGTCCTGCTCAAATTACCATTATTTAAAAGCTAAGAGTTTGAAATTTCTGAAACTATCACATATACATCTATTGCTACCATAAATACAATAGAAAAACTGTTCCCAGTTAACTTTCAAAATAAGGAAAACCAAAGCCAGAGAGCATCAGTACAGTGCTCTAGGTCACATAGCTAAAGGAGCAGACAGACCAGTTTGCGACTGTGTCTCCATTGTAACAGATATGAACAACTCCCAATTTGAGGTTGTGTGGGGAGTTAGGGCTCTCTGAGGACTGTTTCCGGTTCTTTTGCCATTTCATTGACCTTGGGCTGGTCACTTAACTCTCTCTATTCCTCTGTTTACAATGTTGCTATTTGGAAAGCACTTTCAGTCACTCTGATTAAAGTGCTATTTAAAGTGCCATGTGCCATTCCACAAATAAATGAAAAAAAGTAGCAAGAGGAGACAGGCACTCAATCATCCCAGTCTCATTTGTCCCCTACTCTCTCTGCTCTCCCAACACCAGGCAGGCACTTAGCCTCATGGTAGGATGAAGTTAAGCAGAAGATGATTAACCTTCAATCAAATCTCTTCAGCACAAGATGAGAACTGAAACATTCTGTTGCAATCTTTCCTGCATACTATTTCCTAGGACGCATGATAATTGCCAGATCATTATTTTGCCTTTTTGTTTTTTAATTGAGGAAATGCAATTGAACCATTTTGAACAGTATATAGTCAACTGGAGATTTGGCCATGACCTTGAGATTATGTCTGTGAACACTTGGAAAGCCACACAGTTCATTGATAAGGACAACTCTAGAGAGAATAAATAGGTCAGTTTACTTCTGTACTCTGCTGTAACAGAATAAATGTGACACTAACAACTAATATCCTGAATGTTTAAAATAAATGTTAAATTCACATATAAATTCAATTAGTATGCCTAACATAGTAAAACCAAATTTTGATTTTGTCTTCTCCATATCTTTAGTCAATGAATGATAAGCTCAATAATATATGGAATGGAAAGCTCTCATTTAGGAGGCTGTCAAAATATAAAAATAAACTATAGAGTTAGAGATTTGATCTATAATTTCTCATACAAGTCATAAATATGTGAGTTTGATACATGATCTTCAGGGGACAGAACCTGGCACAGTATGTGATAAACATAAGCACTCAACCAAGACAGCCTGATGAACAAATAAAACTGAAAAGAAAAACTTTACTGTTTACTACTGGATTAAGGAACGTGCTACAAGTATAATTTGAAAAGGGAAGACAAAGTTTTTCTCTTGATCTGTCTATGTATAAAACAACGGAACTCTACATATCTACTTTTTATAATACCAATTTCAGATTGATTGAACTTTAAAACCCCCTCCAAACATTGCTAAACTGATATTCCAAACACAACCCGAGTTACTGATTCATTGGACATGTGGTCAACCTTCCTCAGATGAGTTATTTATTCTCTAGACTTCTGCTTCAAGCTCACATCTTCCATGACTGCTCCTCAGAATATCCACTCTTCTCCAAACTTCTATAACCCTATTTTCTCTACATGTACAAAGCAGTTTTTTTCAGTCTTTATCTTTATGCACCTGAGTCTCAATCAAATACCTTTTGTTTACTGAAAAAGACCAGAACCAGATCATATGCTCTTTTAATTCTTCCAACTATACAATGAGGGGTGTTGTTCGCATTATAAAGGTTAGGAAACTGCAGACTGTAGAGGAAAAGCTACTTGCCCAGAAGAAATTAAAAATGATTGGCATTGCCGCATTCGAACTTGTAGAAGTCCAAATCTTCACTCTTAATCACTGTTATTTGGTATTCTCATCTTCTGAAAATATAGTTTCTGAATCTCTAGTTATATTTCACAGCAAAGCAAAATTCTTCAAAACATGAAAAAATTAATAAGCTGACTCCTATACTTTTATCCCTTCCTATCTTCCTACATTTTTTTAAATTTTACCCATTTCTTTTTACATTTTTTCTTAATTTTATTAGTTTCAAGTATACAATACATTGGTTAGACATTTACATAGTTTATAAAATGATCGTCCTAATTGCTCTTTCTGTTCTCTGGTTTTCCACTTAGCCAATACATTAATGCTAACTGCCTTCCCTATGCCATGTTTCCCACCCCTGTCAACTACTAATTTGTACTTCTTTAACCCTTCACCCCCTTGTCCCAGCCCCCCAACACCCCTCCCCTCTGGCTGTCACCAGATTGTCCTCTGTATTTGTGGGTCTGTTTTTGATTAGTTGATCCATTTTGTTCCTTAGATTCTGCATATGAGTGAAATCATATAGTGTTTATTTTTCTCTGATTTATTTCACTGAGCATAATAACCTCTAGGTCCATCCATGTCATTGCAAATGGTAGGATCTCACTGGTTTTCTTAATGGCTGAGTAACATTCCATTGTATATATGAACCATAACTTATTTATTCAATTTTCTGCTGATGGGCATTTAGGCTGCTTCCATATATTGGCTATTGTAAATTGTTCTGCCATGAACATAGAGGTGCATAGATCTTTACAAATTACTGTTATGGTTTTCTTTGGATAAATACCTAGAAGTGCAATTGCTGGGTCAGAAGGTATATCCATTTTTAATTTTTTAGGAATCCTCCAGACTGTTTTCCATCATGGCTGTACTAATTTGCAATCTCATCAACAGTGTATAAGGGTTCCCTTTTCTCCACATCCTCACCAACACTTGTTTTTTGATTTATTTATGATAGCCATTCTGACAGGTGTGAAGTGATATCTCATTGTGGTTTTAATTTGCATTTCTCTGATGATTAACAATCCTGAGCTTCTTTTCATATGTCTACTAGCTGTCTGTATTTCCTCTTTGGGGAAATATCCATTCAAGTCTTCTGCACATTTTTTAATAGATTATTTTTGTTGTCTTTATATATTTTGAATATTAACTTCTTATCAAATGTATCATAAGCTAACATCTTCTCCCATTCGGTCAGTTGTCTTTTCATTTTGTTGATGGTTTCTTTTGCTGTGTGAAAACTTTTTAGTGTGATATGGTCCCATTTATTTTTTCTTTTGTTTCCCTTGCCCAAGGAGGGATGTCCAAAAATAAATTACTAGTGGCAATATCAGAGAGATTACTGCCTATGTTTTCTTTTAGAAGTTTTATGGTTTCAGGTCTTACATTTAAGTCTTTAATCCATTTTGAGTCTATTCTTGTATAAGATGTAAGAAGGTGGTCTAGTTTCTTTTTTTGCATGTATCTGTCCAATTTTCCCAGCACTATTTATTGAAGACTGTCCTTACTCCATTGTATAGTCTTGCCTCCTTTGTCATATATTAAGAGAGCATATAGGTGTGGATTTATTTCTGGCTCTCTATTCTGTTCCATTCATATATGTGTCTGTTTTTATGATAGTATCATGCTGTTTTGATTACTGTAGCTCTGCGGTATAGTTTGATATCAAGTAGTGTGATACCTCCAACTTTGTTCTTCTTTCTCAAGATTGCAGTGGCTATTTGGGATCTTTTATGGTTCCATATAAATTTTAGGATTATTTGTTCCAGCTCTCTGAAAAATGCCATTGGTATTTTGTTAGGGGTTGCACTAAATCTGTAGATTGCTTTGGGTACTATGACCATTTTAACAATATTGCTTCTTCCTACACATGAGCATGGTATATGCCATTTATTTGTATCTTCTTCAATTTCTTTTTTCAATGATGTGATTTTCTGAGAACAGGTCTTCTACTTCCTTGGTTAATTTGATTCCCAGGTGTTTTATTGTTTTTGATGCAACTGTAAATGGGATTTTTTTATAATCTCTTTCCAAAAGTTCATCATTGGAGTATAAAAATGCCACTGACTTTTGAATATTAATTTTGTATCCTGCTATGTTACTGAATTCATTGATTAGTTCTAACAGTTTTTTTGGTAAAATCTTCTCTCTATGTAGTATCATGTCATCTGCAAATAATGAGAGTTTTATTTCTTCCTTTCCAATTTGGATGCTTTTATTTCTCTTTCCTGCCTTACTGCCATGGTTAAGATTTCCAATACAATGTTGAGGAGGAGTTCCCCACATTTCTTAAACTTAGTCTCCAACTATCTCACTCATTCTTTCTGATCTACATCTCTGCCAGTGTGTTTCATTTATTTGCACTGCATTAACACAGAAACATGCAATGCAAAATGACTGCAAGGTAAAATTTCACATTTTGCAGAACATTCAAGATTTCATGAGGTCTGTGAAAGTGCTCATGGAAAACTGCTTACAACACATGCAAACCCTTGAAAAACGAGAGTGAAGTAGAGTTAGCCTAGTTAGCTACAATAAAAAAAGAAATTGATAATGACAGAATAGGTGCTTCAAAAGAGTGATTTAAATATCAAAGGGTTAAGGGAACCCCTTGAGAAAGCCCTCAAATATTTATGCAAAAAGTGTTTTCTTCATGATGGTCATACAAAAGCCAAATGTAAAGCAAAAGATGTTGATGATTGTATTATATGATTGCTGAATATTCTTTTTCTTCTGTGAATTATCTCCTAGTGACAATTACAATACAAAAATAAATCTTTCATAATTTTCAATTTCATTTTTCAAGAGTTTTCTCATAAAACTTCTCTTTATTATCTGCCATGAAATTCTCTATGAAGCACAGTACCCAAATTCCCTGTCTATAGTTCCTTAGTTGAAGAGGAGCAACCTGACTCAAGAAGACTCAAGTCATTGTCCGGAATGAGAAAGAAAATCATCTTTCTGGTAGCCCAGACTAAAACATGTATAGCTAGGAACAATCTGTGCCAAGATCTCCTGCCATGCTGACCAGTGAAACTGAAAAATAACGGTCTGCATAGAGATAGATTAAAAGCGGCAGAGACACAGCAACAACAATTAAAAAAAAAGGAGAGGATATTTCCTTGGTCCCAACACCTGGCACATTTATGCCCTTGAGTCTCCCAGAAAACTGGAAATAAATTCTTCTTTTGGCTTCTTCTAATGCTGTTCCTTAGGTTAGAGTCTGAACTGAGCCAGAGGTGCCTCTCCAGCCACACTGACCCTTCTATAGCCACGATCTACACAAATATGTCCATCTGGCACCTGCATCTCCCAAAATCCCCCACATGGGCCTCTTCATTAGCCTGTCTTCCCAAGGTGAACCAAGGCCAAGGGATGGACCCAACTGTGGCAAAGTTGTAAGTAAACCTTGAACTGGGACATTTACTTGTGTCCATTTAAGGTGTCTCACAGTACAGGACAGGGCTCTGACAGGAAAGAGAATAGATGTGGCCTTCGACCCAGGGGTATATTAAAAAATCTAAGCTCAAACTTATCATTCCAGATTATTATGAAGTTGTATTAGCCAAGGAGGAAGAAAAGAATGCCTTAGAATGAACAATTTACTAGTTTGATGTATATCTATTAAATATTTTGACACACGGAATTTGAGCCTCCACTTCTGTTCCTCCCTGGGTGCTGTAAATATCAGGGGGCAGGCCTGACACATTGTGATAAAGGATAACTCTGATTCAACCTCACTTAAGTACATATCATGGCCCTAGCACTACACGAGGCCCGGTGCAGGATTTAAAACTATATGTCATGAAGGATGCTGAATTTTACAAGCTACCTTCCCAGGAACAGTGAAATTCTTCTGTGTGGTACTAAACCTGTGTCAGATATAGAAAGATCCTAAGTAAAACAAAACTAGGAAGATAAGTTAGCAACTCATATATGGGTAAATGTCTTTTGACAGAATAAATCAAGGAATCTAAGAATTATTCCCACAATCTTTAATTATGGGCAGAAACTATAAACCTAAAAATCCATCTACTTATATTATCCACAGAATCTAATCCTATTAATTTTACCTCTGTTTTAGGCTTCATCTACGTGAGAATATGAAATTTACCATTATTTCTAATTGAATTATAGGTATGACCATTTGTAGTTCACATTCAGTAAAATCAATAAATTTGATTTATCCAAGACCTAAACTGCCAACTATTTTTCAATATGTTGCCTGCAGTAAAAAGGGCTAAATATTTTTATAGAGGTTTTAATCAATTTATGATCAACATAAAATCCAAATATTCAAATAAAATAAAACCAAGGACTATTAGGGTGGGAAGATGCAACCCTAGGATCCTTCAGCTCAACTCCATCGCCACGGCATTCAGAGAACAAAATTGAGCCCAAGAGAAGTGAAGTCATCAGCCCAAAGTAACAACTTGTAATTGACAATCCTTACTGTATTTTTATTCATCTTTAAAGTTCACAAGTCTATTTTAAAATAGTCATTTTTTAGATTTAAAAACAAAACATGTTATCTAAAAATAATTCATACAATACTAAAAAATATTGTAAACAGGTTGGAAATCAGTTTTCTGCTAAATGATTTTTCAACAATTGTTCCTTTAATTATCTAATTTATGCAAAAATTTAGCATGAAACTTTCTTCACATTTATTGTTTGCTTAAGTGTTTTATGTAGCCTTTTAATATCTTTCTAAAGTCATACTCTTTATATCCTTGGCTGGGACTATGACTCCTACTTATTTGACTTCAGAATAAGTAGTACTGACTCTATTTTATTAATCATCTCAGGCCTTTTTTCATAACTGGTGTAAAAATATTTGATGATCATAACAGCCAAAGAAAAAGTGCTAAAACTAAAGATTATTTCAATTTAATGACAGCTGAATTCTAATAATATTCTAAGTATAACATACATACATATACACACACTGAAAAAAACTGGGTACTTGGTTAAAAAAGTGTCATGATGTAAAACACTAATGAAAACTGATCAGCATCAAGATGTTCAAAGATGTAGACCATGCAGCATCTGCATTCGAAGAACGTAGATTAGAAGCTGTTTGAGGAAATACTATTTTAAAATACAAAAAAGCCCATGAGTAATAAAAACATAATTAAAAAATTTAGTGTCCTAGGAGTTCAAGAGAGAAAGAGATAAGCATGGGATGGAGTGTCAGAGACAATCGTACAAAAAAACTGAAAAAGTTTGGGGTGGCTCCATAGTGGTCAGCACGTCTGCTGTACATGCAGAAGGTCTGGATTCACACCCAGGTGGAGCCACGGGCCAGGCCCTGGGGGTTCCAGGCCCTAGGTGCATGCCAGCGTGTGGGAGGAAACACTCCACCTTCAGAGATCCAGTTCTTAAGGGGAAATGGCAACATCCATAGGTCAGGGGTGGAAGTGGCCGCGGGGGGCGCAATTAAAGAGGGGAAGGAAAAAACTAAAAAAGTAAAACACAGGACTTTAAAAAATCAAGCAAACAGAAATGAACTGTGAGAGCATTTTAGATTTCCCCTGTGGGTCTCATTGCCTCCTAAAGCCTCAGCTTCCTCATCTGTAAAAGTGAGATAATGAGAGTGTTCCCTTTCTGGGATTGGTAAGAACTAAATCAGTCACAGTCCTTAGCATTGTGTCTAACTCTAAGTTAACAGTGAATGTTATGTTTACCCAGCACCTGTCCCCTGGCAAGTGTCAGTATGGAAGATGCCATCACATTACCCAACCTGCCTCCCTTGCCTCAGTGACTGGTGCCCTCTGAGTGGCACCTGATCTAAGCTGATTTAATCAAAGTACTTCCTCCTTAGCCACAGTGGCTTGTCCTCAGGAGTGGACACATATCTAATCAAGACTAAATTGGAGTATTTTTTGAATTAGAGCCTAAGAGTCCCTGTCCTCTCTGGTGACCAAATGCCCAGGTTTTTCTGAGGTGTTTCCCAGGATTCAGGACTTTCAGCACTAAAACTGGTAAAGTCTCAAGTATATTGGGAATTTTGATCACCAGCTAGAAAGATGAGTCCCAGACATCGTGTGGAAGAAGCCAGTCTACAGTAGGAAAAATGGAGACAATATAGAGAGAGAGGCGGAGGTGGGAGAGGAAGGAAGACGGTGCTGGTAGATTTCCAGTCTTTGGTCTGAATTGTTTTCAAAGCCAACTATTCCTGTTTCATTCATGTTTGATTGCATGATACAACAAAATCTCCTTTGTCCCTGGGTAACTCGGGTTGGAGTTTCTGTCACCTGTAACCAAAAGAATCCTGATATATCAGCCCATAGAAAATGCTTCATGAATATTAGCCACTATAATTATAATTGCAGTAATTATTATTAGATTCTGCCTAGAAGCTTTATCTCTCCTAGTTTATATTAAAAAAGAACATAACAAGAAATAATTCTGTGCTCCTGAAGGCACAGCCCAGAGACCACTTGAGCTAGTTTAAGTGATGCTGCTCCTTCTACTGGCCCAGCAGCTATTTCCAAAGCCCCAGGAAAACTGGGACAAAAACACTGCATAAAGTCAATTTTCTAAATCTAGAAACTACTAGTGGCTCTACTTCTACTACTTGCATTGAGGCATGCTCCCAGCCTCAGCTGCTATTCTAATTTTTAGTAAATCATCTTGGTATGTCAACTGGTAAACTTCTGCTTGTGAAAAACAAAGTATGTTTTTCTCAAAATGACAAATATGTGAAACTCTATGCGGGTTCAAAAACAGAAAGTTTTCCGTGATTATATCTAAAATTCAAAATTGTCCAGAGATGAAAGATAATATATTGTTACCCCCAAAATTGGCTGCTTTATTTTCCATTTTAGAATTGGATAATAATTCACAATTCTTTCTATGTATTCTATAACTTGAAGTAGAATGTTTTCAAAAGAAATACATAATTCATGAGAATTTATTATAGATACTGTCAACACTTTCATATTTCTTATTTTCGCTTACATATGTTTTAATGCAGGTCACTTCAATTATCTCTGGAAGTTGGAGAATGCTAGGCATATCTTTGGTTCCATCTTTGTAAAACAAATTTACTTAGACCAAGAGAGTGATGCATAGCACATTTTTTTCCTCTAGAAAAAAATTAAATTTTAAAAATATTACTAAGTTTTGCTCTGTAGCTTCAAGTCTACCTACATCTTCATCCTGAGACCAGCCTAAAGGAGCAGGACCCATATGTAACATGCTAAGCTTGTGTCAGAAAAAAAAAGAGCAACAGAGAAATCCCACAATGGCTTTTGAAGTTTTACTTAGAAGTAAAACATATCACTTTCATTCACATTTCATTGGCCAAAGTAAGTCATATGAAAAAGACAATCGAGTGGGAAATAAAATTTGCTCACCGGGGAGGAGGAAGGCGAAATCACTTGGAACAGTAGCACAATCTAATACATTTTATGTTACTCTGATGGCTCCCTCTCTTTTCCTTTATCTTCCTTCTTTCTGGTAAGTTTCCACCTAGTGCTCTCTTGCTGCTCAACTCTCATCCACACCCCCTACTAGTCTTCCTCCACTGATGCCCAGCCTCTTTTGTTTCTTAATGCCCCATGACCTGAGCCTCATTGATCCCTTCCTAAATATCTTGAATTTATATAAAATACTTTATCAGCCTAATGGCTAATAATGGCTATGAATATCACAGCTCTTGGACAACACTTTTCTGCTAGATAGGGCCTTCAAATTATCTCTACAAATATTTTTGAGCACTGTGTATAAAACAGTATGCTAGGTATTATACATAAAATTTTCTTAAAAAGCCTACTAACTAGTTGGGCATAAAAAAACATAAAATGTTAGGTAAAAAACAAAATATCTAAGTAGCATATATAGACAAAAATAGATCTATCTAAAAGCAGTGGATGATTAATTTTCAAGTGATTTTCACAGATGGCAGTTGCTGAGATATAAAACCAGAAGAGTTTATTAAAGGTTTACTCATTCAACCAACTATTCAGTTAACAAATCAACAGCAATAAGTCATTATATAAGTGTTGCCAGCTGTCCTCTGCCAACTAAAGAAGGTTTGGCTTTGCACTTGCAGTGTTTTTCACTGTTGCACCCTCTCCAGAGGGTTCTGCTTTGTCAGATGAGCTCTTCTGGAAGTTTCTGGTACAAATGAGAACAGAAAAAAAAGCAGATGAAAAAGATACATTAGAAGAGGGATGAAGGAAGCTCAGTTCAAGAAATCTGTAAAAGTAAAGGAGTTGCTTTCTTTATGAAGGGAGATATTATTGAGGGGCAAAAGCATTTTAAGAAGGGTTGCTGTGGACTTTGTATCCTTTTCCACATGTTGGAGAAATGTGTGTAAAGACTGCCATCTGTGAAAATCATATTATTTTGCAATTATTTTGAGATCAGGCATTTCTTTAACTGACGCCACTCTGGGAATGGACCACAGGAAACACAGCCGCCGTAAATTTACTAAGCACATATTTACTGAACATGACTTTGTGCCAAGCATATTTTGAAGGGCTGGGTGTCCAGTGGTTAGCAAAAGAGTCTTAATGCCTGACCTCAGTAGGTAGAATGGTATCTAATTTCTGGGAATGGGAAGTTTTTGAGCAGAAAGAGTATAGCAAAAAATAGAGAAATATTGAAAGGGAAACTATTTGAATCAGCAGGTTTTTCAATGCGTCTGAAATTATACAATGTGATCAGCAGTATACTCCCTCTAAAATTGATATAGCTATCTCTATAAGCCATTCATCAAGTATATTTTATGTGCCAGACACTATATTGAGCATTTTTTCTTGGACCATCTCATTCCATTCCCATAGCATATGAGGTAGATATTCTGACGTTATGTCCAGGTAATAAGCAAGCTGTGGACTGACTAACCCACTAGGTTACTTACTTAACCACCACAAATGACTACCTTGCCTGTTAATGGAGGACTTTGCAGTTTATTCTATTTTGATCCAATCATGGTGTTGTTCCTTTCTATCCCCATATAATATAAACCTCAAAGCTGTTTTAAAATTTAGAGGCCTCCTTTATTCTTTTTTTTTTTTTTTTTAATTAAGACATATGTCAATTCCAAAAGATTTCTTTAGGAAGGCATTTCAGGGTGGGTTTGCTTTATCTCTCATTTAAGGAATTTGGGAAGTGTGAAAACATTTGGGTCCAATATTCACTTTGTAGAGTGCTTCCAATCCCCAGGTCTTATGACCCCATGTCTACATATTTTACAGCAATATTTACTTGGAATATATATCATTTAACATAAACACTGCCACAGTAAGGTAGACAAATTAGAAATTACAATAGTTTGTTGAAAGACTAACAAAACACCAAGAAATTAAGTGAGTCACCACCCAAATTTACACATAGGAAAGTGGCAAAACTCAGGACTTCATAGCCCGGTCCTGCCCTCGTATCCCTCCTACACACCAAATTCAAAGTCAGCTCATACAGTTGCCTTCCAAGCTATTTACCTAAAATATCTATTCCCAAAATATTCCTCTCTACAGCATCTAACATACTTAGCAAATTCAAAATTATTTGCCTTCCATCACAAATCTCCACATAAAACCCAGAGTGAGACTTGAAGGAGGTTTGGTAGGTAGGCTACTGCAAATCTTCTTTGTAACTTAGAGATGCTGCCCAGGAAGTGAGCAGGTTTTCTTAGCTGTTTATTCCATCTCCCTCCTCCCCACAAGTTACAATAGGACCATAAAAGCAATTACTGCTTGAGTAGGGTGGAAAACAGCAATTTTAAATGATTAAAAAAGGGAATCATTTAAAAAAAATTACAATCATTATTTTTTATTTGAAAGAAAGAGAGAGATAAATAGATTGTGACTCAATAGAAGACTTGGCCCACGGCCTCTAAGCCTTATTTATCTGGGAGTTGTTTATCTCCCCAAGTCCTCCCTCAGTGGAAAGAATAATAATTATTGCTTAATTATAGAAGTGGATTTTCTCTTCTAGCTCTATAGCAAGATGACTCATATTCTTTATTTACAAGAAATATCTTTAAGAGGAAAATATTTTCTTTAAAGCCAAAATGTAAAAGAAACTCAAGACTTCCATCTGGGGTAGCACCATAGTACTTGGCTCTTCTAAATGACAACAGAGCCATTGCCACTTGACTCTCCCAGTGAGTAACGGTCACACATATAAGAAATGAAGTCAAGAGATACATCTTCCAGCAAAGACCGTCCTTCTTCTTTGCATGACTGCAGGGGAAAGGAGAAATCCCGCCAAAGAAAATCACTTATTTCTTAAGATCCTTCCAGCTTAGATATCCCATTACTAGTTATAACTATCCTCAGAAAAATAAAGGGTTCGTCAAGGTATATTTGATTCTATAGTAAATCTCTATGGTGTTCCAGATGATGATTAATTTCTGCTCACTCATCTAGGAACTTGGAATTTAGCCAGTCCCATGCCCTACGAATTCTCAATCTCTAACCCCCACTGGGTCCCTTAATTGACCCCAACTGATAAAGTTCCTGTCCTCCCTTCCTCAGCCTCATCAGGAAGATTTACATTTTAGCCAGTCACTCTAGTTCTAAGTTTTTAGATTTGGTGTGAGGGAATCATAATGATGTCATCTTCATTCATTTACAGGAAAATGGGACGAAGACTAAAAATAAACTCTGGAAGGAACCAAACCATGATATTGGATATACTATATCAGACAATCTCATTTGCAAGACTGTGTTGTTGGTGTGTTGTTTTATACTGAACTTTACTAACCTCTTCTAATTTGAAATGCAGACTCTGAGTCTGATGGGACTCTCTCTTACCTGTCCAGTTGTCAGGCTTCCTGGAGCAGGGAAACAATGCTGGCAGGTAAAAGGAAAACCAATGGGTGAAGAGTCTGACCTGATACCATAGAACTGCCTTTTGAATTGGAAGTCCAAATAATTTTATATATTCTTCTCTTTTGCAATCCATCAGAGGCAGGTAAGGCTTTTCTATGTTGAAGGGCACAGGGGTGATTTTTACAGTGCTAGGAAGAAAGGACTCAGACCAGCAGAATCAACATATCCATCACAGTACCTGACAGTCTGTCCTTAGTACTTTAAGATAAATATTACTATATTACTCACCTCAAAATGAATTTCATAGCAAAAGTAAATTGTTTTATAATTTTAGAGTATAAGACAAACAAACATTGGTAGGAAAGATAACCTGTCATGTTATTTACATCGATGTGAATTAATTTAAACAAAGAGAAATAGGAACCTGTGAAAAGGTATGAGGAAAAGGGAGTCATAGAAAGTGGAGCTGATGCAAAAAGTTTGCCTGCACATTTATTTTACCAAGGACATGGCCTGGCTCCCTCCCAAATCAAAACAACACACATCGTGTCCAATACACGATATATATCTTTAGTCAGCCCTTAATTCTTAGTAACTAGGGGGAAAAATGTTTATCATACTGATCTTGTAGTCTGTGGCAGGTCTAATTTTAACAGCATTTTCGGAAAAGAACGGAAATGCTCTATTTCATTTTCTCCCTTGACCTATTTTAGCATTTTCTGCCCCACTTAATATTTTCCTTCCTTTGCATTCTGCCTCCTACACGTTATGCAAACGAGCTGCTGAGCCAGAGAAAATAAACTGCATTTGTCTCTCTGCCACCCTCACGAAAGGGTGGTGTGGAAACCTGACTGCAGTCATTGCTCATGGCTCCCACTGTGCGTGGACAGGCCTGCATGGAGCACCCATCTTAAAGGAAAACTCAGAACTCGAGGAGACAGAAAGGAATTCCAAATTGCCCACTGCACCTGCAATATCTTCCTCAGGACTTTCCAAGTCTGTGTGCCAACTAGGCCTGTCCTAACTAGACCTTGTCTCAAAACATTCATGAGAACCCGTCACACTGGATTAGTTCTGTCCCCTCTAATGTGTGACTAATGCTCGCAGGAGCAAGACTGGGAAGGCACTGTCATTCTTCTCAGTGAAGCTCAGGTTAAGTGCTTGGCTTTAGGTCACCCAGCTAGTAAGTGGCAGAAATGGAACTAGAACCAGGTTTTATGACTCCTAAGTCAGTGCACTGTTCTCATCATACTGTTTTATTTCATATTTGGGGATGTTCTCTTTCTTCTCATCAATAGTCTGAGACTTACTCCCTGATACTTTAAACTTGGAAGAGAGAAGAACAGAGAAATCTGATTAATCAAACTCTGATGTGAGGAAGACTTAGCCAGTGATTTCCAAGATGTCTGCCAAAGAGAACAAGCATCCCTTGGTAACTTACTTTATTACATACTTACTTATTATTCATTTTGCTTGTAGCCTGATAAAATGTGGCTTGTGGTCCAGAAGCATTGGTATCACCTGGGAGCTTTTTAGAATTGTTGTCTCTCAGGTCCCACCCAAGATATACCAAATCTGAGCCTACATGTTAACAAGACCCACGGGTGATTTGTATACACACTGAGGCTTAAGAAGCCTTGACCGAGTTGCTCATGAAACTCTTTCCTTGTGGTTCCTAACTCTCTCTACAAAAAAGTCACTGGCCAGAGGGTTCTGAGAACCCATAGCGAACAGAGCAAATTCAGCCCACCCTGGGCCCTGTCAGACACATCAGAAGGAGGGCTGACTGATGAAGGTTGTTGACACCAACATCCAGTGAAACTCTTCACAAAAGACATAACAGCACTTAAGTAGCAGTGTTTTAATCCTACAGTTTTCGAATCTCCTCTGTCTGAACTTATTTGAGTACATTCACCCTCATGTGACTGAACCAAGGCATTTGTACCATTCCGGGAACCTAAGCCACTTTTGGTTAAAGTAATGCTTCTAAAGATATAATTTTGATCCTTGTCTAACTTATTACAAAGTAAATCAGTAGTAAACTCTGGTGCATTGTTATTCCTAGTGGTAACGTATTTTGTAACATGTCACATCTAGTCACAACCCATTTTGGGGCCTACGCCCCCAAGACATAGCTGCTACCCTCAACACAGAGAGTGTCTATTACAATAGCTGTCAGGGAGATATTAGGGAGCAAGGGGTGTTCATGGCACCAATCAACTCTGACTACACATGGGACCAGGCCATGGCTAGAGAGAAGAGACTGTCTTTTATCAGAGTTCATTGGTATGAATTCAACTTGACTAACCTAGAGAAAGATATAAGAAAAAGTTTAAAAACAGTAACTTAATGGTAGGGAACATCAGATGTCTCAAGCACGGAAGTCTACGCAGAAACTTAATGGCAGGGAAAGGAACAGTTAAAATGCTCTTCAAACAGGCCTATTTGATTGAAGTCCTAGGTATTTCACTACAGGTGGCATGTTAGATAAGGTGAGCTAGTTAAAGCTGGTCTTTGAAATCTTTTCTCCTTCTTATTGTGCCCCACTCATCCAACCCCATGTAGTTTTTCATTCAGATCTTCTCTTCTCTGTCCTCTTAGGTGTAACTTATGCACAACCTCTTTTCTACCTTCTCAGACAGAAAAGCTCTCAGGAAAGAAAAAAATATATCTTATCCTATTCACTTACATAAGCTACTGTCACTGAGGTTCTAACATGTTTAAGCTTAACTTCTAACAAAAGAACTTTAGGAGCAAGAAACTTCTTCAGAAGTCCTGAACTCACCCCTGCCCTCAGAGGCCACCCTAGCTGGCCCATGTATGAGGCCTAGCCTGGATAATATGTACTCCCTAACCTTTTAGAAATGAAAGCCAAACATTTCATTATAAAGGAAATCACCCTCCAACTACTGAATAAATTAGACACTATTTTTGGCAGCTGCTCATTTTGGGAGATGGCATTTCAGTGCATTATTACTCTACAGCCCTGGGATTCCTCCTCCTGCTGAATTTTCTGTCAACATCTTGGAATTATAACCTTTTAAGTACTATACTAAGAAAGAGAAATGAAAGTAAAATTGCCATATTATGCTGAGCCCAGGCAGACAAAAGAAATAAAATCAAGGCCTATCATTATTTAGAGTAAAAAGCAACAATGTGGGATTCCTAGAAATTACTTTGGGGGAAGGGTCATCACATGAATTGTCACTCTTAACATAGACCAAAGACATGAATAATATCCCTCTGGATATGAACCAGAAGGCTGGCTCCTAGTTTGTGAGAGCTGCCATTGCCTGTGCTACCCAATGATCACTGCCCAAATACATACAAGCAGCATGCATCCACCCTATTAATTTTATTGCTGAGTTTTTGTTTACTTCAGAGCATAGTTTTCTGTGTGTGTGCCCTAATAAATGCTATATATTTTTTTAAATGATCTCACTCTGATCCCACATTCTATCTTTCCATTCCATCTCTTCAAAAACATCAAAAGATTTGAAGTATAAGATTAGTTTGTGTATTCTATTTTGCTTAGCACTTCAACAATGATTTTCTCTTCTCTGTTTTTTTTTTTTATAGGTTGAATCTACCTCTGAAATTCCAATAGCCAGGCACTTTGTGATATTTCCCTGTTGGAAAAAAAAAATAGTAAGGGGCTGGTTTCTCATGCAATCTGCTTGAACTATGCACTTCAAGAGGTGATGAGAAGAGGATTCTCTTGAGGCTAAAGTAACATCATCCTCCCAGATCCCCAGGTTTGGAATCTCCAAGATATCATCAATGGCCTTCCATTTTCAACATTGAAATTCCATTTGTAGCCAACCTGATATACTTCTTCCATTATACCCACCTCTCCCAACTATCACCTTCTGGTTTCAAGCTGAGCTCCCTGGGAAACAGAATCTAAGTTGAGATTTATATTCAGGAAGTTGATTGAAAAATGGTCTCAGGAATGACATATAAGGGAAACCGGATTGAGGAAAGATAGCAGTTGAACCATGATGCACTTGTGACAAAGGCTTTGACTGACCACATGGAAAGCCCTGGAGTTGGAATGACTCAACAGAGATGTTCTGACTTGAGGAAGGAGGACTTTCTACCCCAATCTTTACCAATCATTGAATGTAAACTGACCCAGAAAAGAGACACAAACTTAGACAAGGCAATTTCCTTCAGCAGAGGGCAGTTTTCATAAAGAAACCCATCTGTGAGCTATCAAGAGCCATCACATTTCAGGAACTGAAGGAGTAAGTGTCTTGGTCTTAAAGGGAAATCTGGGAAACCCCCACAGCATCCACTCACTTGCAAACTTTCAAATCATTCCTGTTAGAAAAATGATCTATAATGTCTTTGGTCTTGGAATTCTCCAAGAAAAAATAAGACCCTCATTTTAATCTTTGAATTATATTGTTATTTCACCACCATTTTTGGAGAACTAAAATCCTTGCCCCACTCTTCAGACACTAGAATTTTTGCCTTTAGCAGCTGTAGCTGAATAGCAGACTTATATATTTTCCAGGAGCATTCTACTGGTCAAATGTCACCAAAACAATTTCCGAGCCAACAAGCTCTCTTTAGTTAGTTCTCTGAGGTCTTGATTACAAATTTATAAGAGACCTGCCCCCAGACAGCCAGAGAGCACCATCAAGATGGCCATCCCATTGGCCTTCAGCATTTCCCAATAGGAACATCAGAAACTTTGCCCATCAACCAAAATAAACAACCCCTTTCATGAACAGACCCAATGAAGGCCCTATAAATCATAGCTATCAAAAATGTCACTAGCATTGCAGAAGATGGAAATCAATCCAAAATTCATTAGTTTGCCTGACAAGAGCTTAATCTCATATTGTTTAATACCAATCACGGCACCTCAGGTAGAATAGGAAGCTGCAAGAGATCACTTTGGTTTCCTGTGACAGAAATGTTCAATGTTTATGGCTTAATCTACCCTTCAGACCATCCCCATTCTGTGGGCAGAAATTCTTGTTCCCTGCTTAAGGTCAAGTTGCCTTTGGTATGAGGCAGGAATCACTTTACTGTTGTCGCCATCTTTCATAGATATTAGTGTTATGGTTGGGTGGTTTGCAGACATTTCAGATAAAAAAAGACACTGAGGTTATAGTGTAAGTGACGTGCTTCTGTACCTCCAGTGAGTCAAGGTTTAAACATAGTTTTTATCATCATCAAAAACACTCCTGCCCACCACAGGTTAGCAGGAACACCTCCTTCCCCTTCATGTAACCCCTACTGAGACAGCTCTTTTGTGACTGCATCTCTCCTTTCAGACTGCCCTAGTTCATTTTAATCAGATTTTAACTGCGTATAAATACTCGGGATTAGCAGTGATGAGAGGTGTGGAGTAGGGGCAGGAAAAACGAGGCCACCTAGACATAGATAGACTGTGACATCACACAGGTCACAGACTCCTGCACACAGAAAAAAATGAAACCCCTTTTCAGGTCACAGAGGAGCTCCACGGACAGGGAAAAATCACTCTGACCAGGTCAGTCTCCAAATATCCTTCCAATCCACCTACACATTGACATCCCTTCTCTTCTATGATCCCACTGGAATGACTTGGCTTCTTCACTGTCTGTCCAATGCCTTCCTGAGCATAAGCTCCTCAGGAAACCTATTTATGCTCATATTAACATAATCCATCAATGTTCTTCAAGGCCTTAAATTGTCTGCATACCTCACAGCACTTAAGGTTGCCATGGATTGCGACTATCTTTTCAAACACAAGGAACTGTTTCACAAAGACTTTGTTAAAAACCAAAGTTGCTGAATCCACTATTCATTTGCAAAAGGGGTACTGAGAAATTTCCATTCACCAGCTAAAGTATTACCACCTTAAGGTGAATACACTTTACATTTGATTCTGCTCAGTTTCCTTTGAAATTATATAATTTTTGATAAACATTTTAATGAGATGAGATAGTTCACATTTCATAAAATATAAAACTACCCTAATACACTAAAAATCCTGGAGAATATAATTTGTGACCCATACCCATGAATGTCCTTCTCCATCACCTAATATAATATACTGAACTATAAAACTATCTATTGATGGATATCAATTTTTTAAAAATTTGAAATTCTCAAATTCTATTAATATATCATATAAATTCTTTAAATTAGATTAAGAAGATACAAAATGGAAAGTCAAAGTGGCTTATCATCCTCATGGACTAGGGATACAAGCCCATTCTAGACTATGTCTCCAAATAAAATGTTTTTGAAAAAATGTAGAATCTAAGTTATCAAAAGGCATCATTTCGTCTATGGCCATGCTACCCTGAAAATGCAAGATCTTGTCTGATCTCATAAGCTAAGCAGGGTTGGGCTTGGTTAGTACTTGGATGGGAGAACACCTAGAAAGACCAGGTGCTGTAAGCATAAAAAAATAAAAAAATTAAAAAGGTATCATTTCATAAAAAAGCAATTAACAAATAAATGACAATAAGCACATACCTATCAATAATTACTTCAAATGTAAATAGACTAAATTCTCCAATCAAAAGATGCAGAATGGTCGAATGGATTAAAAACAAGACCCATTATATGCTGCCTGCCTAAAAGAGACTCACTTCAGATATAAGTACACACAGATACTGAAATTAAATGGATTAAAAAATATCTCATATAAACAGAAAAGAAAGATATACAAGACAAATAGACTTTAAAACAAAGATGGCAATAAAAGACAAAGAAGGACATTACATAATGATAAAAGGGTCAATTCAAAAAGAGGATATAGCATTTGTAAATATGTATGCACCTAGTATAGGAACACCTAAATAGATAAAGCAAATATTAACAGACTTAAAGAAATAGTCATAGAATAATAGAAGGGGATTTTAACACCCCATTTAACATCAATTGGTAGATCATCCAGGCAGAAAATCAATAAGGAAACATAGGCCTTAAACTACATGTTATTTCAGATTTATTTTACAGGCATATATAGAACATTTCATCCAAAAGCAAAAGAATACACATTCTTCTCAAGCACATATGGAACATTCTCCAGGATTATATGTTAGGTCATAAAACAAGCCTTAATAAGTTTAACAAAAAATATCAAGCATCTCTTCTGATCACAGTAGTATGGAACTATAAATTATAAGAAAACTGAAAAATTTACAAATATCTGGAAATTAAACAACATGCTACTGAACAACCAATGGGTAAAGAAGAAATCAAAAGAAATATCTTGAGACAAATGAAAATGAAAATACAATATACAAAAGCTTACAGGATGCAGCAAAAGTAGTTCTAAGAGGGAAGATTCATAGCAATAAAAGCCCACATCATGAAACAAAAATATCAAACAATCTAACTTCATAGGTCAAAGAACTAGAAAAAAGAACAAAGCCCAAAAATAGTATCAAATATCAGAGCAGTGTTAAATGAAATAGAGATGAAAAAGATAATAGAAAAAATCAATTAACTAAAAGCTGGTTCTCTGAAAACATAGACAAAATGGACAAACCTTCAACTAGACTCCCCAAGAAAAAAAAGGACTCAAAATTAGAAATGAAAGAGACATTACAACTAATACCACAGAAATACAGAGGATCATAAGAGACTACTGTGAACAATTATAAGCCAAAAAATTTAACATTCTACAAAAAAAATAAATAAATTCCTAAAAATGTACAACCAAAACTGACTCAAAAAAAAAAAAAAAAAAAAAACTGAACAGATTACTAGTAAGGTGACTGAATCCATAATCCAAAACCTCCCAAAAACAGAAGTCCAAGACCAGATGACTTGATGGGAGAAGTCTACCAAACATATAAAGAAAAATTAGTATTAATCCTTCTCAAACTCTTCCAAACTCATTTTACAAGGCCAGCACTACCTTAATATTAAAATCAGATAAGGATGTCACTATGTTACATCTAGTGAACATAGATGTAAAAAAAACCTCAACAAAATATTAGTAAACCAAATTCAACAATACGTTAAAAAGATAATGCACTGTGATATCAGGATGCACGGATGGTTCAACAACGTAAATCTATCAAGGTGATATACCACATTAATAAAATGAAAGGTAAAAAGCATGTCTTTATCTCAACATATTGAGAAAATTCATTTGACAAAATTAAACAGCATTTATGACAAAACCTCTCAACCAAGTGGGTCTAGGGGGAACACACTCAACATAAAAGGCACCTATGACAAGCCTACAATATAATATCATAATGGTGAAAAGTTGAAAGCTTTTTCTCTAAGATCAAGAACAAGACAAGAATGCTTCCTCTTGTCACTTTTATTTGACATAATATTGGAAGTCCTAGCCAGAGCAATCAGACAAGAAAAGGAAATAGCATCTAAATTGGAAAAGAAGAAGAAAAGCTGTCACTATCTTCAGGTATTATATACTCAAAACCCTAAATACCCCACTAAAAAATTGTGAGGACTAATCAATACAGTAGAGTTGCAAGATCCAACTTTCCATAGTTACAAACAACCTATAAAATGGAGAAAATATCTGAAAATCATATATCTGATACGAGGTTAATACTCAAAATATATTAAAAAACTCATACTCAATAATAAAAAAGATTTAAAAGTGAGTAGAGGATCTAAATGCACATTTTACCAAAAGAGATATACAGATGGCCAATAGGTATATGAAAAGATGCTCAACATCATTAATCATCAAGGAAATGTAATTCAAAACCACAATGATATATCACCTCACACCTGTTAGAATGGTTTTTATCAAACAGAAATAACAAATGTCAGTGAGAATGGGAGAAAGAGAATACCTGTGCACTGCTGGTGAGAAGCCAGTATGGTGGTTTCTCAAAAAATTGAAAATTGAAACTACCATATGATCCAGCAATTCCACTCCTGGCTATTTATCCAAAGAAATGTAAATACTAATTTTAAAAGATATATGCGCCCCACCCCTAGTCACTGCAGCATCATTTACAATAGCCAAGATCTAGATATAACAACTAAGATATGGAAACAACCTAGGTGTCCATCAATGGATGAATGGATGAGAAAATATGGATTATATGTAGACAGTGGAATATTATTGGCCATGAAGAATTAAATCTTACCATTTGTGACAACATGGATAGGCCCTAAGGGCATTTTACTAATTTAAATAAGTCAGAGAGAGAAAGACAAATACCATACAATGTCATTTATATGTAGAATCTTGGGCAGGGGAAGCTTATAGATACAGAGAAGAATTCTATGGCTGCCAGAGGCAGTGGGTGGCTATGCATGAAAAGGTTAAAGGGGTCAAAAAGTACAAATTTCCTATTATAAATAAATCATATGGTTATAATGTACAGCATGATCGCTATAATTAATACCATATTGCATATTTGAAAATTACTAAGATAAAATCTTAAAAATTCTCCTCACAAGAAAAAAATGTAACCATGTATGTAGATGGTAACTACACTTATTGTTATAATCACTTTTCTATAATATGCAAATATTAAATCATTTCTGAAACTAATATGTTGATTATACATCAATAAAATATAAAACAAATGTGTCAGCTTATTAAATATTTTTAACTAATCTAACAAATTTAGGAATTGAATTTTTTTAATTCAATGGTTTATTGAACTTACTTGTTAACTCATTCAAAATGGTCAAAGGTTTTACATAGAACTATGGTCACAAAACTGGATAACTGATCTTAAAATGGGAAGATTTGAGAAAAACAAAAGAATTCACATTAATAACACTGTGACACACTACATGCACACAAGCACCATGCTAATAATCACATTTCAAATTCTGGCTTATAGACAAAATTCTAAAACTACTGAACTAGACATTTCTAACCAGCCTAACCAGCAACTTTTGCCTAGTAGGGACAACTCTGAAGGAAATGATCATGCAAATAAGTGTGTTCTTTATTGAACTAGGTAGTTAAGAGGCTTTAAAAATATGGTGTCCAGAATCTTTGGTTTTCCACCGTGTGCTTGTGTTTGTGTGTGTGCACCACGTGTGGTAGACATAAGGGTAGTATGGGTAAAGGATGCCAGGGTGTGGACAGAGATCTGTGGAAAGCTGAGTAAGCAAGGAATGCCAGAAGGTCCCACATCTCAAAATTATCCATCGTGTGATTTCCACCATTAGAAACATTATTTTGACTGATGAGTCCTCTTTAAAAAAAATAAAAAATACTCCTTAAGGTTAAATATAATTCATTTATTATGTGAATTATATTAGCAAATGTTTAAAGTTTTTTCTGCTAAAGAGTAGGAAGGACTACCAGCAGTACTATTTTATTGCTGCATTCATTCTCTATTGCTACTGTAACAAATGATCATAATTTGACAACTTAAAGCAACACCTACTTATTATCTCATAGTTCTAAAAGTCAACTATAGCTGTTTTGCTGCTCTGGGTTTCACCAGGCTGAAATCAAGATGTCTGTATGGCTGTATTTTTTTTCAGAAAGTTCTATAAATGAATCTTCTAAGCTGTCATTTAAGTTGTAGGCAGAATTCCATGCAATTGTAGGACTGAGGTCCTGTTTCCTTTCTGTTATTTTCAACTTCTTGAGGCTGTGCACATTCCTTAACTTGTGGGCCTCTTCCTCCAAGTCAGGGACAGTGGGCTGGGTCCCTCTCATGCTTTAAATCTCTCTAATCACCCCTTCTGACAAATCCCCATGACTTCCTCTGCATATCCTCTGCTGTTACTCGTGATTTCATTGGGTCTACTCAAATAACTCAGGATAATCTCTGTATCTTAAAGTCAGCTGATTCATAACTTAATTCCATCTGCAAAGTCCCTTCACAACAGTGCCTAGAGTAGGGTTTAAAACTTAATAACCAGGAAATGAGAATACTGGGTGACATCTTTGGAATTCTGCCATGCACAATGAAGGCAGTCAGGATTTGGGGTCATCTGATGCTTGTATAGACCTGGTTGGATGGTAAGAACACTTTAGGCAGGGATTTTAAAGAGGTTACAAAAGGTAAATTTGGAGGAGAGAGAAACTTAGATCAGAAGGATTCAAAGACAACTTCAGCCTGCTTTATGTTTCCCAAAGTGTTAAGATGCCATAAATATTTCTTTTTCAATTACATAATTTTCCTAACATAATGGAATTTCCTTTAGATTTCTTCAGTTTTATCTTCTTTGCTTATGTCCTTAGAAAATGTAGAAATCTTAGTAATAAAAAGCGACTGTCAGAGACTCAACTGTATACACCTCCACCATCCCCCTCCCTCGTAGGAATCCCACTGCCAATTTAAGATCTGAAAACACGTTTAGCAGGTACCGTCAACCCTCCCCCACCTACGCACTAGGACTGGCAGTGGAGGCACACTCGACACATGACGATCTTGCCATATGGTCTTCCAGCCTGTGTCTGAACACTTCATTGAAGAGGAACTTCCTACTTCATCAAGCACCAGTCCCACTGTAGGACAGCTCTAATTGTTAGAAAATTCTTCAGTAACTTCCAAACTTTATTTTTCAAAGCCACACATGTGCCCCTTGGTAACATGATAATCCTTCAAAGGTTAGATCATGGCTATCAAGTCTCTCTTTACTAATCTATATTTTCTAGGCTAAACATTTAAATTTTCATCTTTTTCTTAGAAGATACTTTCTTCCTTAGACTCTTTTTCATAAGTGGCTACTAAAGTGTACCCTTCTCTGTTACATGGACCTAAAAATAAGAAGGAAAAAAGATTTCAGATGTGATCTGCAGTAAAGATTTTCAGGAAATCATAAATCACCATCCAATGCTACATGCATTCCTTTTTATCTCAAAAATTCCTTAAACTTTTAAATCAATCTTCATTTTACTGAAGTAACATCATTTCCCGGTCGTTTCTCATATATCAGTCACCAATCATCAAAAGGTCAAAAGGGATTATAAATGTACAGAAGCTAATTAAGAAGTGAAAAATAATGAAGACACTTCAAATATTTTTGTTTTCCATAAAATTCATTATTCCTAGAGTTGTAATTTCCAACAGATGATATGAATTACTTCCAGAAATTCTAGTTTAAAAAAACAAAAGGTAAATAGAATTGAAATAATCATGTCATACATTGGTGAACTGTTTCCTCTTAAAAGCATTTTCAAACATTTGTGAATTATTGGTTTTACTTATTTGGGTATTTGTGCCTAAAGAAAATTAAAAGTTGTACATTTTAAATAGGTTAGAAGCTTCATAAAAAACTCCATTCTTTATTATTCTTTCTGCTGATGCTTCATGGGTTTTTATTATAATTATGCCTCAGTTTATTTTCTAACACAACACAGATGTGAAAGTCTCTGGAAAAACTGTAAATATCAGTAAATTAGGGTGATTATAGATTGTCTTTCTTCTTTCTCCTCTATCCCCTTTATTTCTCCATCTCTTCCTATACGGAAATGACTGGTCTCAAAGGAATAAAAAATCAAATGTTACTGCTTTCTCTGACCACTGAACATTTAGAAACATTAAAGTTTTCAAAATATGTGGGAAAGAACAATTTAAAAAGAAAACAGCTCTAATGTCCCAACATTTATAGGTAAATTTTGAGGTAAGACATTCCATTTCTTCATAGATGTTATTATTCATCTTTACTGCTGTAACATTTTTGCATGCATATGGTTTTCACATAATTTTTGCAACAAATTTTTGAGGTGGTTTGACATTTCTGAATTTCATTAAACAAATTCTCTGGTTGTCTTTCTAACTAAAGTACAGCTGTTATGCTAATACTGAAATTATTAAACCTCGATAAGTACTTGCCAGGAGAAAATGTTATTTACATTGTTTTCCTCATCCTGAGTTTATTCTTAATGAAATTGCTCTGGAAGCATCTATCTCCCCACAAGTGCCTGAGGCAATGAAGTCTGATATCATAGCACTCACAGTGCTACATATTTTTCTTAGCTGGTCTTGGCTCTGCTATGTGATCTGATAGGAATGGAGGCTTTGATTACAAGTCGCCTGGGAATATTACCTTATAGAGACAGATTTTACAGTACATCTTCTACTGTGCACAATGCAATGGGAGGTGGCCATGACTCTAACTTGAGTACATTACAGATTCAATCTGAGCTGTTCCCCAGCATTTTCACTTATAATGCAATATCCCGCAGCTTTATTTTGCAATGTGTCTTCGAGAGCAAAATTCACATCATAAATGCTTTACTAAGTTAAACAATACTGCTAGAAAACTGAACAGAAGCAATGGAAGAGGAAATATGATCATCTAAAAGCAGGGGAAGAGGGATAATTCCAAATCAGACTTTAAAAGATACCCATTGTTTGAGACAGGGAAAGACCTCAGAATCATGAAATTTTGAAGTGAAAAAAATGTTTTTTCCCTCCCCGTCCATTACTGTTGCAACATTGCACATTTCACCCCTAGCTCAGGGTATCTAAAATTTTATTTTATTGAAAAGGTATCTTTCTTGACATAAATGAACTAATAACCCTATTTACACAGGAGTCAAACAACTTCATACTATACCCTTCACAGGGTGTTCCATTTACAAAAGAGAACTGGGAGAGGGCTCTGTATTTAACCCAGGAAAGAAATCATGAATGCAAGAATTCCAGATAGTAGCTTGGATTCTGAGCCAGGAAGTTTTCCAGGACTCTCAACTCACATCAAAGAGGCAACTCTTTTTTTTTTTTTTTTTTTCCCTGAGATCACATAATCCTCATTCCTTTTTTCAACGATAGGACATGAGTTCTGAGAGTTTCCAAAGTTACAGTTTGAAAAAAAAAAAACCTCTAAAATCACATGACCTCTGTTATATTTATTTTTTATTTGTAGTTCTAAATTGTCTAAGCAGTTCTGTGCCCTGGTCAGTCCAAAACAGGGGATGGGACGGGGTTTTTCTTGCTCATGGAGCTTCCCAAAGAACAATATTCTCGAAAAGACTTTTCTATTGTGACTATAAATGGAGACATACTTGAAGATTGGCCAGAATCTAAATGGACCTCTAAGGCATATCCATAAAGCACGTTTTCCTCTTTAATGAAGCCCTAAAATAAACTTTAAAACATTTACTCTTCTCCTCCAAGGTGGTTTCAAGGAGAAGGGCTCTAGGAGGTAAGTCAATTTCATTATGTGATTTTAATTTAAAAGGAGCCACACACCCTCCCTCAGGCATGTGAGGAATTATCCAATAAAATGTTTGATGTTAAAAGAAAACCAACAATTCTATCGCTGACTCGAAGTAGATACTTTTGTAACTATTGAAACTTTCTGTAAACCCTCTACAGAAAGGAGACAGAGGCAGGTAACTGACCTGGGACTTCCTGTCTCAGTCTCCATTGTACTCATTGATTCATTTCCTAAATGGCTTAACCCAAAAAGAAAACCATCTGAGTGAGCAACACTAATGTTCCTAAGGTCAAAAATCTCCGTTAACATTCATCTGACTGGGAAAACTACAAGCAGTGAGAAAAATCCTGTTTAATGCAGTAAAAGGGATGCTATTGACAAAGGTAATAAAGGCGTAATGAGATTGTGGTCATCACCGGTGAGCGGTTAATCAGATCAAGCGGTAATGTAAAAAGCAGCTGTCACACAGAAAGAAATCCTTCTTGTCCCAGCCAAGAGGAGCTTGGCAATTCAAAACAGCAGTGTTAGTTCCTTGCAGCAACCCGATTACAGGTTCCGTTTGAAACTAAGCTCAAAGGAAAAAATCGGAAGGAGAAACAGAGGGTTGAAAAACTGACAAGTGACCTCCACATTCTAGGCCAGGAACTAGGGAAAGGTCCAGGTTAAGGACTGATTGTGAAGCCAGTAGGAGAGTGATGCCTTATCTCTTTAGATTTCATAGGCCAGTATTTAACCCCTTGCCAGAATCATCATTCTTTTAGCATAAGACATTCTCAAAAATTTTTTTCTTCCAAGATTCTTATAATGTCCAATGCCCTCTGAAACATTTCATAAGTATATTTAGAGAGAAAATTCCACATTAGTTCAATTAAAATGCACACTCTAGGTTTGTTTTTAATTATCTTCAGTCCAACTAGGTAATTTTAATGGGCCCATCCAAGTACTCTGAAGAACTAAGAAAAATTTTAAGATAGAGTTCTCACCTTTGAGGAACTTACAACTTAGATGGCAATAAAACATCAGAAAATTCTCAACAAAGATTATGACACTGCTCTCCAGAGGCTGCCTGAGGAAATCTCTGTCACCTTCCAGGTAACCATAGCCTTTCTCATTCCTGTCCACCTAGCCTCATCTTTCTCATCTTTCAAAATCCAACTTTCCAGGTGAAGCCGTTAGACAACAAACATCTTAAAAACTATACAAAACTTAGAAATAAGGGGAAAAAAATAAACTGTAAGCCCTTGCAATATTGTACTGAGAATAGGTCTTCCAAAAGATTGTTTGTTTAATTCTTTAAGATAATATGTCTGTTTTGGTTTAGAATTTGTTATTGATTATATTCCAGATATTAAGTTACACATTAACTTTTAAACTTTTGTTTAGTAGAGGTGCAAATTATTTCCATCTGGTAGATAATACAAACTCAAAATTAGAGTTGTATTACCCTGAAATGTCTCCAAATTAGTGAGCTTATATCAGAATGCCTTTCCCTACTAAGTATGTAAATATGTATTTCTCAAATGCCCAATGAACCAGCTTTACTATCTTGCTGGTTTCCTAATAAGTGTGTTGAATAATATTTGACGTGCTTAATCTTTGAGTCATGTTTTTAACTTTTGTTAAATGTAAAATGATGAATGCACCATTATTTATATGTTCGTTGCTATGTTGTTTATAAAAGTAATTAGAAATAAATGAAATATCTATCAGTAGGGAATGGGTAAGTAAATAATGGTATACATGTGAAAGAATGACTAGGCAGTTATTTAAATTAATTATCTGAAGTTATTAACATTAAAATAATTCAGTGACATTGAAAAAGGAGGCTTCCAGAACAAAGAATATACATGGTATAATTCTTTCCCAGTACAACTGATAAATGTATCTCTGTATGGAGACGACTAGAAGGGTATTCACCAAGATATTCATAATGATTGTCTCTGAAAATGGATTTCATATAACTTTTATAACCTTATTTGTACATCTTCTTCTTTGTACTTTCCCCCTACCAAAAGAAAGTATTATTTTTACAAACTAACAGCCAATCTAAGGGCCATTTCCTAAGTTGGGAAAGGCATGTCTCTGTTGACAGCCTGTGTAAAGTGGACCCCTTTGTTTTGTGGCCCACTAGATAATGCCTGTACTTCTAGGAGAGCGTCTTTTAAGATTTCAGTGCTCTAACACAGGCCCCTCCATACTAGACCATGAACACATCAAGAACCACAGTGCGCCTAGTTCATCTGGATAGACCCAGTGTGACATAAAAACACATCTTTGTGTTTGAGGGATAGCCTATAAGTTATAGCAATCCCCAGCTCAGTCTTAAACTGTTCCAATTGTTTTGACTAGGTACTCCCTTGGTTTCACAATGTCATCCTCTTTAATAGCAATCTTCACCTAAAATTTGGCTATTTCCCCCAAATCTCAGGCAGTAGCTGGAACAACAGTAGCTAGTCTAGATCAGTCTAGCCCTTCCCCTTTGTACCTAGAGCCTCATCTTCATATTTCAATGCTGGTAGGGTCCCCGAAAACTAAAAACACAGCTCCCCAAATGGACGCCAACCACTACAAAATGGTTTGATGAGTTTGTAGCTGTTCTACACTGGCCGGACCCCAAGCACCGATCGATGACTGAACTTCATCTCATCTTAGGAACTGTGGTTAGGACCACTTTTATTCATTCACTCATAAAAATATATACATATCTCAAACATCAACTGCATGCCGGGCACATGACTGGGCTCTGGAGATCTCAGTGTGAACAGGATAAAGTTGGTTCTTTCCATCACTGAGCTTACAGTCCAGTTAGGATAATGACAGTTTCCTCAGCAATTACAAGTGCACCACAGGATCAAAAAACAGACTACTTTCTACTGGTGGGTTCAACCCCTGGAGTATAGTCGCTCTAGCCCTTTACCACTCTCCACAAGCAACTCATGACACCAGCTTTCTTCCTCCTTTCCCCTGGCTTTGTTAATGAATTCTCTATTACCTTTCACCTGAGTTACTTTATTAAATGTCCACATGACACAGAGGGAAAATCTTTAATGTGCATTCACCTCGTACCCTCTTCCTTTAGGATATTCAGGACATCCTAATTCTTTCTGAAAAGAACATAAAAAAATTCCTTATAAAAGCAAAGTTAAAGATCCAATGTCTATCCCATACGCATTGAACAATCGCTGTATGCCAGCCACTGTGTTAGGAGTCGCCATGAAAGAGCTCATTACCTGTATTTGTAGGACAAATTCCCTGAGTTGTTTTTTTAAGACACATCTGTAGTGAAAAAGCTCCATGCCTTTCCCCAGGGATGTTTGTGATTAAAATGCTTTTTGAAAAAGCAAACATGAGGAAGAGAATTTGTGGACCATCAAGGCAATAATTTTAACTGAACAATTTAGAGTCAAATAAAACTCATGACTCAGGTTTTGTTAATATTGTGCTTTAGCCTATATATTTCTACTAATAATTCAGTGACCTAAAAAACTTACCTAGGGGTAAAGTGATACTGATCACATATTTCCCAATATGAACACACAAAAGATTTCTCAGTAATGTAAGTCAGAATCATTAAGGCAGAAACCTGTAAGAGATTCTTGACCAAGCCTTCTTGATTTTTCTCCTGGTCATTTCTTTTTTTTCCCTCCATTTTCCAAAGCAACCATTGTAGTACAAGATACCCTCACCCTCATATCTCATCTGGACCACTAAAATAAACTGCTAAGGAAATCTCCATGGAAAACCTTCTTACTTTCCTCTTATCTGCTCTCCTAAATGGGCATAAGATCATGGTACCTTGTATAGAAAAACCTAAAGACGCCACAAAAAAAAAAAAAAAAAAAACCAAACAAACAAAAAAAAAACTGTTAGGTTTAATCAATGAATTCAGTAAAGGTTCAGAATACAAAATTAACATACAAAAATCAGTACTGTTTTTATATAACAACAAATTATCTGAAAAAGAAAGAGAAAATTATTCCATTTACAATAGCATCGAAAACAATAAAATACTTGGGAATAAACTTAGCCACAGAAGTAAAATATCTCTACATTGAAAAATACCACACACTGATGAATGAAATCAAAGAAGACACAAACAGAAATTATCCCATATTTATGGCATAGATATTCACATGCAAAAAAATGAAACTAGACTCCTATCTTACACCACTAACAAAAATTAACTAGAAATGGATTAAGGACTTACACATAAGATTTGCATCCATGAAACTCCTAAAAGAAAACAGGAAAATAGCTTCTTGACCTGGGTCTTGACAATGGTATTTTGGCTACGACACTTAAAGTACAAGCAATAAAATGAAATAAAATTTTTTTAAAAAGCAAAAGAAACAATCAATGAAGTGAAAAGACAACCCATGGAATGGGAAAAAAATATCTGCAAACTATATATCTGACAAAATATATATTTTAAAAACTCATACAACTCAATGGTAAAACAACAAATAATCCAATTTACAAATGGCCAATGGGCCTGAACAGACATTTTTCCAAAGAACTTAGCAAATGGCCAACATGTATATGAAAAGATGATCAACATTATTAATCATTAGGGAAATGCAAATCAAAACCACATTGAGACATCTCTTCATGCCTGTCAGAATGGCCAGCATCAAAAAGACAAGAGATAACAAATGCTGGTGAAGATGTGGAGAGAAAGGAACACTTGCACACTGTTGCTGGAATTGGAGACTGGTGCAGCCACTATGGAAAAGTGTATGAAGACTCCTCAAAAAATTAAAAATAGAACTACCACATGATACAGCAATTCCACTTCTGGGAATAAAAAATGAAAACGCTGACTCAAAAAGATAGCTTTCCCCCCATGTCTATAGCAGCATTAGTCACAACAGCCAAGACATGAAAACAATCTAAATGTCCATTGATAAATGAATAAATAAGTTATGGTATATTATTCGGCCATAAATAAATGAGGAAATCTTGCCATTTGCGATAACATGGATGGACCTTGAGAGGCATTATGCTAAGTGAAATAAGTGAGATAGATAGAAAGACAAGTACTGCATGATATTACTGATATGAGAAATAATAAATAAAAACTCAGATGGCACTATATGCCATACACCTGAAAATAAAATAGCATTGAATGTCAACTATAATTGAAAAAAACACAAACTCAGAAAAGATTTCAGATTTGTGGTTATTGGAGGCAAGGTTGGGGAAAGGGGCATTGGAGGAAGGTGGTCAAAAGGTACAAACTGCCAGTTATAAGATAAATGAGTTCTAGGGATGTAGTGTACAACATGATGGCTACAGTAAACATGAAAGTCAAGGGAGTAGATTCTAAGAGGTCTCATCATGAAATGTTTTTCTTTTTTCCAATTTTTTTTGTTGTATCTATGACAAAATAGATGTTAAACTTATTGCAGTAATTATTTCACAATATATGTAAGTCAAACTAATATGCTGTACACTTTAAACTTATACAATGATGCATGCCAACTATAACTAAATAAAACTGGGGAAAAAAAGATTGTCATCACCTACATAAAAGCTTGCAAGGCCTTTCCAAGGCCGTTAGGCAAAGACCAGTCTTTAACACAACCTGCAAGGTTTCAAGGATTATCCAGCCCTAGGCTTTTTCCAACCATATCACACACTATTCCCCATCTGCCAGCCCTATGAGGCCAGGGTGTTTTTGTTCTTCATTTCATGAAACCACATTGATTTAGTATTCATTAAATATTTGTTTTATCAATGAACAGATAATTGGGTATACCTATTGGGTTTTAAAATAGCAAATACTTTAATGCATTATTTTCCTTTGTACCATAAAATACATAAATATGTTCTGAATAATGTAGCTTTGAAAACTTGAATTTTTGTTTTGATTTATACACACTTTATTCAGTGTGAGTATATATTAAAAAGAACTATTTCACAAATCAATATGATATGTAGACTCATTATTCAAAGTTAAAGCACTTTCAAAACAGGGATGGTTGTGCTGTATTCCAAATTTTTTTTGGAAATATGTCAATTCACCTGAAATGTACAATGGAGTATACACTGACATTAATTGCTAAGTAGTTGAGCTCCAGAAAATTCTTTACCTAATCTACAGAAATACAAGTAACCAATTTGGTGAATAAAATGTGTCCCTCTGAATAAAATAATTAAAAAAGATGTTTGCCATTAGGAAAGAAAGACCACAAAGACTTTCTTGGAAGCAATGAATCACTCTTAATTTGAGCAACAGCAAATAAGAGAATATCAGATTTCTAGTCCTTTGAATCAAGTGGCTTTACCGATGTATGACAGCAACAAAGTACTGAAGAAAGCATAGAAAGAAACTGTTACACAACTCTGCTTTGGGAAATTTCAAAACTTCAGGCCTAACAAAGCTTACTTGATTTTATTGTTTGTAAGCGATAATCACTATTTATCATTTCAAGTGTTGTCTGTGTCCTCATCCAGTAACTCGACCCTACAATCCCTCTGTTCTTCAAACTAGGAGGAGCACCCACATCCAACCTCTTTCTTACTCCTGCTTTTTCCTGCCCCGTTAGCTGTTTCTTCATTAACCTCCTTGGACATGCCAGGCAACCAAGAAGTTGAAGAGTCTAGAAACCTCTCTGTTTTGTGTGAAGTTAGAATTGGCAGAAGTGGAATTAGAAAATGTATGGAACACATATATGATAGGCTCTTTCAAATATCTAGACTCTAAAATGGAAGATGCCCTTAAAGATATGCCGACAGCAGCATGAGCTTCTGCTGGTGAAACTGAGCCTTGTTTGTGACAGGCGTGCGTGAAAATCTGTTGGATGAAGAGGGGAAATACTGTAATTTTGTTAACAAGTTACTGAAAGTGTTTTACTAACAAGGAAGCAACCTGTTATTTTCATGAAAGAATTAGTTACTTCCTTTTCCTACCAGCAGCTTGCTTTCTTCAATGTTGGGGAAATAACTATACTGTGATTCAAAAATGGGATACTTACCTATGTAAATAGTGAACAGAAGAAATCCTAATCTTCTGTAGTTAAGGGATACTGAGATGCTGGCAATCACGATAAAGTAGAAAGGGTTAAAGAAAGACGATGTGTAATCAGATGCAGTGAAATCTCAGCACACAGGCATTGAACGTCTGCAATTTAACAACATATGTTTGGCAAACTAAAAAAAAGGCAAGAAAAAGAACTAACAATTTAAATAGTGGGGGTGGATCCACCCAGCTAATTTCCCTCTGTGACCATGTGCCTCAGAGTGTGCTGGATGAAGGTCAGAGCCATGAATCAATCTGCTGTTCCTCAGTCTGGTCTTTGTTCCCTTAAGTTGGTGTGGTTTTGTGTGGGCTTCTTGTCACTTGGGGGAGAATCTAGTGAGAAAGGACAGGCCTTTTACAATATGACCCTAAGTGCAACCTGACCACTGCATCTGGTACTCAAGAAAAAAAAAAATATTCTACAGCACTGAAGAAAAAAAAAAAAGTCTAGTGTTGTTATTTAGCAAGAAATGGTGTTCCTGACTCCAGTATGACACCTTCTTAAAGACCTTGTAAAATACAGTGCTGAAATTCACATGACTGACCTAGGTTTGTGGTTGTTTTCTATTCTATCAAGTTATATAGTAGGTTACTGTCATCACAAATATCCCATGAGAGAAAAAAGAAATTCATTCATTTAGGGTCTATAAAGTGTGAGTTTAGTAAAGGATTGAAGTAAAACTCAGAGTTCTTATTTTGTCTTGGACTTATACCTTGAAGAAAGTTATTTGCCTCTCTTGGGTTTAGTTTTCTCTCTTATCTGATTAATATGAATTTCTCACTTCAGTTTGTCTCTCATGGCCATTGTGTTAACTGAGCTCATACCAATGAAGGCATTAGAAAGAGTAAATACTATATTAACCTAACGGGTTAGCATATTCATTCTAGAAAGAAGAGTAAGGAGTATTTTTCTAGGCCATAAGACATCATGCCTCAGTCAGTAGTACCAATTATAAAAATATTTTTTACTCTTAGTTCTTTTTTTTCCATATACTTTTAGTTTGTCAAATTTTACAAAAAGAAAAAAAACTGCCAAGATTTTGTTTGAGATTGCATTGAATCTGTAGATGAACTAGAGAACTAACCACTTTATAATATTGAGACTTCCAATACTAGACTCAATAATAATGTGGTAAATTCTTCTATTAATTTCTCTTAATGATCTCTTGTAGGTTTCCATATGGACGTAGTGCATATATGTCATTCAATTAATTCCTAATTGATGCTTAATGAAGCTATGAAAAATGATATCACTTTTGAAATTGTCTTCAATCTATTTTTGCCAATAGGTAAAAATATGATCAATTTTTGTTATATCAGTATATTAAAAGAAACCTTGATAAATTCACTTAAATTTAAGTATGATGATCATTTTGTTTTCATACACAGAAAATTAGGTATCCTGTGACAAATTATGGTTTTATTTCTTTCCAATGCTCATGACTTTTATATTGTTTTCTTATCTTGTTACATTGACTGGGACTTCCAGTAAGATACTGAATAAAAGTGATTCCCAATGTCACGGAAAAGCTTTTAATATTTTATCATTAAGCATATTTGTTGTTTGCTAGTATCCGCTAGAGTGGAAAATATGTATACCTATGATACAGTGATTCCACTCCTAAGTATATATATGTTTACTATAAAATTATAAGAATTAGCATTATTTATACTGGCCTCAAACTTTTAGAAACCACTAATATAACGATCAATAATAAAAATGGATAAATTGTGGCAGACACCCTGAAATACTACATAAAGAATGAACTCACCATAGCTACATATAAAATCAATCTCTTAAGAGTGAACAAAAGGCGGCAGATACAAAAATGTATAATCTGCATGATTCCATTTATACAAAATATCAAAATGAGGTGGAACTAGTCCATACTCTTAGAAGTTAGTGTAACAGTTATCACTAGAGGAGGAAGTGAATGAAAAGGACAGGAAAAGACTTCTGGGGGTTAGGGGTTGATAATGTTTTGTTTCTTGATCTAGCTGCCAGTTCCACAGGTGTGTCAGCATGTGAAAATTCATTGTGCTTAACATTTATGGTTTGGGCATAAATTCCTATTTTAAAATCCAAAAAAATGAGGCTCCACTAATTTCTAGATAAAACCCCAAGTCAGCAAGGCCTATGAGGTCCATAGAACACCTCACAACCACCACTTGCTGCCACCCAACCTTGTGCTCTATGATCAAGCCACATAATTATAACTACCTAAGCACTCTATGTACTCATCCCATTCATCATTTCCCCTTGATAACATTTATCAGAGGCAGTGTAGAATAGTCATAAAAGCACTGACTGGGAGAAATTTGCCTGGGTTTGAACTCAGCTATGCCACTTCTTAGTTTTGTGATCTTAAGCAACTTACATAACAGTTCTGTGCCTGTTTCCTCATCTATAAAGTAGAGATAGTAACAGAGATGTGTCATAGATTTTGTTCAGATGCCATCTCTGTGTCTTATCTGCATGGTTAAATTTGGGGTTCCTACTCTGTTCTCAGTCACCCAGGGCTAACTTCCCTATCATAGCTCTAACTGAACGGCATTATAGATATACGTTAGTTTGCTAGAGTTGCTCTATCAAAGTATCCTCAACTGGGTAGCTTTAACAGAAATTTCCTCACATATTAAAGGCTAGAAGTGTTAAGATCAAGGTGTCAGTGGGGTTGATTTCATTCTGAGGCCTGTTTCCTTAGCTTGTAGATGACTTTCTACTCCTTTTATCTTCACAAAGTCTTTCCTCTCTGCATGTCTGTGTCCTAATCTCCTCTTCCTACAAGGACACCACTTATACAGGATTAGGGCCCACCTCATTTAAATTTCTCTCTTTAAATACCCTACCTTCAAATACACTTACAATCTGAGGTACTAGTGGTTAGGACTTAACCATATAAATCTGGGGAGACCCAATTCCACCCATACCAAGGTATTTATTCATCTCTCTCTCTCTTCTTTTATTCTGACATAAAAGAAGAGGAGGTTTGCCTTACTGCCTATTTATATCCAGCTCCTAACAGTATCTGCTGCTGTAGGAGACTCTTAATAAAGAGGAGGTACAGAGGGAAGGAACTTTTTGGGAATGAGCTCTTGGGAGCAAAACTTGTCATTTCTCGAAAGGCACTGATGGTCTAAAGAAAGTAAGAGAGCTCCAATCAAGTAAGTGATTAGAGTTGAAAAGTTAATGAATGCAATATACTGGCCCAATTGGGGCTGACAAAGGCATACCTATAATTCTAGATTAATCAAAGTAAAGCTTGACTTTTCTTAATAATAGTTCTTTAATATTAATTATCTAGTAACTAACTCCTACCTCTGTGCGTTTTGGGATGGAAGCCAACAGGAATGACCTTCATAATTTCCTTTATTTTTAATTTAACTGTTTTTAATAGGCAATTCATTTAGATTAAAATAACAATAAGATATAGATTAAGAAATCTTCCTCACTCTTGCTCTTGTCTACTCTCTTCTATACTCTTTTTTCTTTAAGCAGATGAGAACACATATAAAAATATATTTTATCCCTCATTCTTTTTTAAACAAGTGGTAACATACCATACACACACACACACACACACACACACACACACACACACACACACAGACACACACTGCTCTGAACTTTGCTTTCTACATTTGCCGAGATATCCTGGAAAACTTCCCATATCCACAAATAGAGGCCTTCCTTGTTCTTTTGTCCAGGTGTGTGGTATTTCACTCTATGTATGTTTTCTTTAGCTTCTACTGATAGGTACTTGGAATGTTTCCCATTAGTTAATATTAAAATAATTCTAAAACGGATAACTCTATCTATATGTCATTTCAAACATATGCAAGTGTGCCTAAAGAGTAAATTCTGGGTGTGGGTTTGTAAGGTCAAAGGTTAAGTGACTATAATTTTGATAAATCTTTCCTGCGCTCCATAAGGTTGTACCTCTTCACATTCACAACAGCAATGTATGAGAGAGCCTATTTCTCCAGTCTCACCAACAAAAATATTAACCTTTTGAGTATTTGCCAGACTGATAGACGAAAAAAATGTTTCTCAAGGATAAGCAGTTATAAGCAAGGCCCTACTGTCTTACAGGGTATTTGATCTGACAAGTAAATTTCACTTAATGTTAGAGCTATATTTTTTAATTGTCTTGATTTCCAATTTATTAGTGTTGGCTACCCCTGATGAAATAAAACAATGGAGGAAAAAAAATGGAAGAAAGAAAAGACAATGGGAGGATGATGCGAGCGACTTTCAGGGACTCAGTTCTGGAAGTGCTCCATATTTTTACTCAAATGCCATGGCCCAGATCCAGCCAGTTCCCATGGAAATGCAAAGACAGCTAGAAAATGATGTCCCCAGCTGAATATCCACTTCCCAGAAACAACTCTACGCTGTGTGTGAAAGGAGGAAATGGCCTCTGGAAGGCCGCTGGTGGGCTTTGCTGTGTCTGCTGCTGCTTGCCTTTCAGTGCTTCATCCAAACACTGAAATTGATCACATAAAACTAGTTTCATTAAGCTGTGGAAATGCATTATTTTTAATATATATCTACCTCCCATAACAATTTCTTCAAAGTGGGTAATCCTCTAAGCTCATTGGCCTCAATGCCCTTATTTGAAAAACAAGAAAATTGAATTAGATCTTTTCCAAGGATCTCCCAAGCACCAACCACATGAATCTGGGATTGTTATGGTTTAATGTGCCTTACAGTGAATGAGTTGTTTGGCATAAGTCAAATCTCCTACCAACATCAGAGTAATTTTTCAGTTACTTCCTTCCTCCATCTCTCCTGAGGTCCCCCCCAAGGAATATGGCCTTGTCTTAAAAGGAGACTAATGTTAGGGAGGTAAAGACTAGTAGTATAGCCTTAATCTCTTTATACTTCTCAAATCAAACAAATTTCCAATTTGCTGCTGATTGAATTAGTGAGCCATAATCTTATTAGATAAAGGTTTCAGTTATTCAAGTTCCAGAATACAAGTTCATAAAGTACCTACTCTGTGTCTAATATTGAACTGTACTGGAGGCACAAAGATGAAAGACAGAATTTAAACCCAGAAGGATTTTATGCTCCGATTTAAGAATTCAACATTAAAGGGATAAAAGGTATAAAAAGAACTCCTGATCCAAAAGAGCTTATCATTTCTTTTATTATATTAGGTACACCCACATGGCAAGATAATATGAAACCACAGATGGTTTTCTGCCAAGATGAGTAAATGAGGAGAGCAAACAGTGCAAATGAGACAATGAGAGGCCTGAGTAGCTTTTGTAACATCAAGGTGCAGTTCAAACTCTTTGTAATGTGAAACATGAAGGAAGCAGAAGCCTCAGTAAGCAATTCCTTGCCATGCAAAGCAAACTTAGCCTGTCATGGGGTTCTGCCATCTAATGGGGCTGAGGTCAAGGCTTTTTTCATTTCTACCCATAATCAGCACCTTGGTCTATGGTGGGAAATATACGCTTGTCAATCATGTGTTCCTATCAGGAGAGAGACTTAAATCCACATAGTCCAAGACCATCTTTTCAATGACGGATAAAATTCAAAAAGATCAAAGATCATACATGCCTGGAATAGATGGAATTAAGAAAAATGCCATTAATTTCACCTCCATCTTTCTCCTGTTGACACAGTTGACAGTCCAGGGCAAATAATATATGCTTTTCCATTGTGTGCCTTACAAAAAAGCCAGTTACCTGTAATTGGGGTACTAAGTCCTATTAAACCCAGGTTTAAGAAACTGCCCCACACACCCCCATCTGTCCCCACATTCCTCAGGTGCCATCAGGTAACAGATTATAGTTATGCATGATTTTCAGAACCAAAGCCATTTTTAAAGAGTTAACAATTATGTAACAGTGTAGTTTCCAATACTGTAAATAAAGCAATAGAGGAATTACTAATCCAAATTTATAGGCAAACTGAAGTGCAACTTGGTTACATTACAAGCCCAAGTTCAGATGTCCTCAGTGAAGAAGTCAGGACTGGAACACAAGTATTTTGTTCTAAGTTCAGTGGGTTTTTCCCTACCATATCTTGCTGTTTTTTTCCTACCATATCTCATCTTTCTTCTACCCTACAGCAGAGAAACTGGTGGTCAACAGAACGGTATATACAGGTCAATGTTACAACACTCAGAAACACAAGTCTCCATATGTGGTCCAATACTTGAAAAGTACCAATTAGGTCTAAAAGGAAGTGCAGCTTTATCTTGTCCAGCCGCATCATTTTACAGGTGATGACGCAAAGACTCAAGGACCGTAGGTAATTTACACAAGGTTAAAATTTAATAGCATTCTCATCTCCATGTCCATAATTTACATTAAACCATGAATGTGCTGGATATTTTGTCACATAATTTGCTGCCTCAAATCCTTCCTATCATTGCTGATAACTGTTTAAAACAAACTACCTTTCTCTTTTGGTTGTGGTTAATTCATGCTCCTTGACACTTCTCTCCTAATCATCTTCTCACCCTTCCTGTGTCCTCACTCAGACTGAATGTGATCCTCAGAGTGAAAATAAATCCACTCAGCCTTGTGGGAAATCTATCCAGGAAACCCTAAGTAGATGGAAAGGGATAGCAGCTAGTGCTAAGTATGAATTGAGCACAAATATTTAAAAAATTGCTGAATAGAGACCAGAATATAAAATGAACAGACTGGCCTTAGCCAGAAGTGCAGTGACTGCAAAATAAGGATGTTTTAAGGGATCTTGAAATATATGACCTCCACTTGGAAGATACTGTTATTACTACATTACTATATTCAATAATGAGACTCGTTTATTTCATTACATTTCTAATGTGCCTGGGATGATTAGAGGGATGGGGTTCAGGAATATGTTATTTATATGTGAGTGGGGTACAATTTAATTAAATTGTTCTCCTAACACATATTTGAGTTCAGCCCCAGGAGGAGTTTAATAGCTGTAACTAGAAACATAGAAAGTAATTTTGAAAGGTGGGCAGTTCTGGAAAGGGCAGGCTTGCCCTAGGGAAAAGCAGCATGAGGTTCGACAATATAAGAACATTGATCCATAGGGAGGCAGGTCACAGAGATGAGACATGAGAAAGGGAGAGGATGTTACAAAAGTGGGAGATGGGGCTGAAAGGAGCTGGGAGGCAGCCAAAGGCTTGTCCAGGTAAGGTCCCCAATTTTCCAAATTTCAAATCTGACAGTTTCTTATGTTGGTTTAGAGGTCTCTGGAACTTGATGAAGATTTAAGGCCTCTTGCTTCTTTATTTTCCTCCTGGATAAAGTCTGTCAGACACTTTACCTTCCCACAAAATAAACAGAAAGGTTTATGAGGGGGAGTCAAAGCAATATAGTACTGTCAATGAAGACAAAGCTGCCAGACACCCACCCTCACAAGTCACTCACAGTGGCTGCCAGCTGGGAAGGAATGTTTTTAAATTGTGATTTGGCTCTCTTGACTTCATGAGGTTTTATTAACCCCCTCTAGCAATAAGCAATGGTTTCCATTTGAGAACAATTCTTTTCTACTAGAAGAAGAGTATGGCTGAACCATGGTCAGAGGGTCAAGGGTCTAGAAGCCAGGCAAAGCAATCTTGGTCACTGTGTTGACTAATTAATACATGATCGTTCTAAAAGGCAAGCCTGATTGTATTTCTTCCCTGTTCAAGCTTTTGGTGACTTCCAGTGCCTAACCGGTAAGAGCCACACTCCTCAGTGTAGCTGCTGGGGCTCAGGCCTCATGGACCCACACTCTACCCAAGTGGAGATCACCTTACCCCTCACCACCTCCTCCAGTGAATTTCTTGTGTGTTTCTAGTTACTGCTTAGACAAGCACCTGGTACATATGAGATGCTCAATAAATGTCCATAAGGTGGGATATGTTTATTCAAGAAGAACATGTGGAATGAAAAGTTCATTGAATTAACATCAGTATTTAGAGGTTTCACTCATGATCTTGCCCTCTAATTTGTTCTTTGACCTTAAATAACTCACATAACTTTTCTAGGCCTCATTTTCCTCATCCCTAGAAAAATTTGAAGATCAGGATGATAGGTCAAGGCCTGCTTAAGAAAAGTCTTAATGTTCAACTTAAGAATTGAACATTTTTCTGTAATAACAGTAAACTCTAATAGGGGACCAATCTATTGTATTAATGGTTAAAAATAAGATTTATATTGAGTTCTGGCACAATGTCTAATATACAGTAAGCCTCAAAACATGGCAGCTATGACTGCCCATTATATTAAAATCTTACTGTAATATAAATATCATTTCTAAGTATTTAACCACTTACTAGATTTAGGGTTTTGTTTCTAATTTTCTCTATTTAAAACACTGTAATAAATCTTTTAATGTATTTTTATTTACTTTTATATAAATATTATTTTTTAAAATAAATCTTGAAGGAAATAAAGGTTTTTAAGGTTTTAATACATACTGTCAAAACTCCTCAAGAGTTGTACCAAATTTCCCACCAGGTTTGTGTGAGATTGTCATCTTTCTACACCATCACCAGCAGTACATGTTAGCAATTTAAATCTTTGCCAGTTTGGTGAATAAAAAGTTATCATTGTTTATACTTGGTATATTTTCAATTACCAGTGAGGTTAATTTCCTTTTCACATTCATTAATAATTTATTTCTCCTGTTCTGTAAGTTATCTCTTTATGATCATTATACTAAAACACGTTTCGTCAGCCAAAAAAAAAAGAAAAAGAGGACAACAGTCATGCTATAAAGTGTTTAAAATGCACATAATCTGGAAAGTTTATCTCACATTTTTTTCTTAATCATTTACTATTTCATAACGTTTTCTCAAACAAAATATTTCTTCTCCATTGCATGTCTATTTCTTTCTGCCTTTTCCAGTGTTCTGTCCTAGTGTCCCCTCCTCCAGAAAATGTCCCTGGCTTTTTTTTTATGTTGCTTTTTCTAACTAGTCTATAGGTACTTCAGGTGCAAGGACTGGATTATTCTTTATAATGTACAACCTGCAATATCATCTTCAAGACAAGGCTTGCAGCAGGTCCTCATTGACTGGAAGATTCCCCATTGCCAGTTTCATTAATTATTCAGACTTAGTGAAGAGAAGGATAAACAGGAACTCTGTGGCCAACTCACAGGATGAAGCCCACTCTCCTACGGCCAATGCTATCTGATACACTAATGGTATTCATTATATTTTACTTCATTATATATTACATCTTTACCAATATTCAATAATTGGTAGTGTAGTTCTAGCCTGAGTTTGAGCACCTGAGAACCAGGAGCACAGATGGTCGAAGCCCCAGTCTGAGGACACAGCTTGGCTGATGCCACCCATGCTGGGGAGGGCCATCTGCCTTCCTTGGTCCATCAATTCACATGCTAATCTCTTCCAGAAATATTCTTATGGACATTCCCAGAAATAACGTTTAACCAGATTATCTGGGCATCTCTTCACCCAGTCAAAGTGACACACAAATTTAACCATCACGATCTCCTAGTATCTGTGATCAGTTTTGCTAGAAGCAGGGAAGTAAGGCAGAAATATCCATGTTCTCAAAACCTAAGGCTGCCCAAGACCTAGCAATTTACCACCACCACAAAAAAAAATCTCAAAACATGACCATAGGGCTAAAAGTCATTTTGAGTAACATGGATATCTTCTTAAGTGTCAGTTAAGTAGTCTGAATAAGAGAATGTTAATTGGACTTTATTTCACCAGGCATATTTAATGGTGTTTTAGGGCCTGGGGTCAATCTGTTGAGATGGTTTGAGGACACAGGCACAGTTAACACTTGGAGCTCTGAAGATGCCCTGCCCTCCTTATGTCCTTAGAGCCCAAGACGGAACCAAGGCCTAGGTCTGAGGTTCACAGAGGCTGCAGCAACTCCTGGCATGCTGAAATAATTAAATTCCAGATCAGAATGTTGAACCTTACAAAACAGGCAAATTAGTGAAGAAAAAAACTTATTGATGGCAAAACAATCTATTTTTTCTATCTGTAGAATGTGGATTATTTTATCTAATTAATTTCCCTAATTGTTAGTTTTAAATCAACTGATAGAAAAGCTCTGAAGCGGAAAGAGGTTTTATACATTATGGAATTTAAAAGTCAGTATTAAAGAGTCTGACCACTGAAGATGAATTCAAAATAAAGATATAGTACAGCATGATTCAGCTGCAAAACTCAGGAGAGCCCTGGCTTAGAGGTCCCCTTCTGCTTTCTAATTAACTATACAACTCTGCACAGGCTACTTAATCTCTCGCAGTCTCATTTCCCCACTATATGGTTGTACTCTGCTATTGTTATGATTTCTTTCCTTCTGGAATCCTGACACTCAATATTCTAGTTCTGGCTTTAACAAAGAACATTCTTTTGTTGTTTGTTTGTTTTTTTGTTTGTTTTTGTCCCTTTGTGGACTTACCTATAATGCAAAGATGGCAAAAAATTTTTCGCCTAAATATAAGATCATGGCTGTATAATTACTAGGAAAAGCTCTAAGTTTTCACAAAGGTAAAGTAATGCCATCATTATCACCATTTTTCAAACTAGCTTTATAAAAGACTAGAATTCAAGACTCTATAGGTCACTTGGTTGTATCTTTTAGGAAAGTGTCTTGGTCTTGCCTGGATTCTTCCAGAGAGAAGCAGAATAAAGAGCTAGCTCGGGGCGGGGGGGGGGGGGGGGGG
>CM053504.1:68073003-68110701 GCA_028627145.1 Eidolon dupreanum | reverse complement strand
TAAGAAAGCCAAAGCACTAAGAAGTTAAATGCCATTTCTAAACTTGCCCAGTCCTTTTAGATGACCTGGAATTAAAATAAACCTAGATATCCTAACACATGGCCTGCATTGGTCAGGAAATGGCAGAGTTCCTGACATCTACTCCTGATTGCCTTATTTCCCATCCCTATGAAGCTTTTCCCTGCTCCCTAGGGGGTACAATCAATCCCTCCTCGGGGATTTCATAATTTTTCTTATAAACATTTAATAAAACACATTCACATAGTTATTTACTTATTATGCTCCTTATTGAACTACAAGGTTTTAAGCCCAGAAACCACAGTTCTAACCATAGGCCCTGACATGAGCAGGAGCTCAGCAAATGGTCATTAAATAAATGACCAACAAAAGGTCTACCAAAAGTTTAGAAGAGTGAGGAGCAAAGACAGGGGGGTAGGGAGGAGAGAAAAGAAGGCAGGGAGAGAGAGAGAGGAGGGAGAAAGGCAGGCTGGCTGCTGCTGTCTGACCATGTTTCAAAGCCAAAAAGCATTGTGCAAATGTTTAGCTACTGAGTTTGCCCACCCACATTCTGTTCACCATTAATCAGAACAGTTGAGAGTTGGTGTATTTGCAAACATTTCCACCCAAACACAACAAAAACTGACAAAAATGGATGGAACGGGTGCCCCAGCATTTCTGTTAGTCATTTACCATGGCTGTCTAGAGAGCACCATAATATTCACAGGTAAAACACATAATGCTCATTTCCGGGGGTGGAACAATAACAACTAGAAATGGAGAACTTGGGGAAAAAAAGACAATGGTTATCTTGTCACACACACAAAAGAAAGGCAGTAACTAACTATACATATATATATACTTAGTAGCTTTTGCAACAGAAAGCTGAAATACTCATTACTCATGAAAAATTAAAAAGTACCTCATTCACCTATTCTCTTCCTCCATTTATGCCTCATGCACCTGACATATAGCAGGCATTCAATAAATAAGTCACTGAATTGAACTATGCATAAAATGGATAAGAACATTTGCTTATTTGAGCAGATATTTTCTTGCTCTAGAAAAAATGTTATTATTCTTTACACGCTTATACTATGACGTCTAAGTTTCCCCAAATTGATCAGTCTCTACTAAGAACAGGTCAACAGTACATCTGAAAAAGATGCAGAATGAAGCAAACAAAATATTATCCTATGCACATTCTCACACAATTGTTGAGGAAAGTGAACATTTAGTTGACAAGAGTGTAATTATTTATACTTTGTATCATCAATATGCATTCATTCAACAAATTGAATAAAATTATATTTTGAGAATCTGCATTGTACCAGACAGAGCCAGTACAGAATGCTAGAGATATAGTAGTAAGCTAGATATCTCTGCTTCTATTAGAGAAGAAGACAAAATAAATTCTAATAATTATGATTTTTAAACTATAAGGAAGTTACAAAAACATTTAATTCACCCTACATGTCCCTTTGATACTAGCATATTATACATTCTCATAATTCTTTGTCCTTATGTAGAAAAAATAAGTCCACTTCTCTCTTAATTATAAATATGTCTTGTTCTCCTGAGAAGCAAGAAATCAGGTTGTTCAGCTCTTCACATTCTTGAAGCCTTTACCTCATTAAATGTCAAATGCTATAGTTCTATTATATCCCATTTAACTACTTTGGAGAAGACCTCTTCCTCTTTGCAAATTGGATGAAAATTAAACTTTACTGAACTAAACTACTATAATACCTAAAATTCACCTAGCGATCAACCTGTAATATTCTAACACCTAGAATCACCAAGAAGTATTACTTATATAATGATCAATTATCACATACCATTTATTATTCAGTCAAAAGTGATCATTTAATCAGTTAAAATGGAAACTTGCATAGTAAAAAAAAATATGCATACATGCACCTTATGCAGAGATGGGAGTTTTCTAGAATACTAATAAATTGGTTATATTTCCCAGCCCATATCACATTAGAAGTAGCTAAGAAGGAGGTGCAGAAGGGAGCAGCCAGATGTAGACAATAACAACAACAGGAAGTGAAATAATAGTCTGAAGAAGAGTCATGTTATTAGGCAACAAGTGGTTACTGTGTGTCAGGCACTTAACTATGCCCTTGACTTTCATTCCTCTCAACAAGGCTGTAAGTTATCTATCACTGCCAGAAATTTTACATAAATGTTCTCTAATCCTCACAACAATTAGGCATTATGATACCCAATTTGTAAGTGAGTTAACTGGTTCAGAGAAGCTAAACTTGTAGCAAGATTCCCTAACTAGCAAGTAACTAGGCCATAACTTAGACCTGGTCCAAAGTAAAGTGACTATACACCCCAGTTAGAATGGGGCAGTTACATTTTATTCTTGTTCCCTGCTTCATTATAGTGTTCTCTTTCACTCTCAGTAGTATCCAGGTTTGGATGCTGAGTTAATGTGGTCCCCTATGATACCTCCTCTCACTTTGGCCATACCCTCTCCACATCATAGTGACTTTCAACATCTTGACATTGATGCAACACACACACACACACACACACACAAACTTCAAACACTCTAGTGTCTAGATATGCCTACCAAACTATAAAATACACAGATCCTTCAACAAAAGAATTCCACGTTTAGAAATGTATCTTATGGGCAAATATCTGTTTACTCCAGCTTTAACTGTAACAACAAAAATAATTAAATCCCTATCAAGAGTGAAATGCTGCTAAAAAAAGAATGAGATAGGCAACTTAAAGTTTTTCGAAGCATGTTAAGAACAGATGTCACTGAATTATGTGTGGAGTTTTAAACCCATTATGTCCAAAAAACCCATAAATATATATATATATATATGCATGTATATACAGGTCAAATTGTTATGAAGTCTCTTATGAGGCCACTGGTATTTTAGGGAAGAGGAAAACCAAAATAATTTTCACCTTTATTCTGTATACCCCAATAATTTTAAATTTTGTCATAAGAATTTATATTTTTAATAAAATTAGAATGTCTAGCTTATAGACATTAGAACTGTCTATAATAAATTTATAATAAAATGTCTATAATAAAATTAGAATGTCCTTCTGTCCACATACCTCTTATTGTAACAATTTGTATTATAATTGCTGTTATTACCATTGTTACTATAACATCAGATATAATTTTAGAGAACAAATATTGTTATAGGGACTACTTGTCCCACAGAGGATTTTTCCATAGAGCTTCGAATCTGGTTGTTCAATTTATGACCCGTGCTAAAGGTCTACATCCCACAACCTGATCTAAGGGATGAACAAAGGTTAATAAAAACACATAAAGGAAAGGCAGGGGCAGTCTCCCTCATCTCTGTTTGTAATGTCATTTGTCTCCCTGTTAAATTGCAATAAAGACAATAAAATGAAATCAGCCATGAAAAATTAAAGAGCCCTCTATTCATAAAAACAGTTCAAATGAGAAAAGCCTTTTAATGGGGAAGGGACCACTAACATGAAAAGCGGTGAGTGGGAGAGGGACACATAAAACTCTTAAGATAATTCATTAACCACAAATTATTGTAGGCAACTCAAATTCTTTCCCCAAATCATATTTATGTTCTAACCATTAGTGCTGGACGCCTTCAAGCATATTCTCAGACTAATGTCTCTGCTGCAAAGACAGTAAGCAAAAGCAATGCTTGACTATAGCATCTTTCCTGCTGATATGAGAGTCCTTAGTAGAAAGGTAGCTTCATAATGGGCATAACAAAGGAGACATGGCACAGATGGAAGGCCAACTGGCTCATAAGTAGGAGATCAGACTTCTTGTCCCACTTCAACTCCCCTTCCCGAAGGAATGAGTCAAAGATCTTACAAAAGCTAAACACATTATTGCTGGACAACCTTGCCTAAAATGAGGTTAGTTATATATGCCCTATTTATCCCTCATAGATGTTAGATGAGATATATATTTCATATTGCTCCCTTTACATCACACCACTCACCTGGATACCACAGTCAACACCATAAGAAAGCAGATCCACTGCCAGCAATCATTATGGACTCTTCACTTTATTACTACCTCTACTTACATCCTTCTTCTCCATTCCTGAATTTGCATAATTTCAAATTAAATAGTATGTTGAACAGCTCTGCACGTTATGAAAACAAATACAACTTTATATTTTTATTTCTCTGCCCTAAAGTGCCAGCCTCTACATGAAAATTTTGGCAGACCCATTTTTGTTCAAATTGACCACTACAAAACTGTTCTTAGCTTCTGTGTGACCCACATGTACAGGGAGTATTCTTGAAAGCCATTCAGTGGTCTTCTTGGTACTTCAGACATCTCACTTTAAATGTTGATACATTCAGTCTAATCTCCTCATCCTTTCTCTAATTACGATCCACTCTTTGTAAGGTAAACGAGAATTCACATTCAGAAATAAGACCCAGTGACTTGGCAAGGGTTTTAATTGGCAAAGGAGCCTTTGGTAGTGTTTGCTAGATTAGGCTGAGTCATGAGAGAGTCAATCATATAGGACTTTTATCACAAAGCATCAAAGTGTACACAACTGGGCTACAGAAGTCTGAACTTCGCCTCCAGCTAGCTTCTAAGAACAGGAAGAAGGATATTCAAGGATATCACTTTCTCTACAGTAACAGGTTTTACTGAGAGAATTTAATAAAATCTAAGGTTTTCACACAATTTCTTCCTCAAGAGCATTTTGGAGGCCACCATAACCTGGGGCTGTCATCTAGGAGCCCAGTCAAATTTAAGTAATCTCTCTCTTTCAGGACCTCCTCTGTAGTTTTGCTGTTGACTATCACGATAACACTCAACAAATAAATAAACTAAAAACATTTTATTTGATATGCAATCTTAACCCAACCTCCATCTTTTCCAGGCCACCAAAATAAAGCATGTTTTACCTATAGAAGATTTGAATTATCAATGAGCTATCAAGCAGACAAGGATTCTAGGGGACAAAAAGCAAAAATAAAATGTAACAGCACTGCTCTTAAGCATAACTGCTTCATAAATTCAGATAGTGTTTGGTTGGTTATGGCTAAATCCTTGATCTACCATGGCTATTGGTTGCTTATCTGTAAAACAGGTTGAATTTTATCACCTCTAAGATTGTTTCCAGGTCTAAAAATTCCATGACTCTATAAAATGCTGATTTACTTTTTAAAATTTATCTTGCAGGGTTGTTGTTTGTTTTTGTAATTTAGTGGTTTGTTTATCTGTAGGAAAATGTAGGATTTGTTGCCACCACTGCAGCCTATGTGTTCATGAGAATCGGGGGATAGGTCCCATAAATTTGAGATTATATTCAAGAAATCTAAGGGAGTCTATACAAACAGAACACCCATGTCCTTTCCCTCCTAAGGGCAATATGCCCCATTTTTGTTGTTGTTGTTGAAAGTATTAGAGAATTTTATTGGTAATGATTATCACTAGAATGTAAGCTTCATGAACTCAAGGATTTTTTTCTATTTTGTTTTCAGCTGTCCTCCATTTTTTAAAAACAGCTTTGAGGTACAATTGATATACTCTAAATCCCACCAACTGAAAGTGTACAATTCAATTTTTCTTACTCTAGTCAGAGAGTTCCAAGACCTGTCACAAGGTATTCATTGAGGTGATGAGGAAGTTCAAGGGTTAGATAGTAGTGGTAGTTGTATAACACTGTGAATGTACTAATGTTACTGAATTATACACTTTAAATAGTTACAATGGCAAATTTCACAATAAAAAAAAAAAAAAGAAAAGAAAAAAGAAAAACTCACTGAAGCACATATTACTTGTGTTTCCATTCCTGCAGCTCAAGTATCATCATGTATTGTTAGATTTTAGAATCCTGAGCAATACGCATATTGAAATCACTTCGATGCTGGTTTTATCCAGGAATTGAATGATTTCCCCTCTTCTTCATAAGGATCTAAGTTTTCTAAAATAAACATGAGCAATTTTTTGGACAGAAGACAATTATAAGCATTATTTTTTATATACTGAGAATAAATGTGATTACAACTTTTGCACAAAAGATCTCAAAAGACTTTGAGTAGCAGAGAAATATTAACCATTTGGGGATACTGCCATGAGTGTCTTTCCTATGGTATGTCAGAACATTTTTTAATGTTTATGGCTCATTTGTGAAATGTAACACTTTGCATTTATCCAGCATTTCTCATACAAACGATACCATTTGGCTTCTAAAAATTCTACTTATAAATGTATTTCAGAAATATATCCATCCACACACCTATATATACATCTAATTTTAGAGACATAAATAAGTTAGAACGGACCCATTTTGCCACTTTCAATGAGTTAATGGGTCTAGTTATCGACCATCGACAATTGCTAAAAGACAGGCAACCAAGGCAGTAAATACTTATGAATGAAAAAACACACCAACAATTCTCAAGTTGTATTGCCAAAAACAAAAATGAAACAAAACAAAAACAAAAAACTACCTGGATCTAATTAAATCCACTAGACTCAATACCCCAATTTATAGAAAATACAGACGCCAGAGCAATATGTTAAGTAAAACCATGGGAGATATAATTATTGAAATCCAAACTATGAAAAACTCTACTGAACAAATAACTCAGTTCCTTTAACAGAGTAAAATATTAAAAATTTTCAGTACCAATTCATACAAGTTGTTTAAGAATTATAATATTCATGAGGATTTAAAATTTGAACAGACTAGGTGTTAAATGATATTAAGAAGTTAATTTGTGACAATTATGGTTATTTTTTAAAGTATTATATTTGGAAAATACACATAGAAAATATTTAGATGAAGTAATTTGATTACTAGGTTTGCTTTAAACAAATACTAGATGGGGAAAGTGGATGCAGGTATTAATAAAACAATATTGTCATGAGTTTATAATTCCTGAAGATAGATGGTGTGCGCATGGGAATTTATTTTACTAATATTTCTATTTCTATGTATAATTTAAAAATTATGGAAAGTTAAAAGATCTAATTTTTCCAAAAAAATTTAATGATAGGGGGCACTTAGAGGTTTGTTATTTGCTTTGATCTTTTATTCTTTTGAGTTTGGACAATATACAAAATATAATTCATTGAATAAAATCCTCTAGCTAGGCTCCTCCTTTATATCACTGTCATGTATATAAACTGAAGGAGTAATTTTTCTACACCAGCTTCCTGGAATTGCAAAGATGTGATATATCCAAAACACTCTTCATGGTCTATATCCTGATGCTATGTGACTATCTCATAAATGGAAAGACACTGTTAAAGCAGAAAATATCCAATTTTACAACTACTTTTGAAAATCTTTAATATTCAATATTTTAAAAGTACATTAGTACATCTGATATAAAGTTGGAATGTAAACTGAATCAGGTTTGGAGTAGAATTATGGTGTAAAAATATGTGCAGAATTGGACAGCAGCTCTCTGAATCTCATTGAAATGTATTGTATTATCCATTGTGGATATAAAATACAACATGTTTAAGGATTTAACAAGGTAGGACAGATTTTTTTCTAGGACAAGCAAATATATTCTAACTCAGGTAATAAACATCATAAATATAGAGCAGCAAAGAAAAAAGAATCAGTATCAGCATTGTATTATAAAAAAAATAGGACAGTGCAAATAAAACCTATTTTAAGCAATGACATTTGTGATCATGTTGGTATTATTATCTGAGACATATGTATATTGTGAGATAGAGTATTTATGTTGGTGTTATTAAGAACCAAGACCTTTGGCATAGAGAAAAAATATACAGATATAATTTCTAAGAGATTATATTTTTAAAAACCTCATAATCCTAAATTTAAATTGGAAGTTTCAGTATCAACCTGATATACTTCATTATATATATTTTTATAAACAGCAACTAAGCAGATAGGAAAGAGTGCTCCTAGCAATAATACGATGGTCTAAAAAAAAAAATTTCCTACTAAAAAGAAAGAGGACTAACAGATATAAAAGATAAAAAGGTCAACGATTCTCTCTATCCCCACAGAAAAGGACAAAAATTGTCAAAAACAACTATCTGGGGACTCTAAAAAAGTTGACTAAATGCGAACAACAAATTGAGGAGTATTTATAGAAAACTACTAGTCCTTCAGCTAAAAACAACAGAGTATGCAGTCTTCTTGTCTGGGGCTAAAGCCCACCCCTCACCTTCAGCTCAGTAATAATGGCAATGCTGACAGTGTGGGGTTGTCCAAGATGAAAATGGCTTTGCTGCCAGAGAGTATGGGCACAACTTTAGGCACAGAAAAAAAAAAAAAATCTATAGCAGGCAGCATTGTCATTAAGAAATAGACGAGAAACTGATAGCTCTACCAGTCTAAGGTGTGGTCCTGGCTGGAGCGAGAGGTAAACCAGCCATAAACTTAGGTGAGAAATCTTAGAAAAAGAGATGCAATACACTCCTCATGCATCCTTGGCTAAATGGAAATCCATGCATATGTGTGAGACATACCCAAAAGAGTTGCAAGTAAAAGCCTAAGGAGACTTGAGAACTGGCTGGGCCTTGAGTGTGCTCCCCAACCCCCACAAAGATCAATCAGCATAGGGAGTAAAATTTATGAGCTTAAGGAATTTGAGTACAATGTATTCCCCAATCATCAGTTAATCATTAAGTTATGCAGACGCTGGGGCAACTCCCAGGAAACCAGGCTAAAGATAAATAAAGATTTTTAAAAATCTGAGCAGAGACAGGCAACTACCCACTGCAGGAGATATAAATTCCACAGTTTAATTACAGGTAAGTTACAGAAAACAAAACAACAACAAACAGAAAAAGTAAAATCAGAATATGAAATTATTATATTAGCTAAAATGTCCAGTTTAACAAAATATTACAGAATATGCAGAAAACAGCAAAGTGTGACCTATATTTCATGAAAAAAAAAAATTCGATGAAACTGAGTAGTCATAGATATAGGATTTAGCAGCCAAAAACTTCAATGCATAAATATGGATCTAACTAGAAAAAGTATAAAAAAGGTCTAAATGGAAATTTTCAAGTTTGAGAAATATAACAAAAACAAGAAAATCACCAGATAGACTCAACGGCATATTTGTGATGGCAGGAAAAAGAAATTATTCCATCTGAAGAATAGAAAGAAAGATTACAGAAAATTTAAGACTCTGAAACTTGTCAGAAAATCAAAGTATCAATACTCAGGTAACAGAAGTCTCAGAAGGAGAGAAAGTGGCAGAAAATGATATTTGAGGTAAACTTCTAGTTTTAGCTCTGACATGAAAGATTATTAAAGTCATTAATCCTATCTTTATGACAAGAAAAAAATGAACTGAAAATCAATGACTTTTCTTAGACTCAGAGAACTGTTTTCATAGAGCAAACCATCAATCTGAAGACACACCTGAATCTACAAAGTTACAGCCCATATCTCCTTACTTGGACCAGAAGCCACTGAAGCAATAAACTGGTAGGAATATGGAAGTGGTAATTTTGATGAGCTGCAGATGCCTTCAGACTAGCCTGAGAGTGAGAAACTCCTGGAGGTTGCAGCAGCTTTAGAGGAACCTCTACTGTTTTTTAACCATCCACATTTTTTGGAACCCAACAGTACTTTTACAGTTAAGAGCTAACAAAGACCCAGTGGCTCAGGCAGAGGAAAGGTGAAAGTAACCATTGTGAAATGTGCCCAGAGCATTTCCCATAACAAAGGTCTACTCTCCTGAGGGAAGGACTTTATCCTACCTTATCCCACCTGGGAAAAGGATTTTTACCCAATTCCAACTCCCTCTAGCTTTCCTGACTCACCTAAGGAGGGGGAGGATCCCAATGAGCTCTTTTATAGATATTGTCAAACTGATTCTGAAGTATATTTTTCTGAAAGGGAAAAGTTCTAGAATCACCCATACAGCATTGAAGAAGGTGGTCAAAGTCAGAGAACTGAGAGCATTCAATTTCAAGGATTAACTATAGAGCTATAATAATCAAGACAGCATGGTACTGGCAAAAGAATAGACATATCGATAGAACAGAGGCTCGGAAATAGATACACACAGATACAGTATCTTTGACAAAAGAACAAAGGAAATTCAATGGAGAAAAAGGACAGTCTTTCAGCAAATGGTGCTGAAACAAGTGTATACACATATGCAAAAAAAAAATTTAGACACAGATTTTCCATTTTTCACAAAAATTCAAAAAACTATAAACCTAAATGTAAAACATAAAACTATCAAATTTCTAGAAGAAAACAAGTAAAAATATAGATGACCTTGATTTGGCAATGAGTTTTCAGATACAATATTAAAAGCGTGATCCATGAAAGAAAAAATATGAAAATTTGAACCTTATTAAAAACTTCTGCTCTGTGAAAGACATGGTTAAGAAAATGAAATGACAAACCAAAGACTGGGAGAAAATATTTTCAAAACAAATATTTGATAAATGACTTGCATCCAAAATATGTAAGGAATGCTTAAAACTCAGCAATAAGAAAACAAACACTGCAATTAAAAATTGAGCAAAGATCCAAACAGACACTTTACCAAAGATACACAGATGGCAAATAAGCATATGGAAAAGATAATAAACATTTGTCATTAAGGAACTTCAAATTAAAACAACAATGAGATACCACTACATACCTACTAGATTGGCTTAAATCCAAAAATCTGACAATATCAATTGCCAGCAAGGATGCAGAGCAACAGGAACTCGCATTTGTCTGCTGGTGGAAATTCAAAATGGTACAGCCACTTTGGAGGACAGTTTGGCTGTTTCTTACTACATCGAACATAGACTTAGCATATGATCCAGTAATCTCACTCCTAGGTATTTACTCAAATCATTTGGGACAAACAAGGCCACACAAAAACTGCACATGAATGTTTACAGTAGCTTTGTTCACCATTGCCAAATCTGGAAGCAACCAAGTATCTTACAAAAGGTGAATATATAATCAAACTCTGGGGCATCGACATGACGAGATAGTATTCAATGATTAAAAAAAAATGAGCTATCAAGTCATAAAAAGGTATGAATGAATTGTAAATTTCATATTGCTCAGCGAAAGAGTTTGAAAAGAATCTGAAAATACTACGTGCTCTATAATTCCAATTATATGAAATTCTAGAAAAGTTAAAACTATAAAAACAATGAAAAACTCCACGAAAAACTCCAGAGTTTCAGGGAGATGAGCAGGAAGGCTGAAATGGTGAAACAAAGAATTTTTAGAATTGTGAAATTATTCTTTCTAATACTGTAATAGATATGACACTGATTTGTCAAAACCTATTGAACTTTTACATCATAAAGAGTATACCTTAATGTATACAAATTTTAAAAAATCATTTAGGATGTTAGGGGAATCTCAGTATGGAATATTAAATATGATAAAACTATCTAACTGCATTACAGACGTATGATACAATCTCACTGAATGGGGTCTGGGAAAAGCATGCTGATCTAAAAAATTCTGAAAATCAGTGAAGTCTGTAAAACTAAAGGCAAAAGAAACTGTACATACGTAAGCACTGTACTTTGACTCAGCAGTATTCAACATTTTTGGCACCAGGGACTGGTACTCCTAGGAGAATCTACTGCTCAATGATCTGAGGTGGAGCTGAGATGGCAGTGTTAGCACTGGGGAGTGGCTGCAAATACAGATGAAGCTTCTCTTGTTCGCCTGCCACTCACCTCCTACTATGCGGCCTGGTTCTTAACAGGCCTCAGACTGGTACCAGTCTGCGGTCTGGAGGTTGGAGACCCCTGCTTTAGCTGATAAAGGTGTGTTCCATGGGGGTATGAGTAGAGTCTGACATTAGTGTACATACACACTAGATTTGAACAATTAAGCAAAATGAACGGTGAATGAGAGGTGCCAGATTTCTCACTATTGCAGATTTCTCACTATTGCAGATTTCTGGTACTTGATGTCACTGAAGACATCTTAAGAAGCAAGTTTCTCTCAGTTACAGCCAGTTCACCCCTGCAAGGGTGCACCTGTATTATCTGAAAGTAATGTTCTTACATAGATAAGTAGTTAACTGCTTTAGATACACATTAAGTTGTTTACTGTTTTGGGATATACAGCATTTAACAAGCATGTTGTCATTTGGTCACAAGCCACCTGTTTCCTAGAGGCTGTATATATATATATCAAGCCCCCATCACTGTTTGGTTCAGAGATTCACTGTCTTGTTGTCACTGAAGACTGCCTCTATCTGTAAGTTTCCTTAACAAACTCCTTAATTCTGAGTTGTCAGCCTTTCTATTTTGTCTCTCGACCTCATCTTTTTGGAAATTGGTTCCAGTACACCTTGGGAAATTTTCCCAACAACAATTTACAAAAAGGCATGTGGAGGAGGCCAGAATGATCCATATGGTAACAGACTGGAATTTAAAACATCAGCGTTAACTCACGTTCAGCTCAGTATCGATACGAATGGTTACATATGGAAATATTTCCAGTTATGTGCATATACATGGGCTCAATGATACTCCAGCAACAAAAAGTACACCTAGCACTCAGATCTTGGTTTCTAATATCATTCTCCAAAAAAAGAGGAAACAGTCTTCCTTGAAGAAATGGCTGATTCTAGCTAGGATCAGGCAGGAAATATACAGTAAGAGCCTAAAGCACATTGTAGTGCCATAAAGGAAGAAAATGTTCACAAACAAATCAACTTCCAGCGATGAGGTATGTCAAAAAGATTCAGGAACCAAGTGAAAGAGTTCCCAATGGCCGAAACTGAAACAATTTGAGAAAAAAAATAAGCAAATTAGTATGTGATTATAACCCAAAGTACAAAATAAATATTCATGAGGCCATAGATAGACATGATTAAATAATAAATAACTGGAGGAGAATAAACAAATCTTCTTAGGAGAAAAAATAAATCTTCTTACCAGAAAAAATTCCAAATAATTTACATACATATCCCCCAAGGATAAAGAGAATAACTCTCTACTCCTTAAGAAGAAATTGAGCTATTTTAGAGCAAATCTGCATTATTTTGCAGGAATTAAGTTAGTATTTACCTAAAGTAGATTGTGATAAAGATTATGTGCTGTAATCCCTAGCAAATATTAATAATTCCAAAACTCTAGTTTAAAAAAGAAAACAAGAGATAATATATTGTTACAGAACTGGAATCCCATGAGTTAAAGAAGAAATTGCAAGGAGGACTCAAAAATATATGAACAAAAAAGTTGAAACCACATGATATCCCTCACATGTGGGATAAAAAAAACCAAAAGCAACAAACAAACATGATAGACAGAGACTCAAGGACACAAATGGATTAGTGGTTACCAGAGGGAAGAGGGGAAGATGGAAGTAGAGGTTAAAGGGGTCAAATATTTGGTGATGGAAGGAAATCAAACTCTGGGAGTGAACACACAATACAATATATATATGACTTACTGTTGAATGATACACCTGAAATTGATTTGATTTTGTTAATCAGTGTCACCCCAATAATTTTTAACAAAATAAATTCAATAAAAAGTAAAAAAAAATATATATATATCTGAACAATTGTTAATGGTGATAACAGGAGTCTGGGATAGTAAAGGCCAAGTGGTAGCACTTAACCGTCATAAGCAAAGTGGTCAAAATTACCATAACAGGTGGCAAGGTCGGAATGGCAGCCAGGGTAGAGTTGACCTAGGAACGGGACAGAAAGCCATCACAGTTACTGCTTAACAAGTCATAAAGAAAAGAGATCAAAAATAAATGAGCAGAAGGCAGAGGTCATCCATGTAATGGAAAGTCATGATTCTTGGCCAATTTTCAGACCTGAGTCACATCTGAGACTCAGGACCCATCGACTGAAAGAGAGGCAATGGTCCTGATGAAAAGGATGAGTAACTCCACAAATAGTAGGTATGCTACTGCTCTTCACAGCTCTTTTGAAATGTGACTATGGCTCTTTACTTAGATAATCATACAGTGGAGAAAGAATAACCAGATTTTTCAAAGTCAGCTGTACATAGGGTATGAATTGATGCTGAGATAGAGTAAGAGAGTACTGGACTCAGGCAATAAATAGAGTACCGATCCAGGTCCATCTCACAGTATGTCCAACAAGTCTGTGGGCAAATTGAGTAATTTTTCTCAGTTCCAAGATGTATAATTAGAAAAGACATGAATAACAATTCAGAAACCTCATACTGTGCCTGGAACTGTAAAGAAAAAGCTAGTGTGGAAGGAAAAGTCAAATGAAAATACTCAAAACATCATCCTCCAGTCAATATAGTAAAGAGCAAGAAAACAAACAAAAAAAAGTATTGTATTCTTGGGAGAGATGTGAATAGTGTCACTTTCAAACATTTAAATAAGTGATGGTAGTGCCATCATGCCTTATTTGATTCCAGTGTAGCTCCTGCAAAAAGCCCACTGAATCATAGCAACTGATAGTGGACCACTGCAAACCTAAGCAAATACAGCTGCTATATCAGATATGGTATCTTTAGTATTAACACATACCGTATGATGGTTATATATCAGGCAAATATAGCCTTTTCAAAATCTATCAGGAAGGAGGATGAGAAGCAGTTTGTTTTCACTTAGAACAAAAATATACATTCATGGTCTTGCCTGAGAGCCATCTTAATTCTCCTGCATACTGTCAACATATAACTCAAAGGAACCTGAACCATCTGGACATTCTGCAGACCATCACATTGCCCTCTATATAGGTGGATCAAACTTATCAAACCTGATGATCAATAATTGGTAATTCCTCTGAATGTCTTGGTAAGATAGACAAATTCCACAGAGCGAGAAATAAATTTCAAAAAGATTGAGGAACCTGCCACTTTGGTGAAGTTTTTAGGAGTCCAGTGATTCAGAGCATGCTGGAATATCCCCTTCAAAGTAAAGGTCAAGTTACTGCAATTCCTACCAATAAGAAAGAAACAGCGCTGGGTAGGCCTCTGAGTTTTGGAGATGGCATATTCTTCACTTGGGAATACTGCTCATCTCATTCATCAGGTGACACAAAAGACAGTATGGTTTTTGAGTGAGGCCCAGGGCAAGAGAAGAGATAATCTGAATTAATGATAGACAATGTGTGAGACTCTAAATAAAGTCTTAATAGGAAATTTATAGCAAAAAACTCAAAGTTTCTGGAGAAACACCAAAAAAACTTCAGAAGAAACCTACATACCATTCAAAAAGTAGTTTCTGACATGCAACTTGGTAGTGGTAAGAACTGAACAACTAGCTATGAAGTATCACATGACCCTGAGACCAGAACTGCTCATCATATACTCTATATTATTAGATCCATCAAGTCATAAGTTTGTGCAGGCCCAGCAACAAGTCATCATAAAATGGAAACAGTATATTGGGAATCACTGACTCAGGCTCTACTTCCAGAGAATAAACCTAAGACATAAGCCAAGCATAATGTGGTTTCTCTAAGACTGAGAAATGAAGCAGAAATTTCCCCACAATGTTGGGAAAGAAAAGAAATAGTATTCAAGGTCCATCAGGTTGGGTAAGGACCCTGGTAAACATCTCAGGCTCTTACCCAGGACACCTGAAGAGCTCTACATTCAACTTCAAATCAACTCAACCTCTGACAAAATTAAAGTGATTTTCCACTATCCTTTCTGTAGGAAGACCAGAATCTCTTCAGTTTTTCATAAACAAGCCTTGGCATTCAATAAAAATGACCAGGCACAGAAAGAAACAGGACCAAGAAGTAAATGAGAAAATAAAAACGGACCTACAAGTGATCTAGATTTTCAAGTTAATGTAGTTAAAATAATTGATTATTATGGTCAAGAAAATAAATTCCAAGTATCTCAGCAAATAACTATTTTTTAAATAAAATGAATATTTTAGTACTGAAAAACAACAATTGCAATTAAAAAGTTTAATAACAACTGGACAAAATAATAAGGTTCACTAAAGGAAGAAAAAATGGGGACATAGGTCAAATGGAATGAAACAAGAAGTACAGCATAAGAGACATGGAATATAACTTTTTATAGGATTAATATACATATATAGTGGTTCTTAACTAGAGACAATTTTTCCCTCTTCCCCCAACATCTGGCAATATCTAGAGATTTTTTTTTTTGTCACAACTTCTAGGAGTTGCTAGTGGGTAGAGGCCAGAAATACTGTTATATGTCTTACAATAAACATGACAAACTCCCACAAATAAGAATTATCTGGTGCAAAAATGTCAATAGAGCTGCTATTAAGAAACTATGATATAAAGAGTCCAAGAAAGAAACAATCTGCCAGAGCAATATTTAAAGAGATAATTCCAAAATGAAAACAAAACAAAAAATTTAAGTCAAGTACTTAAAAGAGGCCTAAGATTCAGGTTACATAATTGCAATATATGAACTTTTTTGATCCCGAGCCCATAAAGGCAAATTATAAAAGGAAATAAGACAATTGGATAAGTTTGAATACAACCTTCAACAGTGTAATAAATCATTCTTAATTTTTTAGGTGAGATAATAGTATCATGTCTATGCTTAAGAAATTATTCCTTATCTTTTAGAGATACATACAGATATTTATGGATAAAATGACTTCAAGTCTGGGATTTACTACAAAATAAATCAGAATAAGGATAAATGAGATTTACTAGGTATACAGATGAAACAAGATTGGTCATGAATTAATCTTTGCCAAAGCTAGGTGAAAGGTACTTGGATATTCATTATACTATTCTCTCCATTGTTTATATGTTTTACATCCTTCAACAATAAAAAGTAAATAAATGTATACTGAAATGTATAAAAGTATAGGAGCAATAATATTAATTGCTATAAGGCTTCTATAATTGCATTAAACAATGTCTGAATTTTCTAGCCAAAAACACTACTTGTCCTTGACCATACAAGTATCAGCTGTCAGGAACCTCTTAAGGGCTTACCTTCTTCAAATTTAGGTAATATGATTAAGTTTCCTTTAAGTGCTAATATTCTAGATAAAGCAAATGTAGACATCACAGTCACATACTGAGACTGACCTGCTACTAGCCTTCATAAAATCCATGTTTCAAAAGTGTACCTCAAAAGTAAGGTTCTTCTTTATCATGTTGCCTCACTATTATGGATCCTTCCCATTTCCTTGTTCTGACTGCTGTCTCCACTTGCTTCTTGCCTTACTATGACTTCTTGTTTTCTTTCTTGATCCACATTTCCTGTTTCTTAGCCTAACACTTTACTTTCTGTCCAACCTGGTCCAAACCACAATCTTAATTCTTGCCCTTTTAACTTCCATACCCAGTCTTGATCCATGACCTTGCTTTGAAATTCAGTGACTGAATATACTACTTCCTACTCCTGATTGCCCACCTGCTTTCAGACTTCCATTACCAAACTATTCTGATTTCAATTTTTAGTCACTTGGAGTAGGCACAAGGTTATGCAATTACCAAACACGAAAATATTGGTGTCAAACAACCATAGCTCTTTGACTTCTACCTTCCTAAACTCTCTAGGATGAGGCCTTCCCACAGTGGGTGGTAAGCACACTTGCTGGTCCTATATATGTGATCATTTTGTCAGGCTCGAATTTTGTTGGAAGAATTGTATGACCTTATACTGATGTGTCCAATTGTTTATAAAATTGTTAAAAGTATAAATATTTCTTCATCTCTCCTCATCCTTTAAACATCCTTCTCATGCAGATTGGCCATTCCTATTTTTTTTTCCAGTAATCAAATACGATTTTATTGGAACACAATTGCCCCAGACTCCTCATGACCAGAGTGATTCCCTTCATATGCACCAAGAAAACACAACAATTTGCCCATTCTGAGGGACCTATCCTCAGCTACTTGTACTTTTCAGGTCCATGCATCCATATGCCATCTTTTTAGCTCCTCACATTAGCTAGCAAAATACCATGCATACACCAGTTATTTGATATTTACTGAATAGATTAGATGAATAAAGGAAATAAATATTTTTAGGTATTAGTATATTCATGTCCCTTCAAAATAGAAGTGAATCGTTCAATACAAATCAATGATGTCAAATCATTGCCTCGCAGGGTAAAGTGTATGAATTCATTAAATTGATGTTCTACTTGGATGGAGGCCACTCTCCAAATAAATGTGTCCAAACTCCCTTTATGGGTGCTTGTGTATGGTGGCATGCTGTGTTTTCTACAGAAAGCAATTCAGAGTGCCAAAAATGAACTGTTGTGAAAACTGGTGGGACCTTAGCTTTATCCAGTTTCCAGATTGTAAAGTGATTGCTTTGGGTTTCTACTATTTCCCATTCTCATTACACTCTTTGTCACCAGAATGGATTTATGTGGTGCCATATTCTCCGCACATTACAATATTTGTCAAGATAATGAATAGTCTGAAATTTTGAATTTCCAATATGGTCCATGAATTATGAAAGTATGTCTTAAAATATTTCTTCATTCTGCTCACTTACCCAACAGGCTCAGCTCTCCCTCTTCTCAAAAGCCTAACTGTTGCCAGGAAGAGGTCTAAGAGGTCAGCCAAGCAAAGATTAGAATATTGAAAAGGTCAGTGTGGTATGGCCGCTTTAATTCACACCACATATTAGGCATTAAAATTCTAGGTTCTCATTCTTCTGACAAATGAGAATAGAAAAATAGCATAAAATTAATCGGCAACACTTTTTAAAGTGACAAATGGTTATTAATTTCTTTGGTATTCATTACAACAACATTAATCATGAAAAACTCTTTGAATGTGAAAGTAGCTGTTATGTGCAGTTCCACAGGAATTTGGTTGGTAATTTAACATTCATTAATGTCCATTTACAATGAAGAGTTACTATATTAATCCACTTTTCTGTGACAAAAGGTATAATAGGCAGAAGACATAAAGTCTGCTCCGCCTGTAGACTTTCCATTTCAACTATGAAGCCAACTTATTGTCTTTAGTTAGAACTAAAAATGTTAGTGATCTTCTGATTATTATGGCTAACCCACTGAATCCAAGGTTCAAAGACTGAAAAATTAGAATGACTCTAGAGACCAAGGAGCATAATATAGTCTTTTTAATTTATTTCACTGAATTTCTGCATTTGCTGCAGGTTACTCTAGCCAACCCAATGAAAATAAATATAGGATTCAATCTTCCTAGAAGTAGATAGCTATTCCATGCCTCAAGCCCTAATCTTAATCCTGGCTTGTTATATTGTATTAAATGTTTAAAATGGAAGGGTAATATCCATTTAGGCTATAAAAAGTATAATGCAAATGGAAAATATTAGAAATCCAAAGCAAAGACTACAGTCTGGAAACTGGATAAAGCTAAAATCCTTCAGATTTCATACCCACTGTTTATTTCCCCTGAATCCAATTCCATAAAAAAATAAATAAATAAAAAACTCTACTAGAGTAATAATCAATTTCTTAGTAACATCAATAACATCATACCACTACTACTGACAATAGTAATATCATCAATAATATTAGACTTTCTGTTAGGCATTATAAGAAATGAGCATGTTAACTAAGTTAATTCTTTCAACAACCCTAGGGAAACAGTATTATCATCACCCCTATTTTATATAGATGAAGACAGGAACACAGAGGAAACATCTAGCAACTAGCTAAGATTTGGAATCTGTTGGTCTGACACCAGGGTCTACCTCTGAGAAATTATGCTTTGCTGCTTATCTTGCTCAGTGGGCTGCCTGCAAGAACATTGAGTAAAATGATAAACTTAAGCTGGAGACTTTTTAAAAGAAGCTCAAGTTCTTAAGAACTCTGGGAGAATAAGAAATTTGTCCCTCTAAATCAGAGCTTTCCAAAAAAAATGTGTGTGTGTGTGTGTGTGTGTGTGTGTGAATATATTTAATATTCTCTCTCTCTCTCTCTCTCTCTCTCTCTCTCTCTCTCTCTCTCTCTCTCACACACACACACACACACACACATTCTGCAATAGGTACCAGGAAATACTGCTCCCATCTGCACTACAGCAGCCAGGTGGGGTCTAGGGTAGCCAAAGCCACAGGCCAGTTGCAACCATAAGCAGCATCTTCCAGGCTTCTTAAAGCACGTTGGAGAGGAGCAGAGTCTGAGATATTACATACCCCAGGCCACTGGCAAGATGAGTGATGTCATGTGCTGCTGTGTGCCCTGAATGTAGACAGGGAGGTGCTATACTACTTGGCAATATACTTCATAAGCCAGCCGCAAAGCACAGCACTGCTTCTGAAATGGACAAATGAACCAACAAAGCTGCTGGAAGATGTCATATTCTGAGTAGACAAGGAGCACTTCCACCTGTAGCTAAAGGTGTGGCCACTGGGGAGGGAGGCGGGGGCCAAGGTTCAAGCGCCTGGTGTGCAAAGCTCCAGGCAGTGCCCTGAATCGGATTTCATATATGTTGAAATTTCTGTCAATTTGCAGCTGATGTGCCCTTTTATTAGCATCCAAGCTATTTGCAGAGTGACAGCTCTAACAATTTATGTACATTTTGCAAATTAGAACTCCACTATTTCTAAATACTTGATATAAAAAAGTTCAATTAGATTTGAATCTTTTCACATTATCACGAGATGTCAATCTTAGTCCATGAAAGAGCTATTTAGAGCCTTCAATGTAATTTCAACTGTTGTAAATAAATTGTAGAATAATTGCAAAAATTGTTTAAGTTTTATACGAAAACATTTGTGGAATAAAATCTCTTTGTGGATGAAGACAATTAACAATTTGAAGATATAATTAAAAACTCTCCATCAGAAAGTGTACATAGTAATTTCAAACATAATCCTTGTATTAAAAAGTTATATCGTGTAAGAAAATTCATGCTTTTCAATAAAAAGAATTTATCTGAAATTTTATAGACATTTATTCTTTCATTTTTAAAATATTTATTGTTCTTATATAATATACAAAAAATGTAATGACTGTTTTTACCATTTCATAGAAAATTCTCTCAAATCCCCTTTGGCATTCCCCAGAATGCCACACAAACATTCTCACGAAAAGGTCAGGAGCACTGCTCCAGAAGGTGCCTGAAAGTGAAGACACAGCAGGAGCATGCTCATAAAAGCCAGAAGCAAAATCATCCTGGGAAGAAAAAAGCTTTAAAGTCCCCCTGCCTCTCTAAGTGTTTTAAAATGTTTATTGTGCCCATGAAGACTTTTTTTTTAAGTGTTAAATGGTCACCAGATTAAAAAGTAAACTCAGTTGAGAATAGGCAATCAGGTTTTGAACTTGGCAGGCCAGGGAATGCTGCCTGGTGCCTGATAAAACCTTCTCTTTGAAGATACTCCCTATGCACATGCAAGCACCTGGGCGTGGAGAGGATTTGCTTTCATTCTAATTCCAACACCTCTGCCCTCCTAGAGTTCTGCTGTGCATCTCCAACATCACCACCTCGGCCACCCCTTTAGTTACAAAACAAATGAACATGCGTTCTGGGACTGTCCATTGAGCCTGGGGGAACTAGTTACATGAGCCCTTGGGCTTCAACACATTCAATGCCCCTCCTCACATTCCCACCTCCCCTCTGTGGGCAGAGGTGATAGCTGATGGAGTCTTCTGAATTGACAGCTCCTTGGAAGAAGGTTCCCTTCCCTCACAACACTCAAGAGGCATATAAACTCCCTCTGCCATGTATTTGCTGAGTATCACTGGACAAAGTTCTTAACTATATTGAAACTCAGTTGCCACCTCTGTAAAATGGGGAAAGACACACCTGTGTTCTATGATCACTGTAAAGGTGAGGTAAAGGTTCATTAGGTCTAAGACTGCAGGGCTCTTCATCTATTTTAACCAGTATTATGATAGTTATTTTTAATGGTTGTTGAATTAAATGTTAAAGGTATTATCTGATGTGCTAACTAGCTTCAAAAGTTTTATTCCTACCTGCCATAATATCGTAAGATAATGTGTGTAAATAAAAACTAGGATTTTCTTATCAATGCAGCAAGCTTTGTGGCATTCTCTCTTAGGCTTAAAAATCTCAGGTGAGGGTATCGGTGTATTTCTGAACTCTCCACTCCCACGCTGGATGAGGCCATGCAAACCTCCATACAATACTGCTTCCTCTTCTTCCCTGAAGTGGGTTGGACTGGACACATCTGAGGCCAGTCAGTGGCCTATCCTCCAGGCGGTAGTCTCCTCCCTCATGATCTTAGTATACAGAACTGGCTCGCTTTGCTTATATTTCTTTACTCTGGTGCACTTTTTCTGAGCTGATGAATACCCAGTCTTCCTTGCATCTACTCCGAGGATTAATTCATTGCTTTCCCTGGCTCACTGTTTTCCACTCCTTAGCTGCCTACTAGTAATGCCTTCATTTCCAGATTTCCTAACCCCTGGCTTGCCCCAATTCTGAAGCCTCAAAGTCCTTATTCACTCACTTATCATTCACCAGTCCAGCACATTCCCTTATGACCACCATTTTGGTGCAGGAAACTGTCATCCTATCACTAGAATCCGTTAGCACCTCTCCCTTCTTAGCTCCCATCTCCTCTCCCTCCACTCCCTCCACAAGGAAGGCAGTAAGGAAATCTTTTGTTCTGAGATTGAATCCCAAGCATAAGCAAATTGAGGACCTGAGAGGTGGCACATAACTGTGGGTTTTCCTCCCTCTTGCCCTTGTTTTAATCAGCCATCATGAAAATGCACAACGCCTATACCACAACATTAAATGAAGAGCCAAGGTGCAAAGGTGTTTAATTATAACTATGTAAAAACAAGTATGTTTGTTCATGTTCTTCTTGCACCTAGCACAGTGCCTACACACTGTGGACACTCCATACATATTTGATGTATAAATTTATTAATGAATGCATTGATAAAATATTAGAAGGAAGTATATCAAATAGATGTCTTTAAGTGATAGGAATATGAATGGTCTGTTGTTTTTTTTCCTGACTTTCTATACTTTTCAAATTTTCTATATTGATCATGCATAGCCAACATAATTGCAAAGGAACTTTGAAATATAATCAAATAGAAATCATAGTACATATGCAGGCTTCATTACAAAATTTAATTACTTTTTGAAACTAAACACAAAAGAGTACATACTGAATTATTCCATTATATAAATATCAAAAACAGGCAAAATGAATCAATGATTCTAGAGAATGGTAGTTACCTTTGTGGAGATGGGGTCTGGATAGTGATGGAGAGAGGGCCCAAGAGAAACTTTTGGGAGTTGAACATTTTTAATTTATTTCATCTGGTGCTCATTACATGTTTGTTCACTTGTGGAAATCAAGACATACACTTATGTGCACCTCTCTGCACGTATATTAAACATCAATAGAAAGTTTACTTGTAAAAGTTTTCTTGACAATGTTTTTCAAGTAAAACACCTCAAAAGAAAAAGCCTTAATTTTAAAGTTTGGCTCTGTTGATTCTAACACACTGTTCATAGAAAATAAATGAAAATTAAGAAGAGAATATCACAGCACAGCAGTTAAGTAATATCTGAAATGGAAAGATATTAAATTGGCAGAGGAGTGATTATAACCATATTAAAATTCAAGTTTTCAATCTTTAAATACATTTATGCAATTATCTAATATACAAATATACTTGGCATAGGTAATAAGTAATGTTTGCTTTTCTAATCATGTGATTTATCAGACTACTAATATCTCTCTCTCAAAACCAAAATCCTTCTAATACCAGTATGTTAGGTTAGAAAAGACTTTAAAAAAAAAAAAACATTTCCACACCCTCAGTAGAGAAATGCTCATTCCAGGGTTACTCAGACCTTGACCTTGTCCGCCATGTTATATTTTATGATGGTTCCTAGTGCCTTATTGAGTCTTGGAAATGTATGAGCATGTTATTCAATAAATAAACCCTCACCTCAGAAATTCTACCTGGACAGCTTGATAAAAAGCAAGCTGGGACTCTGGGCTCCCTCCAAGCAGAACAGGCTGTGTACAAACCCAGCGTCCCACAAGGTAAGTAGTTGCTAACAGCTGACATCTAAGGTCAAAGTGCTTAAGGTGGAGGTAATCTGTTCATCTCCAGCTTTAAAGGCTGTTCTAATAATTTCTCCCATTAAAAGGGAAAGCAACAGGTGAGGCCTCTCTCCTACAGCAAACACTCCATGGAAAGTCCAGGCATGCCTGGTTGAAGAAGTTCTTCCTGCCAAGAAAATGGGAAACCCAGCACACCAGAGACACTGCTGGGGTTCACCTGAGCCCTCTGCACAATAAACACAACCCCATAAAAAAATGTATAACAGATATGGAGAACAATTAGGGGGATCATTTTATAAACTATATAAATGTCTAACCAATGTACTGTATACTTTAATTTAAAAAATATATATATAAAACAGAATATAATAGCATTTTACATTAAAGTTAACAAAATGATTACAAAAAAAATAACTGAACTCTCAGAACCCAATGTTAGGCCATGTCTACATTACTATAAGCCTGGAACACAAAGATAGCCTCCTTGGTACACAATATGCATGCATGTGCTTGACCCATATCCGCATGACTACTTTCTTAATAGTTTCTAAAAATTTATATTAAGAAAATAGTTTAAAAGTAGTCATTGAAGCATTATTTAAACTACATATTTAAAAAAAATTGAATAAACCATTCGACTCAATAAGATATGTAATTTTTAAAAAATAATGGCAATGAACTCTATGCAACTACAAGGAAAAACATTTATAACATTGTTAACTAAAAGATTCAGTTCAGAAATGTATAATTTCTATTATAGTTACATAAAAAATGGATATATATCAACTAAAACTGAAAGAAAATAATGTGCTAAAATGAAATCAGCTATTCTGTTAGAGCTATGAAGTGGGATAATTTATGTCTTTTAAAAATCCATTTAATACTATTTATGCTCCTGCTATAAAATATATTTTACAAGATAATTAGCTCTTGGACATTATTTTAAGTTCTATAAGCAACAAAATCTTTTTTCACCATACTAAAATGATAACGAAATGAAAGGTATTTTGTTTAAATATGTAGAAATTATACGATGATGACCAAATCACTGAACCTTTCTAGGCCTTCATTTCCTCATTTACAAAATGAATATGATAATACCTGTCACTCCTACCTCACTGATATTACAATGTTCAAATGAGATGATACACATAAAAGTGCTTGTTAATCATATTGTCTTAGTCCGTTGAGCTGCTATAACAAAATGCCATAAACTAGGTGACTTATAAACAAAAGGCATTTATTTCTCACCATTCTGGAGGCTGGGAAATCCAAAATTAGCATGCCAGTAGAGTCATCGTCTGCAAAGGCCTGCTTTCTAGACAGCAGTCTTCTCACTGCAGCCTCTTACAGTGGCAAGGAATCAAGGGGAAGGCTCTCTGACTGCTAAGGACGCTAATTCCATTTAAGACAACAGCCAACACCTGGTTTAGCCAGAATTCAAGTGAAAATTCCTGGTTGACTGCAAGCCCAATATCTACCAATTATGTAACTCTGATGTTTTATAGCTTCTGAAATCTTAGCATGTATTAGTAAAAGTGTGATATTTTGAGCACAGGTGGTAATATCGCTACCATACTCAGGGCTCACACAAAGGTACTGTGGTCATATGTGGAAGAAATTTTTGAGATGACAGATGGGTAAACAATAAAACCAGAAAAGCAGGCACGATTGTAAGGACTTTAGAAACAATGCCATAGAAGCAGCAGTTGAAGAAATAGGGTATTGCTCAGTAATCAGAAGGAAAAAAAGAAAGATGTGATCACTGGGTTTCCATCTTGAAGTAGTCTTCTATTGCTCCTCTGGGCATAAAATACCATAAGATGCTGACCGGAATGGCAAATCACATTAACTTCTTTCTAAGAAGGAAGGCTATCTTCTCAGTCAGTGAGCTTACACTAAATGGCACTATTATGATCTCTCTTTAACTGTGAACTATGAAATGGACCAATGTAGGACTTGCTGTATGTACTTATGTATAAGAATGTTTGTGTTTGTATGTTAGCAGAAGACCGTGAAATCTCAAGATGTCAGCCACTAACTTAAAATTTACATCCAAAGTAAGATTTTTATTTTTGTGAAGTATAATGGGAAAGGAGTGTAGTAGGCCTGCAAATACCTCGTCAAAATGAGTGTGACCACCATCATAAGGATCATGTGAGCAAAAGAGCACATATAAAAGAAAAAATGAAATGAACTAACACATCCTTTAGAGGAAAAGACAAACTCCACGACTGATCTATGAAACTTCCTTTTGGGAGATTACTTGTATTAATGTTTCCTCCTTATTTCTAGGGTGAGCATCATCAGAATGTAAATTACTCTATCATTTGAGGTTTTACAACCACAGCAGAAAAATATGCCTCAAATAGATAAAAGTGGGCTCGCATGACCTCAAAAAAGGCTTCAAGCCTCAATACCCAATAATTCAAGATTTAAGTATTTTCAATTACATTCCTCTTCTGAAAAGGGTAAGCATTATAGTCACAGTTATTTCAGGCTATAGCAAGCTGCCTCTAAGTACACAAAGGCTGGGGCAGAGATGTGGTAAAAATGGACACAAAAAGATACTGAAAATGGGTTATTTTTCATCTGGATCAGTGTGTTCCTCAACTTGCACCTTCTTTCTCAATAGTTTTGAGTGTATGTCTTTATTGCTTTGACTAAACAGTACCTTAAATACATCTTGTAAAATGCACAACCAGTGCAGGACCTCGCACAAACATTTTCATAAAATAAGAATATCATGTATAAATAAGTGAATGAAAAGACAAGGCAAATGTGCTTGATCTCTATACTTGGAAGAAAATATAAGTCTACTCCTATTTAATAATCCTTATTACTTTCATAAATTTCATTCCATTAAAATTCTCCTCGTAAATTAGATATTTGTAAAATAAATGTTATTTTCATTAATTTATATGATAATTTCAAAATGCTTTCATTTATTTATGCATAATTAATCTCCAATGGAAAAAAATAACCTTTAATAACCTATAACTCTCCAACTATATGTGTCTGTCTAGAAGGCTCACCATTAAGTTTTTTAACAATTGATAAAAACCATTCAAGGAAGAATACAGAAAGTTGAAACTATAATCATCAATTGTCTAAATTCTTCAGTACAAAGAATCACAGTAATAGAGTAGAAAAAACGAGAGGATTATGTTTAGATCCTGGATCACTTATTAACTTGATCTCACTTTTCTGAGCTTCAATTTCCTCTTCTAGAAAATAAGAAAGTACCTGTAACATAGGATTTGGTTGGTATGAGAATTAAAATGTTACACCAAATAGCCTGCCACAGAGCCAATATTCACTGAATGAAGATCCCCTTCCTCTACCCTCTGGATTGCAGAATGAAGAGCATGTTTGCACAACCCCAGTACTATATGGACAGTGAAAAGGAAGAACAAAAATTATTTCAAACCTGCCGCCCTCCAGCTCCCACTGTTTCAGATTGAATTGCATCTATCCAATGTGACTGTATTTGGAGATAGGGCCTAAAAGGTAATAAAGGTTAAGTGAGATCATGGGACTGGAGCCCTAATGCAATATGGCTGACAACCTTAGAGGAAGAGGAAGAGACACCAGAGACCTTCCTTGTGCACACAGAGAAAAGGCCATGCGAGGATGCAGTGGGAAGGCAGAGATCTGCAAGCCAAGACGGGAGCTCTCACCAGAAACCAACCTGACAGCATCTTAATGTTAGACCTCCAGCCTCCAGAACTGTGAGAAAATAAATTTCTGTCATTTAAGCCACCCAGCCTGTGGTGCTTTTTTCTGGCAGCTTGATCAACTAATACACTCACCTATAACAGTCTCAGATTTTCACTAGAGTTGGGGATGAAGTAGGCAAGAACCCCCATATCACTGCTGGAAAGTAAAGTGTCCTTCCAACAATTTCATGTTCTCACATGAAGATGGAGCAAGAGATAATTTATATTGTATAATATGAGAAGCTGGCATTATGATTCTTGCCTAGGTTTTTAAGACTGTTTTTTTTTTCTTTCTTCTTGGTATGCAATTCACTTATCCAAACAGGGACCAGCCTGACCATGGCACCTCAATAGCACCTCCTTCTATCAGTGACAGACCTTTTCCCTCACCTTTGCCATACAACATATAATATACATCTTAACACTGTTATTCCCACTCAGTTGGTGCTAATCCCTCTGAAAATACTAAACAAAGACAGGTATATTGTCATGCATTTGTGTTTTCCCTCCAAAAACATGTCTTAGACAATAAGCAAGTCTTTAAATCCTGCAATGACAACAGAAAAAAATGTTTGTCATCATTTATAGACTATAATTGAGGATTAGCTTTAAGTAGTACTTTCACATATTATTGAGTATCAACTGTCTTCTCTACATTATGTCTGGTGGATTTGGAGCTGCTTTCCAGATTCAAACAGAGCCTGATTCACTACCGAGGCATCATTAAATGTAATACATGTGACACTTGTCAAAGCTCAAAGTACAGGTGTCCTCTCCATGTGCCCTTCCCAAATTAATACATGGGGTGTGCTGACGTTGATGTTGGCCTTCCCCTTCAAAAACCTATGAAAGGAGGAAAGCTGGCTTTTTGGGGATAACCCTACTTCTTGACTCTGTTTCTGTCTTCAGAAGTGCCATTGAACAGCATATTACTTGACTCCTATTCCTTCGTAATGGACTCTCACAAGGAATTTAAGGAGTGATTTTCCCTCCCAGGAATGTGTGAATTCTAAAAGCAGACTCCAGAGAAAGCACTGCCTAAACCCAAAGTGCACAGGTCCCCCTTAGTGCAGATTGCCACAAAGAACAACCTGAGATGAAGATTCAAGAAGAAGGTGATCCCAGAAAACACTGAATAGGTAAGGTAGGAAAGAAAAGAACCGACAGAGGCTGTGTCTTCAAGCAAGATACACACTGTGAACAAGTGGAGCTTAATTCATCTAAGGAACTGGAAAATAGTTTGGAATGTGGGCCACAGAGTTATCCCACCCCATTGGGGAAGCAGTTGGGGTATTTACTGAATGGGGAATATATGAGCAGTTCTGGCGTGGTCAATGGTCAGCCAAAGCAGGCTCCAACAGTCAGACAGAGAGCCCAACAGAGTAGCAGGTGCTGGAAGGCAGAAATTTGGAAATTTGAAAGGCACACGTGGAAGCATTATTGCCATGAAGATGTGGGCAGGGAACTGACAGCGTCAGCTACGGGGTCCTAATGAGGAGCTCCAGTAGCAAATTGATTAGCATGCAGTACTTATCCAGGGTCCTATTGCTTATTGATTTATTCATGAATAACCGGGCTCTTTTAAAAAGTGATTTGAATCTCAAAAACGTACATTTAATGAAGAGATTAAATTGAATGTCATTTTTTTTATAAACCTAAGAGTTTCCTACGAGTGAGAAATTTTAAAGTATATACAAATTTGTGAAGAAGTTAATATCCTTGAATATTTTATGGAGTTCCATTATAATCACAGTAGAATCTGGTTGTCTGTGAAAAAAGGATTTTCTAAACAAATGGCAAATTTTAGTTCACGCACTACTGGAACAACACAAATTCCAAACTAACTAAATTGAATTGTGATGGATTTTAAATGTTTGTTGGTTTGCTGTTTTTCAATATGACCGTAACATTTCAGAGGTCACTACATAATAGCTTGAAGAAATGTAGCTGCTTTACATTTTTCCTGCAGATAGTACAGTTTTTTAGCAACAATCTCTGTTCAACTGCAGCTTTTTGTGAATTCTTGCTGGTAACCCAGTAGTATCAAAGGACTTTCTGCCTGATCCAATCAAGCCTGGGAAGCAAGCTGCCTTTAAGTGTCAGCTGAGGCTTCAGAATGCCTGAGGCTGACAGAGAACTTTCTATGGCCTTGCTGAAGATATTTAAAAATACAATGCTTGTACTCCTTTCCCAGTAGCTTCCTGGGCTTTCATACCAGACTGAGAAGTCAAGAGGGAACTTCTTGAAAGAAGTACGTCAATGGCATATTCCAGATGGAGAGTTTATTAAAGCCTAAAGAAGACATTTGTTGTCTGAATTCCTGAATGTCCGCTTTGTTAAATTAGTCAAACTTTTTCTTTTTTTCTGTATTAAAGAATTATGCATGTATAATCTGGACAAATACATACAATTGACCTTTCAAAATAGTTGTGTTTTTTCATTCAAAAAATTCATAATCAAGATTCTCATTTTTTGATTAAATCTTGACTAGTTGCTTTTGTGTACAGGAGGTTCATACTTCTAGAAGTAACTACTTCAATGAATGTATAATTACATCTGGATTTTTGTCCTGTTCACTCTAGTTACGTGTACTCAAAGTTTACTCTTGTTTTACAACAAGACTTAATAAGTTTGGAAAACTGATTCGGTGTTTTAGATGCCTTTACTAACTGAATTTAAAAAAGCAAATAGTAAGTCAAACAACAAGGACCTATTGAGTATGTGCCACATGAGCAACATACGCCTGGTTTTGTGGAGAAGAGAGGAGGGAAGGATCAGGGGAAGGGTCACCCCACAGAATCACCGTGCTGGGTGCTTCGCCTACATTGTGTCATCAAGCTTCTGTGGTAGCTATTATTATGCCTGTTTTCCGAAAGAGAAAACTAAGGTTTGGGAACTCAAGAGAACTTTGATAAGTGACTCACACCAAGTTTTTAGGGAGCGATTCCCTCTCCTGGGAACATATGAAGTCTAAAAGAAGGGTCTAGAGAAAGTACTGCTTAAACCTGAAGTTTAAATAGCCCATTTTCTTTAAAACATCTATCTTTCAAAGAGAAAACAGAAGTTAGAAAACGAATTACGAAAATATCGGTTTGGGAGTGATTTTTCAACAGTCTTATTGAGGTAATATTGACACAGTAAAATACACATACTTAAAGTGTACAATTTGACCACTTTTAACTTGTACACACCCATGAGACTGTCATCACAATCAAGAAATTAACACTCAAAATCATTATCTTCAAAGTTTCCATGCGACCATTTGGAATTCTTTCCTCCTATCCCTCTCTCTACCCACAAGCAATTACCAATCCACTTTCTCTCATTATAGATTTGTTCATATTTTCTAGAACATTACATAAATAGAATTTTACAGTATGTACTCTTTTTTTTTTGTCTGCCTTCTTTCACACAGCATAATTATTTTGAGATTTATCCATGTTGTTGCATACATCAACAATTTATTCAACTGTATTGCTGAGCAATATTCCATAGTATGGATATACTACAATTTGTGCATTCACCTGTTATTTCCAGTTTCTGGTTTTTGCAAATAAAATCTGTGTGAAAGTCTTTGTACAAATGCATGCTTTCCCGCCCTCCCTTGGGTAAATATCTAAGAGTCAGCTCATATTGGAGGTATATTTTTAACTTTTTAAAAATGGTCAAAGTGTTTTTCAGCGTAGTCACACCGTTTTACATTTACAGCAGTAGTACATGAGATTTCCAGCTGTTCCACATCCTTGCTAAGACTTGGTATTGTCAGTCTTTTTCATTTAGCCATTTTAATGAGATTGTAGTGGTATCTTACTAAAGTTTTAATTTGCATTTTCTTGATGACTAATGATGTCTTTAGAATCTTTTGTTCTTTTATTTTAAATTGGGTGTTTTCCTCTTACTGAGTTGTAAGAGCACTTTATATATTCTAAATATAAGTCTCTTATTAGGTCTATGTTTTCCTATATTTTTAAACAGAGTGTGCCTTTGCCTTTTCATTTTCATAAGTGTCTTCTGAAGAGCAAAAGTTTTTAATTTTGATGAAGTCAAATCTTTTTTACTTCAATGTTTTTTCTTTTATGGATTGTGCCTTTTGTGTGGCATTTAAAAATAATTTGCCAAACTCAAAGTCACTATGATTTTTTCCCCTCTATTTTCCTTTTGATGTTTTATAGTTTGAGCTATTACATTTAGGAAAGTAATCCATTTCAAGTTAATTTTTCTATATGGTGTTAGGTAAAAATTGATGTTTTTCATTTTTTTTTTTGCTTGTTTCTTTACATGTAGCTATTCAAATGTTCCAATGCTATCTGTTGAAAAGATTGCCTTACCCTATTGAATTTTTTTAGCATCTGTCAAAAATAAATTAGCCATATATGTGTACATCTGCCTCCAAAGAGAAACCCTGTTTCCTTTATTTTTTTTAACTATCCACACGCCCTTTATTTAAAAAATTAGTTAAGATGATACAATAACAAAATAAAAAGCAAATTCAAGTAAATAGAATGACATGAAATACAGTAAACTGTAGCAATTGGTTATAAAGCCAGAAGTAAAGAAAGAGCTGGAGAAATATTGAGAAGCTGCTTGGAAGATTCTCTGTCAAATGGCAGTCTTAATGTAGAGCTGTTTCTCAACAGGAAACTATTTTGTTCCTAGGAAGGAATGCTGCTCAGCATCATACAATACACAGGACAGATCTCCAAAACAAAAGAAAAATCTGGCTCACAATGTCAGTTACGTAGTGCTGAGACGGAGAAACTCTGACCTTAAATATTACATTTCCTTCACCTTGAATCAAGCCATACTAATTATTTCTACATAAATGGCACCTACATAATGATAACACTAATATTGAGAGTCCCTAAGGTTCTATTAAAGTCACAGAACACATTGTGAAAATATCAGTTTGGGCAATAATTTTTTAAAATGCATTTTTATTCTAGATTAATTCACTGAAATGTTATATGCTGTCATGACTATTTTGCTTTTGAATCTGCAATGTTCATTACAAATTTTACAAATTTGGCATCAACAAATTGTTCATCAAAAAGCAAGCTCAAGTCCTGTCCTCTGGGAGTTCACAGGCCAAAACAGGAACCACACTTATTCATGCTCATCATACAAAGTAGGAAGTGGTAAGGGCCATATAAAAGATGGAGAGTCAAAAGTATTCAAAGAGATTAAGGAAGGTGAGACTACATCCCCAACTTGGGCAATCAGGGGAGTCTTCTCGCCATAGGATTTCAAGTAGACCTGGAGAGAAGGTAGGATCTGGACACATAGAAATGAGAAAGAGTGAATGAGCTGAGGCATGAAGATGAAAAAGCTAGGGGCACATAATAAGAACAGAAATTTAATATCAAGAAAAATGTCAGGAGCAGTATGCTTTTCATTCCAAAATGTTCTGTGCAGATAAGGATGTTGAAAGGGTTTCCTCATCAGGGAGAAACGAACTGGTGAAAAACAGAATTCCAAATCCCAGTACCCCAAATGCTTTGCCCAGACCACCATACCCCTCAGTTAATCAACTGAAAATTGAAAATTCAAAGAGATGAAATAGCTTATTTATTTAAAACAGTTATGTATTTCAGGTAGAAATACAAAAACAGATACTCAGTTTAAACCACCTTTCTCCACAAAGTATTCCCTGAGTCCTTCCAGACCGTGACAACTCTGTTCTTATCCAAACACTAACTGCATCATAGTGACTTACAGGGAACTTTAGACTATTAGTCTTATCTTCTAAATAAAGGGCTCTTCCTTTTTAAAATACACATTTCCTATTTTTTGATTGATAAAATGTCTCACAGTAAACCCTAAACAATTTCATACATGCAGAAGATATTTCATCTGGAAATATTTTTTTGTCTTGTGACCCGCCCAGCAGAGGCTGCATAGTGTTAGAATTAAGGTCATTTCTTGCAGGCTAATCTGAGTGTGGTTTGTCTTGAGCCAGCATCCTTTTTATAGCTCCATATCAGGTTTATGTATAATTCAATCAATACCTTGGGGCACACTATTTGATGATTACAATAAAAAAAAGATCTATTTTGTTGTTCTTTGTGACGGTACTTTCATTATTACATGTCACTCAGTTACAAGGGTTTATGGGACCATTTACACCCAACGGATGCTTTAAACGTAGGATTTTTATGACAACTAAACTCCAAGATAAATGAAAACATTTTAGAAAGATATTAGGATCCTTTCCTTGGTCTTTGATTGATATGAATTAGGGCAGTAAAAAGGGTTTTCTTTTGTATAGTCCTGCCTGTTACAAGGCGCTGGAGAAATGAAGCTGAGATAGAATGTTCCAAAGTGCTCAAGGCCCAGACTTGCTCACTCATTATGAGCAAGGATCCCATAACTAAGAATAAAAAAGGCAAATTTTTTTTTAACTAACTTACTAATATTTTAGATCAAATAAACAAACATTTATTGGACATTTTCCATAAGACATATATGTGGTCGATGGCCTTTTTCTCTCCTGTGACTTATAGTTCCACAACAGGATCATTCTTTTGAATCATGAGACTATTTTGGTTTCAAGAGAGCCATTTAAAATGCCAGCTCCTACAGTGGGGGAAATTTGAATATGAACTTCAAATTAGATAATTAGATCAATATTAAATTTGTTGATTTTGAGAACTAAACTGTGGTTAAGTAAAAAAATTCACATTCTTATGAAATATGTATCGAAAGAATGAAGAGTCATGACCTCTGCAAATTGCTCTCAAATGGTTCAGCAAGACAGTAATAATTATTATAATAATTATAAGAATAATACTACTGTGGGTGTTTTATATAATATATATAGAGAGAGCAAACGTGGCAAAATGTTAACATTGTATTGAATTTAGGTGAAGGACATATGGGAGTTTAATGTAATATTCTTGAAACTTTTCTATAGATATGAAAGTTTTTTTAATAAAAATTTAATTGAGCAGGACTAAGGATCTGTCTGATCGAAGAAGAACCCATAGAAAATGGTACCCAGCTGGTACCTAAAGGAGCAATGGGTCTCTCAATGCTCCTTAGCAATTTCTTTCTTTATTCCAAGCTGTTGCTGTGTTGCATTTTCTCCAGTAATTGTAAACCTTTAGCACACACCTCAGAATCCCTAATTCTACCCATGCCAGTCACTCTCATCTCATGACTTAGTGGTATTTCTTTACCTCTAGGTTAACCTGTTAATAATAACTAGTCTAATTTGCTGTCCCAGAAGAGGTGTCTCCGGCCACCATACATTCCATCTTCCTACCTCCAGGCTCCTCGCCCCTTCTTCCCCTCAGCCTCTTCTTGGTTACCCTGTCATCTTGACCCCTCACACTGTCACCCAGCATGTGTGTGTGTGTGTGTGTGTGTGTGTGTGTGTGTGTACAAGATCTCCTTTCACGTTACATAAAGTATAAAGGTGACAATGAGGTGTTACCACTGAGAACCTGGGAAACGAAAAAAAAAAAGAAATGTACTAAACTAAGATTACATATGGAAATCTACAAAGTTACCTTAAAGGGACTGAATGGTTCTAAGACCATAATGACTTGGCAGAGGAAAAAGAAAGACAAAACTATAGCGATAGAAAGCAGGTCAGTGGTTACTGCAGGTGTGAGGGTGGGGGTGGAGGGGAACTGACTGGAAAAGGGTATGGGGAACATTTTAGGGTGATGGAAATGCTCTATATGCCGATCATACTGGTGATTACATGACTACATACAATTGTCAAAACTCATCAAATTGAACTTCTACAATTGGTGAATTTTACTGTAGGTAAATTAAACTCAACAAAATTCATTTTAAAAATTAATGTTATAACATATACCAGTGTTTATTACTAGTACAAGATTGGGAGGACATACATCACAACTGATTACCTCACACCCATGGGCATGACACCCTGTTTGTGATGCTGAGTAATGAGAATGTGTGCTCCATCCTGCCACGCTCCTCAGGGTCGAGATGCCCTTCCTGGTCTGTGGTAGTTGCTCTGACACTACTTTCCTCTGGGGGCTTCTAGCCCTGCAGAGAAGCCTTATTGCATAGTATCATAATAAAAGTATCCTTTACTTTATTTGAATATATCGAGAATTTCCCTCTTGCTCAGAGTGAACTCATAGCATTATAGCTTTTTCAGAGAGCTGAAAGGATGCACGCAAACCTTTTATTTGTTATCGGATATTATCCCACCCACACTACACTTAACATTACCAATAACAGCTGTAAAATTCTGTCCTTCACATTTCTTCCTCTATTTCTCCAAGGGGATGTGGCTATGTGTGTCGGGGCGGTGGGGAAGGGGGAACAAAAAATTGTCTAATTGCATCTAGGAGGAATTTTTCTCTTTTGTTAGGCTCAAATAATAAAGCTAGGATATTGTAGGATATCCTAGAAGCTGATCTGTTAGCATCTGGTTGCCCAGAGACCAAGAAAATGTTTTCATTTAGCTAAGGGTTGCTATAGGCAGTCACACACCAGCCTGGGAAAATACATCGTTTTTTGCAAGTGTGAAAATGACTGCTAAGGGGAGTCAGAGCCCTAGTTACATACCCCACTTCACAGTCTTCGGCCTCAGCTGCAGGAACCAAATAGGACAGTGACAGCCCTGGGGATTCAGGAATTCAGTTTCTGTCTGACATTCTCACGATCCATAGGCCACACTAAGTAAGAAGAAGGGCCTTGTCACCAACACAAAACCATCAGTGGCAAGGGGCCATTCTAGGCTCCAAAGGAGCCACAGTCAGCCCCTTGCTCAGCTTCTCCAGACTGGATCTTTCAGAGAACTATGAGTGATCACCACCACAAAAGGTGGCTCTAAGACAAAGAGCTGCAGAAAAAGTAAGTCTCTTCCTCTTGCCTCAGCATCTAGTTGAACTGCCTAGTCTAGCTTGTCTGCTCCTCGGCTGAGTTTAATTCCAAACCCTGCATCCCTGACTCCCATCTGCCCCTCTCCCTTTCTGCCACCCCCCTCCCCACATCCCCTTACATTCTAGCAACACCACGACTAAACAGGTCCAGGCCCCAACATGATTCAGCCATGCCTCTGAGGTTCATAAGCATGATCACAGAGCTTTACTTAGCATATACAACTCGACTTCATGCTTTAAACTAGGTGCAAATGACCAGGGAGCTCTGAGTCCTACTATTAAATCTCAAGACTCCAAGGCTTCTACACCACCACCTATTACCTGCAGGCCCAACCCAGTCAAGAGAAGAGCGGCAGCCTCGGGCTACATCAAGATCTCATGGTGACCAGCTGGTTCCTGAGCCCACCAGAATGAGGAGAGGAACATCAGACCCCTTCCTTTTAAAGGGAGGGCCGAGGCTTCATAAACATAAAGAGAAATTTCGCTGAGATGGAGTCATTCCAGTGCAGAAGCCCCACCACAGCTAGAAGCACGACTTTTTCTTCCCCGGCAGGTCAGAAATATATAGGTTATTTAAAGTCCTCTTTGTCTGTGGTGAAGTACTATTGGTTTTCATTCATTGCAAAAGTGTGTCTTCTCTCCACCTCTTCCTCATAGACCAGTCCCAGCAAGTCATGCTGAGATTTTTATATTAACTTTTCTTGGATTTTCCTCCCAATCTTAACCCCAATGGCCAGGTGTGTACAACCTGTATCTTTCATTTACATTATTATTGAGAAACAGCAATGGATCCCTTTGACCTAAAATATCAACCCCCAAATGTCCTAGCCAGTGTTTCAGTGACCACCAACATCCTCCCCCTACATACATCATTTCCCAGCACTTAACCTTCGGCTCCAGCAGAACAGACGGACTTTCCCTGTTGACTCTCATCATCCCTCTATCTTTTCTACACCTCCAGTTCCCTCTCTTTTTCCTCTGATCTAGAAACCATGTCCATTTTTAAGGCCCAGCACAAGATTAGTGTCTGCATGAGATGTCCCTGCAATTTCTCCAGCTGACACTCTCCTTCCCTCCTCTTCTGGTGTCCTAATGCATCTGTAATCCATGCCACATAGGTCGGCACTTGATTTTTGCAAATTGTTTCATGGGTGTGTGTTTCCCTGTACTTTGAAACTTATCCTGTGTCACACTAGACTGGACACAAGCAGGAGGCCTCCCTACTGATTTC
>CM053504.1:68048783-68072503 GCA_028627145.1 Eidolon dupreanum | reverse complement strand
GGCTCAGCTAAGAGTGGCCAGTGAGTAGCTAAATTCAAACTGACCCCATTTTCCACATCCCCCTGCCTAGGATTACCATATAATTTGTCTGTCAAGTCAGGACACTTTTGAGACTGAAAAGGGACTTTATTAAGAATTATACCAAGTCAACAAGAATAAATAGGACTGAACCAAGCAAAAAGGAGCTCTGGTCACCCTGCTCAGGTCCCATGACCTGAAGACTCTGAGTAATTAAAAACATGCCGACCTCTCAAAACATCTGAAGAGTCCCCCGACAAGTTCAAGGACTACAGCTGCACTGTACTTTTGGTATTCAGTCCTGCCCTCCAACCTCGCTTCCTCTCTCTCTCCCTCTCTTCTTCTTTTCTTTCCCTCCCTCTCTCCTTCTTTTTCCTTCCTTCCTTCTACCAATATGTATTTAGCATTACTATTTGATAGTTCCTGTGCAGAAACGGAGTATAAATCAGAAATGGTCTCTGCATTCATGGAGCAGGTGATCTGAGAGAATAAAGACATTAATAAAATAATCACACAAATAAACATAAGCTGCAACTATGAAAGGGCTACACGAGGAGGTTTGTGTGCAGAGTGCTCTAAAATATGTATATGCATCACACAGAAGCCAATGAAGAGCTAATAACCATGCACAGATGCTGCTGCAAAAAACAAGTCATGATGGTCATTTAAATGCAGGCACCACCAAATGCCAGGGACTGCTGAATGCTCCCTAAGAAAACTTCGCTTTCCCAACTTGTTTTCATTAATTCCAAGAGTTGTATCAGGGTTATATCATTTGCTCATCGGTTTTAAATGATGCCATTGTTTCAGTCACTTTTATTCCCAGCATAGTTGGGTAACTTTGAGACAAGTGAGGCTTTTCACCCCAGAAGCAAGGAAAGAAATTGTTTTGTTCATAATATGGTTGGGGAAATAAAAACATTTGGCTTAATCTTAATGATTTTCCTCCTTGGAAAGGAGGCACCCTATAAATATATGTACATGGATGTTATTATGTTGATATTGCAAATGGAAGCTCACAAGAGAGCACTAAGCAGAGCCCATAAAGAGAGAATAAAGAGCCTGGCAAGAAGTTGCATTAGAGAGAATTTGCACCACCAGACTTGGCTCCTTGCTGTGTCAGCTTAACCTTCAACCAAGGCCTAAAGTTTCATGATTTGGACTGTAACACGATCTGAATAATACTGACTCAGGCTAAAGTCTCCTAGTTGTCTGTGAGGGGGTTTTCCTAGGTAAGTTAATATTGTGAAGTAAATTGCTGGGGGCTGGTGTGAGAGAGAAACAATATTTGTTAATTATTTCCCATCATTTTAGCAACACCCATTTATGTACAAACTATAGAAATTGGAAACCACTATTTTATTTCTTTTAAAACGAGTCTCCTGTAGAACATGTGAAAAAAATGCTTTTTTAAATTTCTCTTCAAACTGGGGGTAGTAAGCCCAAAGTTTTTTTTTTTTTTTTTAAGTTTACAATGCACATTTAGCACTAATGTTTCTCTTATTGTAACTCACACAATATTGGACATGTGTGATTAATGTAGTGTCCTAATCTGCTGTCGCCACGGAGATATTTAATAATGTCTGTAGGAAAAGCCATGGTGCTTATGGTTCCGCATGATGATGGAACTCATTTTTCAACCATGAGTCTAATAGAAATGTCTTTATGCAAAATGGAGTCTCCTCACCACTCCAACCCAAGACACTACAAGTCATAAGGAATCAACTGCATGGAGAAGACCCAAATCACAAAAAGTTGTATCACAGAGCTGAATGCAGCAATTCTCAGAGACCACTATAGGGGCAAAAAATCCTTCACCAATCTCAACTAATAGAGGTTCAATATTTAAAGGCTTTATTTTGAGTGTTTAAGCACAGATTAGGCCTTAGTAATAGGGCCTTTAAATTAAGAGTAAGATGCACAAAGCATTAATTCATAAAAGAATACCATAGCACACCCAGATGAAAATAAAGGCTGGACTCAAACTGGCCCCTTAACCACACTAGTTAGGATCATCACCAGTGTCTTATGACAGATGAACTGGGGACCAATTTCAGGAGCTTTTGCTTTTAACTAGGTGGTGTACATTGCATGTAGTCATTTTCACCCACTGAAAGACCTTTTTATTATCAACTTAAGTCTTAGTTTATAAAAGAAAAAAGCCCTCCATTTGGTTTAGTTGAACTAGGCAACTCCGTGTGGACATCAGAGGCAAGATCCTGGTATCTGGATACTGGGTAAGAAGACTCTCGACAAGTTTTGTTTTAACTGGCCTAATTACTACTTGGATGTCTAACAGGTTTCAATAGCCTTTATCACTGTGGTACTGTATGCAGTAATTTTCACAAAAGTATTCAAGAAATAAAACTGTTATAACTCTATATTTTTGTAAACCCTTTATAAGGTTTATTTTTGTATAAGCTTTATAATGTTCATATTAGAGTACCAAAGTACATTATAAAAAAATAAGGATAACTAGGATGCATGCTGAAAGTGTTTAGTGCCAGGGTGTAAAAAAAAAAAAATTTAGGAGGCCAATGCTCTATACTAGAAGATCTTTAAGACAGGATTATATATAATTTTTTTTATATATTCAGAACCTTGCTAAGTCGCTAGAAAAATAGCAGTCAATAAGTATGTGCTGAATAAAATAAATTAAGTCGTAAGAAAACATGGCCATGAACTTTATATTCCTGTACTCTGCATCAGCCCATCTTCATCAAGCAGGGACAAAGCATTTCAGAATCTGATCATAAGGAACAACTTTAGTGAGCTCAATCACCAGGTTCTATACAGGAGACACAGCCTGACCTCATCAACCTCTCATCTGTCACCAGAGCCCTTTGGATGAGGCCCTGATAACCTGCTCAGTAATGCTGGCCCTTCTCATTTGCAGGCTCATCATAGCACTTGCACTGTGTCATACTGAGTAAGTAGGACTCAGTTGTTAGAGAACATTTTAACCACTAAGAAGGAAGAAAGTTTTCTGATATAAGCTGACAGAACATCATCCAGCCCACAATAAGTCCTTTTTTCTACCTGGCAAAAACCTGGACTTTCCCACTCCACCTTGTCTCCAGCTTTGCTGTGATTCTACTCAAGCAAGAGTATGTGGCTTCTGCTTTCTTAACTCTCCTTCTTCTGCCTTTATTCTCCCTTTCCCACCTGTGATAGAGAATTGAGAAGGAAGGCTCAGCAGAAGTTAAAAAGAGTGAGGACAATGTTCATGAACTGATACGGAAAAAATTGCCAATAAATATTGTAGAGCAACAAAAAGCAAGACACAGAATGATATACATAGTCTATGGGGAAACTATATATATATATATATATATATATATATATATATATATATATATATACACATACATACATATATATATAGATATAGATACACACACACACACACACACACACACACACACACACACACACACACACACACACTGGAACTATAAACTAGAAGCTAATTGTTAAATGATTACATGAAATTGGTGACAGGGAAATGAAAGCAAGACTTTTCTATATATGTATTCTGTACTAATTTTGACCATAGAATTATGTTCATATACTAACTTTTCAAGAAGATTAAATTAGAAAACAACACCTAAATTGAAACAGATTAACCATATATCAAATTACTAATAGCTAAAGGATTTCAAAGGACTTGAAAACACAGTATTTTAACTGTGAATACTTTGTGTGAGCTTTTCTAAGGAAAAAAGAACCACATACACAAAAATAAATAGACCTCAGTAATTATACTGATTGTTGTAAAATTGGTATTGGTATTTTCAAACTATTTTTAATATATGTTAAAACAAGTAATTATGTCGATGTTGTTTTAAGAATCTAAACATTCAATGTAAAAAAAAAAGAGAATACAAATATAAAGAGTAAGTGAAAACACTCTGTTAACATTTTAATTTAAATTATGAATATGAATTCATGACTGTTTAAATATATAAAGATTCCGAAAGGTTCTAGAATCAATGTAATTTCAACAGCAATGAACATCTCTCATATCTAGATTATGGCCTCTGTAAGTATTCCCTATGAAGAGAAACTAAGGCTTCTTGGCTGATTCCAGTCTGGGAGACAAAAGGATCAAGGTGAGCCTGGAACCACTTGTCGTGTCGGAAAGCAAGGCAGCCTATAAAGATTAATGGTGCTGTGCCGAACAGATCCAAGAGCCAATGTGGAGAGGCTATCCCTGGTAAAAGTTGAGACAATTTGGACCTCAAAGAGAATAATGAGTTTAGTGCACTAAAGCAGATAATCAATGAAAAGTCAATGAGTACATAATGATACTATGAAAAAGAAAGTCATAGAAATCTCATTTGTCACCATTTGAGATAAGTATTAACACAATTCCTCTGAAAATTGGGAAATAAGGGAAAAGAATTGATTGTTTATCTTATCTTTCTGGTAGAAACTGGGTTTCAGGGTAATAAAATAGCCCACTTAGTGAGGGAAATTTCTCCTTTACATAGAAATGTCAGCTAATATATAAAGAAGGAGTGGTAAAATTTTTCAAACATTTAGAAACTAAATTAACTGTTTCAGGCAATGATTATTAATTGGTGTCAAAACTATTAAGTGAATGGTTTGTACAGTCATACATTCATATGGACAGAGTAATACCACACAGATTACTTTCTAGTCACAAGACAAAAATTCTACAATGGAGAGACTGATATTAATTAAGGGATCAATGTCAGTATTACTAATAATAGGTCAACCAAATATTATGTGTCTTCTGGCATACTACAATATTATATGCCTAAAATCAACTAAAACTAGCCAGAAATGTTTAACTTGAGTCCATGAAACCTTTCAACATAACTTCCAATATACAGGAAGCACATGAGATATGAGATATGTGGGCTAAACAACACACAGGCCAGACAAATTAAGATCATAGTACATTCTACAGGACAACGATCTATTCTCTTTAACAAGTCAGAGTCATAAGAAAAAAGGGATGAGAAGTGCTATCCTAGATTAAGATACTAGAGGGAGAGGTGTAATGGTAAATGTTTCACAACTAGTTCAGAGTGACAGGGAAGCCCCAATTTGCAGTATTTGCCAATTTCTCTGCTGTGAACACCCCCACTATGGTCATTTCAAGCTACCTATGTGACATTAAACAGCTTGAAACATCTCTTGTGCATGTTAAAAGCCAGCTGTATCATGCCACCGCTTAGGGGACATAAGAGTGTGGTCCTGGATTGATACTGGAGAAACCAACTGTGAAAGTCATTTGAATGTTATTTGGGAGAATAACTGATGAGTTTACAATTTAATAAAATGAAAAGGAGGACACCATCAATGAAAAAAGAAGCAGGTTGTGGAAGAGTATATACAATATGACCTCATTTTGGCATAAAACATTGTAGATATGCACAGATGGCTATGCAACAATGTGCTAACAATGGTGACTTCTGGGTAATGAAAATATGCTGTTTTGTTTTGTTTTGTTTTTAATTTCTCTAAGATTCAACAATACACCTCTACTGGTGCTGTAACATCTATTGTGCTGAACACTACAGGTATATTTTTAAAAGGGAGATGATAAATGAGGCAAAATTGGACATTTTGTACCAGGCAGTACCAGGTTAGATGGTATTTGAGGCATCTATGTGTCTGCTTGCATCCTTCGAGGAGCTTCTTTTGGCCACTGGGTCCAGGATGAGGCCTCTGAAAAGGAAATTTGGTGGCACTTCTAGGAGTTCACAGATAAAACAGGAACTCGCAGCTCATAAGTCTTCCTTCTGTCTTTCAAGTTCTTGGTAACCACTGTAGCCCAGTCCATTGCGAGTTCTCCCTTAGCTGCAGCCTGACAAAGCACCTGTCCATTTGTTTATTCACTGGGTCACTCACTCCTTCACTCTGCCAACTGTTCTTGATCTCCAGCTACTTGGCAGGCATGGCAGAGACACTGGGCATGGAAAGATGGATGCGTGTTCCCAGCCCTCAGCAATTCACTGGAAATTCTATTCACTCCTCTTCTTCTTTCGCATTATGGGAGTGTTTAGAGCATGAAGACCATCACTCATGCTTTTCAGTTTCTGTTACAAAGTTTAGCACAGGGCTATTTATATACTAAATACTCATAAAATAATTACTGACTACTAGATCGACTGACTCTCTTTTTTAAACTTTCTAAGGCAATAATCAAACATACCAACCAGTACAAACCATTGGCTGGTTATGTCCAAATGTTTTTGATCATGTACTCCCCTCAGTTAAAAAAAAAAAAAAGTGAGCATTATCTTTAAACATAAGCACATTTCTTTATCTATGAACTATATGCATGTTACATATCATCATGCTAATATGTATACATTTTTTCTTATTTATAGGCAACTTATTTTATTTTCACACCCTCTGGAAAATACTGGGCTAAACTAGCCTTCCTTTTGTTTCTTTTTCTCCTCCTTGCCCTACTTCCCAAATCCATAAGGACATGTGGAGGAAATGTCACTTGATGGGTCTTGCTCATGTATCTTCCACTCACCCACACCTACACCTCTTCAAACTGGAATGTAAGCCAAGTAAATATAGCTCTGTTACCCACTACATAAATAATATTGGCCATGACGCTCCTTCAAATGACTCTGGATGTGCTCTCTTTACTTGCCAGAGAGAAAATAACTTTGAGCTAGTGTCATTTTGGCAGAGAGCTAACTCAGTGATTTTCATCTGGATGAAATAAGGAAGAGCTATCAGGTCTTGTCTATTACCCATGCAGGTGAGATAGGAATAGAAACATCCGCTCTGTCAAATTGAATGGCCTTATGCTTTAGCACTCTTAGACTCTGGTTTAACATCGAGATGTCTAAGGCTTTAAATGAAATGTCAAATATAATTTGGCTCTGGATTCCCAAGATATATGACTGCCCTTGGAGAAAACTTGATAACTCAGCATTCTTGGGTCAAATGTGTATCTACTAAAGGTGGTCCCCCAGCGCCACCTCCCTCCACCACATAAAAACTCTCAGCCAGCTTGATGAGCTAGGCCCCATTCCTTGCTTTAAATTTTATGTCCATGAGGCAAAGGCCACTGCTTAAACTTCTCTTCGAGAATCCAATCCACACAGAATATGACAGCTCAGTATTAAAATGCAGAGTATTAAAACACAGAGACTTTCAAAGTCTTGAGACACAGCTGGCTATGCCCACAACAACGTTTCACACATATTCCTTTCTCCTCAAAGTCTTCTTTTGACTTCCTCATTTCACTGCCCCGAGCTTGGCATTAATTTTCTTCATTTGTGGAAGAATCAGACTCAGTCCCAAAATCCAACTGGAAAAGAAAAAGTTCTATACGTACACACACACACACACACACACACACACACACACACACACACATTCATACACACATGTATATATGTATGTCTACAGATATAGATGATACATACATACCTACATACATATAATAGCAGCCTGCTTCCTTAAGGAAAAGAAGCTCACAGCCTAAACCCGGAAGGGCCGAGAGACCGGTATTTGCCCAGCAGCTGCTAGACTACAATGAAAGAGTCATGAAAGCCATCAAAAGACTTATAATCTGACCCAAAGTGATTTTTTGAAAACATGGTAGATAAAGAAATCTTACAGTCTTAGCTTTAAATGTATGTAAACATTTTTGTGCAATTTGATCTTTAGCAGAGGGCCTTTCTCTCACTGACACATTACAGTGTCAGAAATTCCAAACTACAGTCCGGTATGCTGAATATAAATATCACCATGAACTGTGTCTTAGGAAGGGTCGAGTCATTCTATTCTGAACATCCTGACTACTAGGTTTAAAATGCATGGTATTACTTAGAGTTGCCTCCTATAGTAGCTACTAAGTACTTAGCATGGGCTAATCTATGTGCTAGCTGGCTGTTACTTGGAAGTGGAAAAGGAGAGCCCCAAGGGATGGAGCAAGCAGGTTTAGAAACTTAAATAACAATTCCAGATAACGAGAGAAAAAATGTCACAGGTAGCTCATGATTAACTGCCAAAAGAGTCACGCAAACAATATCTGCTTAAAAATAAGAGTCCCCTACATTTTCTTGGTTAACATTTTAAAGAGTATTTTCATACACCTACTATACTCAGTCTCATGAAGGTGGCCAAAAATGGACTGTGAACATATGGCCTGTTCAACTACTATCAGATTTGAGCACATAAGACAACTGGGTATCCAAGGAAGACGAAAGAGGGTAAAATTTTGAAGGTAAATGGATTACTTGGGGAACCTGAACAAGGTTTTACACCCTACCCGTAGCCCGGAGTTCCACACAGCCAGTCAATCACCAGGCTCTGTCTGAAGATCTTTCTCCAGCCAGCCCTCCTCTCCTCCATGTCTACTCTGCCTTCGAGCAGGCCTTTGTTCTCTCTCATCTCGGCCTGGCATGAGTCTCCTAACTGCTCTCCCTGCCTCCCTTCCTGGGACCCTTCTGACTAGCAAATTGTATCACATCACCCTGCCTCCAGGTGGCCTCTGAAGTCTTGACTCCCCTCTCACCTTCCCCACAGACCTGATTTGCACACTTTCTGTGCTTTGAGTTCACCAGACTCTGTCATCAAAGCTTATTCTCATGACTGCCTAGAATTTCCTTCTTGCTGTCCTTAATGAAACCCCACTGGTCCTTCTAGAGCTCACTCCTCCCCAACACCTGGCTGTCTGAGTCACTGCCTCCTGAGCTGGAGGCAGCCTGATGAGAACCTGCCCAAGAGGGCTAGAAGCTTGTGGACTTCAGAGGGATGAGGGGTTAGAAAGGAGTTGTCAGGGGTCCTCCAAAGACTGCAGCCTTTGCATCAGGAAACTGCAAAAATCCCTGTGCTGGGGTATAGTGTGTGTACGTGGGTGCGGGGGAGGGGGCTGGGCAGCAGGGCCTGTGAACAACCTATCAATGTGCCCCTGATAGCATCTGAACGCCTGCCATAAACGAGGGAGTGAATGCCTGCCTTACAAACCACTGGCCGTGAAATTCCTGCCTCCTTTACAAAGTCCAGCCCGAGCAATATTTTATTTTTTACATGTATCTGTGTGTATATGTATCTATGTATATGTGTGTGTATATAAAGCAACTGTATGTATATGCGTGTGTATGTGTGTATATATACATACATATATCCTTCCAGGCTGTAGCTTTTTGAGCAAAGAGGCACATTTGTTCATTTTTATATCCCCAGCCCTGGCACACAGCTCATGGTGACATGAAAATGAAGGGCTGCCTGGGTGAATACGAACACGTGCCGTCTGGCGCATCCACAAGTGTCAGGCTGCCAGACGCAACCACGCTGGGACTACACTTTGCTCTCTCTTTCCACAACAGTCACTTCCAATCAACACTGTGAATCCAGGTGGAGTTCTAAGGGGACCTGGAGTCATTAGAGATCGCTTCCATCCTTCTAATGCTACTCATCTTTCAAAGGCCCACAGAGATGGGATGATAAATCCTATGGCAGAGGACATACACTCACATGTCACTCACCCCTCTGAGGATTTCTACCTGTCCACCATGTCCAAGTGACAAATACATACAATGTGAAAATGAAACCTCCCAAGTCATCTTTTACAAAAATGACTTCTCTGCATAACCGGGCTTGTGTGAGGTCCCAGCAGTAAATGAAATTTCTATGGGAGAACATGAAGGTAACGTGGAAGGTGGAGGAGGCAGCTTTGGAGTATTTTCCTGAGAAAACTATTTAAAGGTACTTCTCTAGTCATCTATTGCTGTGCAGCAAACTACCCCTAAATGTAGTAGCTGCAAATGACTATTTTATTTGGCTCATACTTTTGTGGGTCAGGAATTTAGGAAAGGGTAGAATGGAGAGTTGAGCTCTGAACCATGCAGCATCAGCTGGGGTTGCCGAGGGGGCGGGAGCAGATGAGGAGGAGGGGATCCCATACAATATGGTATCTTTGCTTAATGCTCTGGAGCCTGGGCTGGATGCCTGGCATTTGATTCTGGCTGGTGGCTGGGAGCCCAACTGAGAGCTGACATTTGGTATTTCCATGTGGCTTAGGCTTCTCACAGCAGGTGGCTAGGTTCCAGAAAAAGCATCCCAGGAGCAAGTGGTACCAAAAGGCCCAGGCAGATGGCTTCTTATGACTAATCTCAGATGTCCCAGAACATCATTTCTGCCACATTCTTAGGGTGAACCAAATCACTAGGGTAGCAGAATTCAACTCCATCTCTCAATGACAAGAATAATAAAGGATCTGTGGCCGTTTTAATATAACACAGGAATAGTGAGATGTATTCCACGTGAAGGGAGGTAACTGCTACTTTCTTCACCACATGTTCACCTCTTTAAAAGTGGTACAGAATACCTATGACACTGAAATAAAAGCCAGGCTTTCCTTGTGATCAGAGTCAACTATTATCACCTTGAGCAAGTCACTGAACCATTACACACATACACATACATATATATTTAAGCATACAGTTACTTAATTGACATTTAAAAACTGTATGATGACATAAAATTCAGAAGATCTGGCAACCCTGGACATGCGTGCCAACATTGCAAAAACTGCCTGGAATTGAGGGTCGGCTGCCTTCTTTAAAGGGGGCAGCCACTCTCTGGTCCACCCACATCACTCGTATCCGCCTCAGGGCAAGACCAGATAGATATTAAAGTTTGCTTCTCTACCGTATGGTATAATGATTAAGAGCACAGACATGTGGCTTGGATGGCATGTGTTCAATTCTCAGCTCTGCCTTTTATAAGCTCTGTGACCTTACATAAGTTATTAACTTCTTGCTGCCTTAATTCATTGTCTATCTAATAGTGATAACAGCAGTGACTTGCCTCACAAGGTTTTGTGAAGGTTAAATGAATTCATATATGTTATATTAATACATAATTAATAGCATATTAATAATACATGTAGAACAGTGCCTAGTATGTATTATCATTGTCACAGTACTATAATCATAGTAAGAATGAAATGGAAAGATTAATGTAAAATTACTGTGAACATGTGTAGGCATACACAAGTACTAGATTATTCTATTTTTATTACATGTGATAGAGATTTCTGATACGTGGTTTCTCCAGTCTTCTCTAGAATATTTTCAGAGCAACAAATTTACCTCATCTGTGATAATCTTGTTACAAGGAATTCCATAGTCAGTAGTTCTATTTTTCACAACTTCTTCCTTAAATGAAGCCTACACAAAAGTTGCTGTAACATCTCTCTACACAACTGAATTTGCTCACTTCTGTGGACTTGCACAGGATTTACTTTCCGTAATTTTCCTTTGGCACTGACTTCCTTACTTTATTACTCTTTCTTCAAACATACATCATGCATCAAACATTGTGCAGGGGACCAAGAATACAACAGCTAAGAGCACTCAGCTCTCACACGAGAGAAGCTTAGAATTTGGAGTACCTGCCTGTATAAGACGCTGTATGCTTTACTTTATTCTGTATAAAAAAGTAACATCACCTTGTATTTCTCTCATCTATTACCATTTATTAGGTAACTTCACAGACCATATATCAACTGATTCTGTATCAAATGACTCTATGAAATAAACTATTATTCCACTTTTAGAGACGAGAAAACAGGATTGGGCAGTACTCTCTCCACGCCACCCCCTGACCCATCTCCAGGGCCTGGTACACTGCTGAGCCTCAGAGTACACTTGAAAAAAGGCTTCAATAAATGAATAAACCATATCTGAGCCAACCAGTTTTGGCTAACATTGTCCCCAACATTGAGCAGCTAGTTAAGTTCAAAGACAATGCAGCCTGTTAGAAAACAATGCATCTACATAGAAGGAGTATGAGAACAGATGGTATCTCCAGGAAAACTTGGAAATCATGAAGTGTCTCATATGTTTGACTCTATAAAAGTCTATATGAAGCAGTTAGAGCATGTGGGAAGAACTAGCACTAGGTATATAAAAAACAGACCAAAATTTAAAAATGAGGCAATTATCAAATCTGGAATAAACAAAATATATATAAGAAAACATAATTTATGTATAACACATGGCCTCAAAATAAACAATACTTAATCATACTGAATTAACTAAACATATTTACATAAGTATATTGGGAGAATGGAAAAGAAGAAGAGAGTAGTTGAAGAATGCTAAATCTTTGTCTGTCATAATTACAAAATAATAATGACTGAAATAGATAAATCAAGAAATAACAGTATTAGCATATTATTTAGGATTATGGATTCAAAGACCGTAATTATTAAAATAATTGAAAAGGTCTGCCTTTGAGGAGCAGGATTGGGGGGACAAAGGCAGACGGGATAGGAAGGAGGACATTATAAGCCTTTTAGATCTGTATTATTCGACTCTTTAATCACAGGTATTACTTTGACTTTTTAAAAATTTAACCACAAAATGACAATGAGATACCACCTCATGCCCATTAGGTTTGGATGGATACTATAAAATTAAAATTAAAAAAAAAAAAAAAAAAAACAGAAAATAAAAAGTGTTAGTGAGGATGTGGAGAAAATAGAATCCTTGTACAAGGGTGATGAGAATGTACAATAGTGCAGCCACTATGGGAAACACTGTGAGGTTCCTCAGGAAAATTAAAAACAAAATTACTATATGATCCAGTAATTCCACTTTTGGGTGTATATCTAAACAATTGAGAGAACAGACAGAAAGTGGAAGTGTGGTTGCCAGGAACTATGGGGAAAGCAATGGGGAACTGCTGTTTAATGAGTACAAGATGAAAAGAGTTCTGGAGATTGGTTACATGACAATGTGAACGTACTTAACACTTCTGAGCTGTACATTTAAAGAAGGATAAGATGACACATTTCATGTTATGTGTATTTTTAATTAAATAAGATAACACCAACAAACAAAGACAATGTGGCCTCAAACATTATGGAGTCATAACCCAGTGATATTTGAAAACTTACAATCACTGTGGCATAGGCATGGAATAATCAGAATAAACAAAAACAATTGAAAAGTAAAAACTTCGGTAACTAGCTATATGCTTACTCCATAATATTCAAATCTAAGGTTTGTCCTTTTTTATCTATTTGACTATTTCATGCCATAAGAATGTAGCATAATTCTGGAGGAACTGAGCATATAGCAGATATGATATATCAAAAATATCACTGAACCTAAAATCAGAAAGCCCTGAGTTCAAGCTTTGGCTGCTCCATGCTTAGCTGAGTGACTAATCCTTGGCTGATCTATAAAATGTATATAACGATCCTTACCTATGATGTCTGGGACATACAGGAATTCAAGAAATATTTGTTGAATAAAGTAAGAAAGACAGAATGCTTAAAAGATAATATGAAAGCATACTGTAATTTTTGTTATACTCTGTAAACATAAAGAATTTCAGTAAAATTACAGTTTTCCATGACTAAGATAGTACCTGGTTACGACTTGGGATCTTCCCTAGGACTCCTGACATCATCCCATTTCTGAAGGGACCACTCATTCTCTCAAGATTCTTCTTAACGTACACTGGTGTATTACAAAAAGCTAGAAATTGTGTTGAAAAAGTAGAAATCAAAATTATTCTATGGACAATCAAAGGTGTGACCTCCTTGACCACACCTGGTCATTTATAGATGGACAATCTGCTAGGCACCTGTACTTTTGGAAACCATTTTCAAGTATAATTGATATTAGAGATCTAAATCCATGAAAATGTCAATTTAGGATGTTCATTGGGTTAACTTATTAAAAAATGCAAATCCTTGAAAACTAGAAATAGGACCACGGAGATTTTTTTCCAGTCTGTTCTAGGTTGTTCAAACCTGATAAGACCCCCAAAGTACTTAACAAATTTGGAATCAAAACTCTAGAATTTTCCTCAATAAGCTCTCCAAGTGAATCATCAACTGAATTTACCCTTTAATGAAATAAAACATAAAGTGTTCAAAACAAAAAGTTGGGCACTAAATCTTGAGTCCTCTAAAGTGTAAATCAGAAAAATAATACTGTCTAGAATAGTAAGCTTCAGCAGAACATAGCATGAGAGGGCACTGCAGAGGCTGAAGAAGTTTTTAAAGAAAGGTCTTCAAAGTTGGATGGTGAAGGCAACAGAGACAGGCCTTTTGATACTGCTCTTCATCTAAAGAAAGTCCCAATTACAGACAGTGCTAGGGGTTCCCTTGGCTTTCTCTTTCTGCACCCTCCTCCCAGAATCATAAAATGCAAAGACCACCAAACTGGTTAAGTCCAAGGTCCTGGATTTAGTGGTTCTTGCATTAACTACTTCAGTAAGCCCGATGTAGCCCTTCTACCTTTGTGAACCTCAGCAACTGCATCTGTAAATTAAAGGAGTAGTTAAGATGGCCTCTCAGGACCCTGTTAGCTCTAAGATTCTTTGAATCCATACATCTTTTCCCTTGTGGTATCAACAGTTTCATTATTAGCCAAACTTGTTGATAGTGTCTTAGAAACTTCTGGGTAGAGTGGGCAACAGGAGTGGGTGATGAGGCCATTTGATTCAGAAAGCCTTTTCTCAGTGTTTTAGGGCATGGGAGAGGCTGTCATTGAGAATCTTAGGGTTCACAAATAGTGCTTGGTGACTATACACACACTTTTGGGGGCAAACTTGTACTTGGAAAACTGACGTCCAGTTAAAGGAAAAGGGGAAAAGACGATCTAACCTCAGTTGAGGAGGTACTGGGACAGGGAGGTGGGGGGTCGGTGGGTGAGAACTGGAGAAGTTAACGAACTGCAAGAACTCACGGAGATGTAGGGTATTCAAAGGAATCAAATCATTCATTCCTTTCTCCATTCATTCTTCCAATAGATATTTATTTACTGCTTCTATGTGAAGATAATTTAATACAATGCTGAAAAACACCTATCTATCTGAATTGTCCTTTATAATTTTAAACCCTTTTTAATTTTATAGTTTCATCTAATTGTCTTGGTAAATCTATGAGGTATAAATGGCAGGTTAGTATTATTCCTGCTTAAGAAGAGAACAAATCTCAGAGAGATTAAATGAGTTTAATAAATATCGCAGAGCTAATTTACTGAAAATTTGGATTAAAATTCAGGTTTTCTTATTCTTGAGTTTATTAAATCACAGACATGTCTACCTGCTCCTGCAAGTTCCTACTTTTGCTCTGTCAAGGGTTGATGGCCTTGGGCTCCAACATGTTAATGCTCCTTTTTCTTCATTTGGCTATTTGAAAACAAAGAATTAAAGATAAAAAATCCTACAGGAGTTTAGACTGTGTCTAACAGGAGGTGGGAATGTGCATTATTTCCAACAGGTAACAACACACTGCTACCCCTGGACCGTGGCTGAAGAGGTAGAAGTTGGACCCCTGACCCTGATGCTATCTTTATATTAACTTCTCTGGACCTCAGGCCCACACCTGCCACACAAGTGATAACATCTGCCCAACCCAATATAGAGCTTTGTTTCTAGTATCATATCAAGTAGACTAAACAGAAGCCCTTTGAGAACAAGAAGTGAAGCCATGAATGTGTGTGTGGTTGTTACCGCTGTTAAATGTGTGGTTGGGAGAACAGGCAGTACCCAATGCAGCTTGACTTTGGGCTCAGAGATCAAACTAATTCAGAGGAGAGGATTTAGATAAAATTCCTAAACAAAGGAGCAAAGTCCATAAGCAGCTCAACGCTTAGAAAATAAGGGACAGTTGGTCTCACAGCTTGGCCAGGCAGGAGAGTTGGCACAGATCTTTAGACCTTTGTGCTCTGTTTGGTCAGTCGAGTGGGCCTCACCAGGGGCTGGACGTGAGCCTCCTTCTTGCTGGAAAGAAGCAGGGGAGGTTGTGACCACCTGTTCTGCTCAGGATGTCGCTGTACCTCTTGCACATTTTGCTGCAAAGGCAAACAGAGTCCAAGCCAGGTCTTTGAAAAAATCACAAAGCAAAAAACCTCTGCCTTCATCTTCCATTTCCTCTTCAATCTCCCCATTTCATTACATCACAGTGTCTTTCCAGTGACCCCGATAACTCACACCCTATGACTCTACGACTCTAGTCAAAGTCAGCCTGTGAGACGTTGATACCTGTGCTCCCAAATTCATTGAAATTTGCTCACACCCAAATTCACCAAAACTGTACTGCTTCTTTCACATCCTGTGCTCAGCAAGTTGCCAGCTATAAATCTGAGCTGATAAGTAGCTCACACTGGAGACCTTACAAATGAACAAATTTAAAAGTAACTTCTCTCAGGAATATTAGCATGTTCATAAAAGGCTCTGAAATAATTTTCCCAAAAGAAAGAAAGAAATGCCAAACAGACTATCTCCAGGAAAATCAATGGGGTCACAGGGTGGACATCTGAGGCTAAGCCTTGAGGAACAGTTTAAGAATTCTACTTACTTGACACCCAAAACCTCACATTTCTTGGTCTTGATAAAATGTTCATTAAAAAGTAGAATCATGAAACAAAAGCCAAAAAATATGAAGCATATTTAACAAAACATTATCAATTCCAAATGATGAGTAGAGACTGTACTTCCCCATTTTTTTTTTAAGTTAAAAAAAAAAAAAAGTAAATTGGGCTCTGAAAACATCAAATGAGGACTGCAATGTTAGACCACAGCTGACTATTAGTAGCTCTATGGCTGCTGTCCACAGAGGGCTCAGAGTGACACATGTAGCAACCTTGGATGCGCATCTAGATCAACTCCTTTTAACAAACTTTTCAATACATCAAGACCTGATGAAGGCTGAAGACACTGAGAGCAGAAATAGGTAGAGAGATACTCCATTTAGACCAACAGGCAGGTCTGACATCTATAAAAAGGGAGAGGGAAGGAAAAATTGGGTAAGAAAGATGTCACATTACAGAGCAGTTCTGAGAGCCTTAGCCAGGCCAGTTGGGGTGGGAGGGTGTTCCCGAATTCATTAGAACCCATTGGTGGAATCCCTCGTCAGGCAGAAGTGGCCTGGTTTGAGTATGCCACCCGCGTACATTCTTTGGCTGGGGCAGCCCCGTGAAAATGTGGCCTGGTGCGATCCAAAGCTGTGGCAGCTGGAGGTCATCAGCGATGCTCCCCACAGCAAGTTCTAGAAAAGAGAGCTTTGGGTAGGACATCTCCAGGGCTCCCATAGAGTTGGGCTGTCAATTCTACAACCCAGCACACCAAGAGGGGGACAGATGATCCAAGCAGGATGAATCAGAGCCCATCCCTGGAGCTGATGCACAGACGTTAGGAGGAAGCAGCTCCTTTTTTCACTGGGGAGTCTGAAGTAGGTGAAGCCAGGCCTGCCAACTTTCCTTGCCACATGTGGGAAGCCAAAATGCTTCAAGGAGAAAACAAGGTCAAGCTACAGAAGGAAACAGAGTTCAAATTGGGAAAACCTGAAGCCCAGAACCATTAAGTACTTTCCTTTTATTTTTCCTTTTTCTAGTCTGAGCTGTATCTCTGCTACAATTAAAACAGTGCTCTCCTAATATCTGTGTGTTTTCACTATAATTATCATAATATAGCAGAGCTTAAAAAGCCCTTAGAGGTCATCCAGTCCCTACTAAATATTACAATAATCTGAGGAAATTTATTTTGACACCTCAGTCTGGATCTCGCTATAGTCCAATTAAATCAGAATCTCTACAAGTGAAGCCACACATCAGTTTTTGTTTTAACTCCCCCAGATGATTCCGATGTTTATCCAGGGTTCAGAACCACGGGTCTTACCAAATCCTCATTTTTGCAGATGCGGAAACGGAAGTTCAAACATAAGACGTGCTGGTCCCAAATCCACATGTTCTTGGAGATTGAGACAGGAGTTAAATTCAAGTCTCTTTACTTCTATTATGACACTCCCCCTCCCGACACACACACCCTTCAAGAACAATACATCATTTTATTTGAGCACCAAACATTGGTTGGTTGCATCCCTGAATAAAAAACCTTTGTTTTTTAAGAAACCTGTGTTATTCTCTTAGCCTTGGAGTTATTTATTTAATTATCAATACAGGAAGAAGTTACTACTCTCTGAAACGAGACCCAAGTACAAACTCGATCAGCACAAGTCACTACTCCATCGTGCCGTCTGCTGGGAAGCCATTTGTGCCCTTCACAGCTGTCAGCTGCTTAGCACTGGGGAGCAAGTGATGAGGGATCCGAGACTGAGCCTAATGATGGAGAGCAGTACCAATCAGGAAAAACGATTGTTGCTGTTCACTGCAAGCTGCCGCCGGCACACAATGAACACTGGTTTTCAATAGCCTGATATGAAGATGTATCTTCTTTGCTCTTAGTGATTCCTACAACTCGAAATCCAATTAATATGTAGATTCCTCAAGTCTATGTCTTCTGAAAAGCCACCCTATCGATGAGTCATCTTTCTATTTGCATTTCATCATCATTAAGTACTTTATCATTATATTATCATATTAGTAAAAGAATGCAGAACGCAGTAGTGTGGTGTCATTGCAGCTAAGTAAAATGAACAGGAAAAGCGTGAGTTAATGATGACCATGTCCAGGTTATGGGGCTTGGGATCTCAGACAACATGGCAGGAGCCAAAATAAAAGAGACTGTGACCAAAAGTCTAGGCAATCTGAGGAATGAGATGATGGCCAATTGTCTGAGGACAGATGCCAAGTTCAAGGCCAGTTTTTTTAAGGTAAAAAAGAATAGGTATAGTGGGAAGACCTAGGAGAACTGGGGAGATCAGAAAAGGATCAAACCCTGAAAAGGAGATTCATGTTATAAGGGAAAATATTTAAATTTCCAATACAATGACAATTCTACAAAGAATCCATTTTTTGAAGGGTGGAGTAGAAGGCATTGCACTGTAAAATATGATTCAGGACCAAAAGCTTCTAAATCTGTTACTAACCAGTTTTTTGACTTTAGACAATTCACCTTTCAGGGCCACAGTATTATAAATGTAATATAACAAAGACGGATTAGATCAGTCAACATATGTTTATTAAATATCTTGTTTGGGTCAAGCACTGTGCTAGACATATCTGTTCCACAGGACATTCATTAGCTTGTCCTATGGAACAGATAACTGGAACGGATAACTTCCCTGTCTCATGGAACTTTTGTCTAGAGTAGTGGTTTTTAAACATTTTGACATGACCCACTATAAGAAATATATAAATGTATTTTAAATCAAATACTGCACATGTATATAGAAAACAAAATTTTTGACATAATATCTAATCTTCTGTGTAGTACACTTTGCTATTGGTTCTATTCTATCATTTTTTTTAAATGTTGTCAGTGAACTGATTTCATAACTGACTAAAGGATTATGATGGGTAGTTTAAAAATTCTAATTCTAGAGGATACCCTCTAAGATTTCTTGTATCCTTTTAACTCAATTATTCCATCACTAAAATTTATCTCATCTCTCAAGTTTCTCCAAGCAAGTGACCATTTACTTAATCTGCATTTAAACCCTTTATAATCATGTGGACATTCAAACTGACCTTCCAAATCTAGAAAAGATCCACATGTGGAGTAATCCTGGCAACAACACACACTTTTTCTAACACAACCTGTCCCTCGACTTTCATTAGTTCCCTGACACTGAATAGCTCTGAAATGCCCTTTGCCTTTTTTTTTTCTTCTCAAATTGTATGCTCTCATATTTGTTGGTAGAGAAAACCCACTTTTCTCTAAAACCTCAACTTCACATAGCAAACCACTGCCCATGGCAGAAGGTACATTCAAAAACAGCATACTGACCAAATATTTCCAGGAGAATGTCTTTCCTCCCCTGCCATTTTGCCCTGATGAAGGGGGATTTTGAGAACAGTGTTTGCACCAAAAGCATTTTCCTACAAAGAAAAGATACTTTTAAAAGAGAGGTGAGTGTTAGAATGGAAAAAAAAATTGCAACTGATAATAAAAAAAAATCATACTCTTCATTTTTATGAAGAGTAAATTAGGTCAAAGACGATCTTCTGTCTCTGTGTTAGGCTGGTTGCTTGTTAATTTTTCAAGAGAAAAAGGAAACTTCTAAAAGGTGTGAATACAAGGAATTTTTAAAATGTTCATTATTAAGAATGTCCAAGAGGCCATAACTCTCTCCCTTCCTTGATTGGACAATGTAGTCTCAGAGAAATGCGATGGAGTCAGAGTCAGAAAATTAGAATTTGAGTCTAGCCTCATTTATATGAAGGTCGATACACACAATGACAAAAGCCTACATTACCCAAAATATGTAACATGAATTAATAAAAGATAATAAACAGGTAGAGCAAAGGATTTTTATAAGAATTGCATAACAAATATGAAATCTCTACCACATAGGAACTCCAGAAATGTCAGCTCCCTCTCTTCATACATGTCAAACAGGTGGCCTGCCAAATAACACGACGGCGAGAGGTCAGTGGAGGCTTGGGGGTAATAGAAGCATCATACTGAAGGCCTCAGGTGACCTAAGGTGGATAGGATTTCCAGCATGCATGAGGAAGAAACTTTAGTGATTATCTTACTATGGAAATAGTGAGAAAAATAATTTAGTTTAAGTCAAAAATAATAGTTTGAATCATACATCTTCTGCCTTCTAATGCTGATCTTGGCCAGGTTCCATTTCGTATGATTCTCAATCCATATGTGTATATATACATAGATATATGTATGTTAGGTTAACATTGCCTGCCTTATCTATGTAGGCCCTTGGTTTTATTAAATGAGATAGTTTGGAAAAGCTGATAAAAGAATTTGATAAAATTTAAAGTGTCTTAGAAATACAATGAATAACATTCATTCTATAAACATGTACTGACAGCCTGGGCTAGGGTTTAGGAACACAGTTATGAGCAGCCTGGCTGCTTCCCTCTATTTACAACAAAGTTAAGTAGGAGGAGAGAGCTACATGCGGTTTCACAAAAGAGGTGATATACAAACAGGTTCCTGAAGGATAAAATGTAGCTCACCAGTCATAGAATATAGCAGAGCTAGGGGAGGCGTGGCTGGCAGAAAGACTTAAGAATATAAGAGATTCTGGAGAGAAATAACATGAGCAGAGATCCGCAGAAAGTTCAGTTTAATCAAATGTATATGCCTTGAACTGTGGAACTAAGATGAACATGACGTAAGTTCTGCCCCTCCAGACAGAAAAGTCAATGTTCTGTGGAACATTCCACGAGAAAGGCAGGCCCAAGATACTGTGAATCCATCAATGCATAAAGTTAGCCAGATGACATGGGAGTAGGTCACTATCTCAGCCCAGGAAACCAGCTCGCATGTATGCATGAGGGCATGTAAAAATATGTAGCATGTGGTGGTGGCGGGGGCGGGGGGTGGTGGGAATGGCCAGTTTGAGGGACAAGAGAAAAAGCCTAGCCTATCTGTTTTATGTTAATGGAGACAAAAAATAAAGATGGCTTCTGCATGGCTTTCAGAAGACAGCTAACAAGTTTATTCTTTATCCTGTGAGTGGTGGGGCACAGAATGGTCTTCTGAGCAGACAAATGATAGTGTTAGGAAAAATGATTCTGGCAGCAGTAAGCTGGACATACCAAGGTGGAGAACTGGAGACAGAGAAAACTGGTTAGTTGGCTGCAAACACAAATCAGGCCTAAAATGGTGACAGCCCAGACTAAAATAGGGATAAGAGAAATGGAAGGATCACCTACATTTTTCTCATCCATCAGATGGAGGTAGAGTTCTTTCATAATATCTCCTGAAGGTATTAACTGAGATGGATTTATTTCATTTTAAAATTCTGATACCAGGCAACTTTCTGTTGTTTATTCTTTGAGATACATTAAAAAGATCAACATCAGAGAAATTAAGCACTGGAAGCCTAGCCCTGAGTTGACAAGTGAGGTGACTGAGACTAAAAAGAGAGAGGACTGTCCAGTCTTGGTGGCACATAGAGGAGAACAGCCCCATTCTTGTGACTCCAGGGCACTTCTTTTCACACCAGAATTTAATCCTTGGAACCACCCATCATTGTCCAGAGAGACCAAGAAACGGCCAGGGCGTGCCCCTGACAGAGGTGACAGAAGCTCTCACTTCTTGGCTCTCCTGGTCGCTCAAAGTGAGAGGCGCAAACCCTTCATCACTCAGGCACAGCCCTCCCAGTCACACATTCGCTAACAAATATTCACTGACCCCTGCTAAGGAACGGCCCTGGTGCTAGATGCTGGAAATGCAGAAAATAACTCCCAGGCCTGTGACAGGTCTAAAATGAGTCCTTATCAAGTTGGGCAGCACTTTGCTGAGGCGGACAGCAGGGACCATCTGACTAGTAGAGTCTGCAATTACTTTTGCTGTTGCTAAGTCTAGAAATGCTATCAATAGCATGATTCCTACTCCACGTGTTCACTGGGGTTGAAGGGTTGATTTGAACCACAGTCTCCCTTGGATGAGATGCCTTGTCAACTTTTCTCCCTAGGAGCTGGGCCACGTTGTTAGCCACTGACTGGGGTTCTGCTTTCATCCTGACAGCCAGCCTGCCATGGTTCTGACTTCCAGCATCCTTGCCGCTCAAAGACCCTCACTGCTATTTCACCCATATCACAATCTCTTGAATTAAATCCCAATTTGCCATACATTTGTACCCAAGTATTTTCACTATAGGCTGCCTCCTTAGGGGTAGCCTTGGTCCATTCTCTTAGTCCTACTACTACCTGGTCCAAGGTCCTCCTCTTCACATGCTACCTGCTATAATCCCAGCAATGCCTTAAAGCAAAACCACTTAAGACAGGACAAAAATAAAAGGTGCAGGAGACAGCCTTTCCTAGGAAACCCAGAATAAATGGGGCTCCCCTAGGTACTGGTGGCAAAGTACCAGGAAGCAGAATAACAGAGAAGGCGAGTTTTATATAAAGTGCTGAGCCTCTGAGGCGAGCGAAATTCACATACACGGTTGTTTGGACACTACTTCATTTTACTCTGAGCTTATTTAATCTGGGCTCGACTGTCCCAATTAAACTGTTTGGGTTATTTATATGAAAGTGTTGAGCTGTTATGGGTATTCTCCACCTACAGATACCAGGTTTATTTGTGTTTCAACCTATCACTATGGTTTTCAGAACAAGATGAAGAGCAAAACAGAAATAAACCACTCAGAACCATCAAAGGGGAGGCTCCTCCTTCCTCTAATGAGCCAGCACAGCCAAACAAATGATGCTTTCTGATAATGCACACATATTGCCGTAGCCATGGAAACACATTTAGCAACAAAGAAACCTTGACCTTTCCCCATCTGTTTAGAATCTTCACAATGACACATTAATTTCAACATATGAAAACAAAAAAAGGGGGGGGCATACATGTTACATTTTCTATAAATCCCAGGCAGCATTGAGCCCAGTGTGGGTACAACTCCTTCCCAGATGAGGAAGGAAAGATGCAGTTAGTCTCAGCCCCACCCTCTGAGGTGGAACCCGGGTGACATTTTACTGGCATTAAGCAAGATGACTCAAATATGCTCTGCTGCTTACCGAGAGATTCCAGGAAGGCTCCAAAATTGGGCCAGAGATGGACAGCATCTGCACTCATACAAGAACAAACACTTGCCAGTGTAAATATTCCCAAGAGATAATAATGGAGCTCTCTAAATACTAATATTCTGTGAGAGCTAAAGCTTTCTTTCCATGCAGCTATTGTTAGCAGCCTAAGGCTGAAGACAATTGAGACAGATTCAGTTCAATTCTATCCAATCCAATAAACATTTAAGGAGGCTGCCTCTGTTTCCACTGATGGATAAGAACTGAATACAGAAGAAGTACACAACACAGGTTCTGTCTCTAAAATAGTACATTTTTTTT
>CM053504.1:67987715-68048283 GCA_028627145.1 Eidolon dupreanum | reverse complement strand
GCCCATTACACACATACTCCTCATTCCCCCGCCCCTGGCTGCTGCAATCACGGATCTGCTTCATATGCTATGGGTTTACCAATTATATATATTTCATGTAAATGGAATCAGATAATATGTGGGATTTACCAGCTGTATATATATTTCATGTAAATGAAATGGGACCTTTTGTATCTGGCTTCTTTTACTTAGATTAGTATTTACAAGGTTCAGCCACACTGTAGTGTGTATCAGTACTTCATTTCTCTTTATAGCTGAATAATATTTCACTGTGTGGACATACCATGTTTATTTATCCACGTATCCATTGATGGAATTGGGCGTTTTCAATTGTAGACCATGGTGAAGAGTGTGGCTATGAACATTTGCATAGAAGTACTTATTTGAAACCTGACTTCAATTCTTAAGTGTAACTACCTAGGAATGGAATTGATAGATTATATGGTAATTTTATGTTTAACTTTTTGAGGAACTGACAAACTGTTTTCCACAGCAGCTGAACCATTTTACATTCACACTAGCAATGTGCAAGTGTTCCAGTTTCTCTAATTTCATCTCACACATGATTCTCATAAATATGTTTATGTACTTTCCCAGCCCCTAGTCTAGAAAGCAGTAATCCTTCTTGTAGATTCACTATTCAGGACTAGTCGTTCCTCTTTCTATTTCTCTTTTTCAAGTTAAGCTTATTCCCAGAAAACTACTTAGTACTTATTCCCAGAAAAGTACATCTCTACTTACATCAGTTCACAACTGGCCCAAAAGCTGAAAATTTCCATCTGAACTAAGGCAAAATTCCTGTGAAAAAACTTAGATTACTTTAAATGTCAAATTCTAAAAAAGAGATTTTCAGATATGCAAGGTCCCCAAATTTTCACACAGCTAGCTATTCCAACCTGGATTCTAGACAGGCTCATTCAGGGCAGCCATTATTATGTCTTGATGGAAAATGGTACTGGATGCAACTGAAATGAGTGGGAAACAATTTTATACAAAATCAAAGCAGATTAAAATCAAGGTAATTGCTAACTTAATCACTTAACAAGGTAAAAATTGAGAAAGGGAACAATCATAAAAATGTAAATATGATTAATTTAACCAAAAATGATGATATAAAATTATACCAGAAGGGTAGGGAGAGGACACAAAGGAGTTGTTGATATAAGAGAGGTAAACTGTCAAGAACTGTAAAAGGAAGACAAGAGATGATGTCTAAACTTAACGGATCAAAAGACAGCAATGTATATGAGTGTTTCAGATACTTATGATGTATAACAAATCACCCCAAAACTCAGCAGTTTAAAACCACCACCATCATGTTATTATTGTTTCTCACACATAATGTATCTCAGACTTTTTACAAAATTGACTCCATAAACTTTCTAAATAATATGTGTGACAAATTATATTTTTGAGATGGTCTCAATATCTCCAGCTCATGCATTCTTCTTGCAATATAACACTGACACTCTTCTCATTGAGAGGCAGTGTCTATATTTCCTCTCCTTGAATAAGAGTTGGCCTGCGGCTATGGCAGAAGTGAATTATGCAACTTCTGTGACAAGGTCATAAAAAATGATTCAAATGCCACATGAGCCTCCTGGGACATTTGGAGCCCTGAGCTATCATGTAAAAAGTTTGAGGCTGCCATGTTAGGAAGAAAATCCTGGCATATATAGAGGTCATATGTAGGTGTTCCAGCCGACAGTCTCAGTCGAGATTCTAGGAGGCTCATGTGCAAAAGAAGTCCTGGTCTGAGGATCAGAAAATAGAAGCTTTTTCAAGAAAGGGCTATATCTCGATCTCTCTCTCTCTCTCTCTCTCTCTCTCTCGATCTCTCTCTCTTTCTCTCTCTCTCTCACACACACACACACACACACACACACACACACACTTTATACACAAAAGACCCCAGCTTTATGACTTCATATAATACCCAGTAAGTCATCTGGTCTGTACGAGGCTGACTTTCCTAAACTATGACACATGAAGAATATCTTACTTGGCTATTTCACTGTATTGTATTTATTTAATACTGTAACCTTCACTGATTAGTTTTCTCTGTATCTCAGTTTCCTTTTTCAATTTATAAAATGAGATTTTTGATCTTTAAACATCCTTCCAATGATAACATTCTCTGTATCTATAAAAGTAAAATTAACCATTCTGAGTGTTGAATGCATGGAATTATCTTATGAAGAAAGAAGAAAATTTAGTTTCAGAAAGATTCCAAGAACAATTGAATTTGCCCTTGGAAAAAGTGAGATTTAGCACAGAGAGAGTTGGTTTATTTGCACTGGCCCTTAAGAAAGCTAAGAACAAATATTAAACACGTGTTCTAGCTCCATCTTTTAGCACTATTGATATTAAATATTAATTCTAGGATGGAACTAGGTGTGAAAGAAATATCTATTTAGGTTGCTTGCTGATGAGTATTTCTTGAAGATTATCATGAATACTTCTAACTTCACCTGAACCTAAGCTCTTCTCATTTCCTCACATCTCTACCCCAAACTACATACTGTGTGTATGTGTGTGTGTGTGTGTGTGTGTGTGTGTGTGTGTGTGTGTGTGTGTGTCTCAGAGATTTCTCTCCTCTTTAAGGATGCCCATGGACTTCTGCTTCTGGCTAAGATGGAGTAATAAAAACCAGACTTACTTTCCCCCTGAAATAATTTTTTTAAAAGCAATGTATAAACAGTTTTCAAAAGATAGGACTTTAAGCAAAGAAGGAGAGTGATATCTGAGAGACAATTTACTGTGAGAGAGTGTCCAGGGAGGTGGAACCCAGGCGGAACCCAGTGGAGCCTGGTGGACTCCCTGAGTTGAAGAGATAGAGCTGAGAGTCTAGGATAAAATAGGGAAGCTAGAGTCCCTGTGTACCAAAGAAGAGAAAGTTGCGCAGAAAGAGAATTCCTTGAGTATTCAGCATGTGAGGATGCATATGGGGAAACTAGTTAGGGCTATAGAATGAACTGTCTGAGATGATCAGATGGAAAAGTGCCCAACAATTAAACAAGGCTAAGAATAGTACCTGTTCCCATCTATCAGAGCAGAAAACCTCACAATCCAGGAGGCGATGTGCAGGATATTTAGAAGAGTCTTCTTGCTCCATTAGTAGGGAATAATTAGCCCTAGGCAAAATACTGTTTTGGCTGCACCTAACAAAATTTAAAGTCATACCCAAATGAATCAAATTATTCCAAGAAATTTAACTGTGTACAAAAACAGAGTTAAAAAATATAACAATAGAAGAATATTCTGCACCCCAAAAAATAAAATTCACAATTCCTGGCATCCAATCATAGAAGCCAGAAAATATAATCCCTAAAAAGGAGAAAAATCAACCAACTGAAACTAACCCATAACTAACAGAAATGTTATAATTTTCAAACAAGACCATTAAAATAGTTATTATAACAACTAGAAAACACCGACATAACACAAAAAGCGATCATAGGAAGGCTCTGCATGGTGGAAAGAATGCAAGGACTTGAAGAACAACATGACAGTGAGTTTACTGGGTTTTGTCTTCCAGGTATCCCAGAGAGGGTGCTAGAGAACACTGAAACCCAGAATTCCAAATGGGCACGAAGCTCAAAAAAAGCTTGCTGTCTCTATCTAGCCAAAGGAGTGGAAATGATCAACCTAACAGAACAGAAAGTCCTTCTGACAACACCTGCCCTACTCCAGCCAAATACTGGGAAAAAAAAAAAAAAAACACTCACGTTCTCTCCCTCCTGCAGTTTCAGTGGGGACAAGAAGGTAGTTAGTTAATCATCCAACCCCCATCCAGGGGAACAAAGTGGTGGCATTCTGCTTTCTCTACCAGAGTGGTCTAAGTGAGGAACTGGGCTTATGGGTCTATGCACTACCAATAAGGAGGTGCAAGTTCATGCTTCATTTTCCCCAGGGAGCTGTCATTAGGGCCCAACCAGAGGTTTACACACACACACACACACACACACACACACACACACACACACACACACACACACACACACACACACCTTACTCACGTGCAGTGAAGAAGCATGATTCAGCACTTGCCTTTAGTCAAGGCAGTGTCACCAGGGCCAAGCAGGTACCTATTTACTCCCCAATCTGGACCTATGCACATACCTAAATGGGGTAATTACCTGCTTTAAAAAAAAAAAAAAAAGGTCAAATCGAATTCGGTCTCACAGCATAATTTCAAAAATGTCAAGGATACAATTAAAAACCACTCTTCATACCAAGAACTAGGAAAACCACAAACTGAATGAGAAAAGATGATCAATAGATACTAACACTGAGAATGATTCGTATGTTAGAATTATCTGACAAGGCTTTTAAAGCAGCCACCATAAAAAAGTCTTCATTTAGGAATTATGAACACGCTTGAAACAAATGAAAATTAGAAAATCTCAATAGAAAAATAGAAAGTAGAAAAAACAACCAGAGAAAGAAAATATAGAAATAAAAAATACAATAACCAAAATATAATAAAATAAAACTCTCATTGCGCAGGCTCAAAAGTAAACTGGAGACAACAGGGAAAAGAATCTGTGAATTTGAAGACAGATCAATAGATACTCAAAATGAACAAGAGAGAAAAGAAATTGAAAAAAAAATGAAGAGCACCTCAGGGAACCTCTAAAACAATAATAAAAGAACATTTGTACCTCTGGAATTACAGAAAGAAAAAGTATAGGATTAAAAAAATATTCAAAGAAATAATGGCTAAAAATTTCCCAAATTTACTAAAAGGCATAAACATACTAATATAAGAAGCATGAACCCTACAGAAACTAACAGCATAGGAATTCACACCAAGACATATCATAATCAAACTTCTTAAAACCAAAGATAAACAAAAACTCCTGGGAGAAGTGTCTGTTCAGGTCCTCTGTCCAATTTTTTAATTGGATTGTTTCTTTTCATTGAATGTATGAGTTCTTTGTATATTTTGGATATTAACCCCTTAGCAATTGGAGATAGTTTGCAAATATCTTCGCCAATTCATATGGTTGCCTCTTTCTCTTACTGATGGCTTCTTTTACTGTGTAGAAGCTTTTTAGTTTTATTTAATATAGCCCCATTCCTTTATTTTTGCTTTTACTTCCCTTGCCTTCAAGGTCTTCATAAAATCCTCTTTAAATCCAAGGTCTATGAATTTAGTACATATGTTTTCTTCAATGAATCTTGTATTCAGCTCTTTGACCTATTTTGAGTTAATTTTGGTGTATGGTGACGGACAGCAGTCATTTCATTCTTTTGCATGTGGTTTCCAATTTTCCCAGCAAGGTAAAGAAGATGTTGTACATATATACAATGGAATATTACTTAGCCCTACGCAAAGATGAAATACTGCCATTTATGACAACATGGATCTTGAGATTATCATGCTAAGCAAAATTAGGAAAAGCTGAGAGCCATGATTTCACTTATCTGTGCGAAATAAAACTGAAGGCAACAAATAAACAAGACAAACAGAGACTCATGGACAAACAGTCTAGTGGTTACCAGAGAGAAGGAGTGGAGGGAAGGTACAGATAAGGGTAAAGGGGCTCAAATATATGGTGACGGAAGGAAATTTAACTTTGGGTGGTGAACATACAGTACAATATACATATAACGTATTATTGAATTGTACACTTGAAACCTATATAATTTTATTCACCAATGTCACTCCAAGAAATTTAATAAAATTAAAAAAAAGAAAAATTCTTGAAAAACATTAGCCTTACTTGTAGTGAACAAAAACTATTCACACAACAGCAGATTTCTCAGTGAAGCCATGGAAGCCAGAAGGGAGTGGCAAAAAAGGCACAGCCTTTTTCCGAGTACTGAAATCTAGTGAAAATACCCATCAGCAATGAAGGGGGAAATAAAGTCATTCTTAGAATAAATATAACTAAGAACAATTTTTGCCAACAAGCCTACTTTTAGAGTGACTAAAGAAACTAAACAGAAAGGAAGTGATAACAGAGCTGAAAGAGACTCGAAGTCAAAGAAATGGACAAAAATAGGGGAAATATAATAAACTATCCTTTCTCTCATGAATTTTTTATATTATTTATAGAAATAATTATAAAATTTATAAAAATTTTTATATTATTTATATTTTATAGATGAAGCAAAAATTATATCATCATATGATGTGGTACTCAATGTATTATAACAGAAATACTAAAGACATTTGTGTTTTAAAAGTGCAAACTATAGAGGGACCTAAAGGAAAATAAGGGTTTTACATTTAATTCAAAATGGTAAAATGTTGATACAAGGAGACTGTGATATATTACATATGTATATTTTAATACTTAGAGCAACCAATAAAAATATATACAACATTATATTTAAAAAAATACTAGAGATAAATGAAAATGAAATTCAAAAGTCCAAATAACTCACAAGAAGGCAAGAAAAGGTAAACAGAGACAAGAAACAGAATTAAAAAACAGAAAACGATAAGTAGCAGATTTATGATTAATATTTTAAAAAGCTAACTGTATTCCAGACGGTCAAACAAAAATAAGTAGAGATATAGATAGTATGAAAAACAGCCCAAGAAACTTCTGAAAATTACAATGTCTGAGAAAATAATACAGAGTGAGAATCTAGTGGTAGATTAGCCATTGCCAATAAAAAGATTAGTGAACATGAAGACATAGAAACAGAAACTATCCAAAAGCAAATACACCAAAAAAATTAATAAGTAAATAAAAAGAGTATTAATGAAATGAAAACTATTTCAAGCAATCAAAAAAATACATAATTAGAGTCCTTAGAAGGAATAAGAGGGAAAAAATATTTGAAGAAATAATGACTAAAGCTCTAAAACTTGATGAAAACTATAAACTCACAGTTCCAAGGTCCTGAAAATCTTCATCATTCTAATAGAAGTTAGAATAGGAGGAGAAAATAAAAAAGATAATAGTCTACTTTTATTTTTAATTAAATTTATTGGGGTGACATTGATTAGGTTTCATGTGTATAATTCAATAATACGTCATATGTATATTGCATTGTGTTCATCATCCAAGCATAAATCCCAAGCACAAGAACATAAAATGAAACCAAGACACATCATATATAATCAATTTTCTGAAAAGCAGTGATAAAAAGAAAAACTATTTCCCCTGACTACAATGGAATTAAATTAGAAATAAATAATAGAAAGTTATATAGAAATATCCCCAATATTTGTAAACTAAGTAATATAATTCTAGTTCTTCAGGTGAACTCTGAAAGTGATTCGCTATTCACTTGACCAAGAAAACCCCACAAAATCATGTAAATCAAGAGGGCTGATTCTTCGTGTTCATTTTAAGAACTCTCAAGAAACTGCTCAAGCCATCAAGGGTATGTGTATCTGAACAGCCAGCAAGTATCTGAAGGATGTCACTTTACAGGAGCAAAGTATGCCATTCCTTTGTTAAGATGGTAAAGTGGGTAGATGTGTCCAGGCCATACCGTGGGGCTGGATGCAGGGTTGGTGACCCAAAAAAGAGTGCTGAATTTTCACTGTAATGCTTAAAAATGCAGACGGTGATGCTGATCTTAAGGGTTTAGATGAAGAGTTTCTGGTCATGGAACACACTCAGGTGAACACTCCCAAGGTGAGGCGCAGAACTTACAGAGCTCATGGGCAGATTAACCCCTCCATGAGCTCTCCCTGCCACACTGAGATGATCCTCACAGAAAAAGGGCAGATGGTTCCTAAACCAAAAGAGGCTGCACGAAAGAGAAATATTTCCCAGAAGAAACTGAAGAAACAAAAACTTACGGTCCAGGAGTAAATTCAGCATGCCAGTATATGTGAATGTTGATATATATAACATATCTAATATAAATAAATGCTAATTATAGTAAAAAATAATAATAAATGATAATAATGTATGTCTGAATAACCCATAGAATAAAGAAATCGAGAGAAATTAAAAACTATTTTGAACTGAATGAAAATGAAAAAGCAACATACCAAATTGTGATGCAACTAGAGCAGTAGTTAGAAATTTAAAGCACTGATCATTCATTAAAAAAAAGACCTCAAATTAATGACTTTAGTTTCCACTTTAAGATACTATAAAAAGAATAAATGAAATACAATGTAAATAGAAGATAAATAATTAAAGTAATAAATGGAAATAAATGAAAGTTATGAATTCTAAGATTTGAGAATCACAATGGGTCCCAAGCAAAAAAAATAAAAATAAAAGTAAATCCATACTAAACATTTATTAATGTATCTACAGAATATAACAGAAAATGAGATATTTCGGCTGCTACTAGAAATGACTGTTTCTCTAAAAAGGAATGACAGACTCATAATGTATATTTTTATAAGCAATAATAGATGCCAGAAGACAAAAGATTAACATCTTCAAAGTAGTGTGGAAATTGCTGTCAGATGAGATTTTGACAGGAAACTAAATGATCATTCAAGAGCAAAGTGCAAAATAAAAATCTTTTCCAGAAATACAAATCCTGAAAGTGTTACCTAATGACAAACTTTTAATGAAATAACTATAACAAGAGATATATTTCCACAAAAAAGTATATTGAACTCAAGGAGGAAGAAGTAAAATACAACAAGCAAAGAAGCTGGTAAACACACTGGGAAATATAAATATGTATTGAGGACAGAAAAAAGAAAAGATAATGTTAATTAACTTTGGAGGGTGTTTCAGAACAGAAAAGATACTAATTAATTTTAACCTATTTAGGGTAAGTATGCATGTTTAAAATGTAAGGATTACCACCAAAAGAACACAAATCATATGAGTAACTCACAAAGTAGCAGAAGTAAAAAGGAAACTTGAAAATCTCAATCATTCTAATAGAAGTTAGAATAGGAGGAGAAAACAAGAAAGATAACAGTCTACTTTTATTTCTTTATTAAATTTACTGAGGTGACATTAGTTAGGTTTCAAGTGCACAATTCAATGATATGCCATATGTATACTGCACTGTGTGTTCATCACTCAAAGTTAAATTTTCTTTCATCACCACCCTATATCTGATCCCCTTATCTAGACTGAAGGGTCAAGGAAAGCTTCTTTCCAGGAAGTGATGGTTGAGATTTAAATGACAAAAGTTACCAGGCCTGCAGAAATCTGGGAGATCACTCTTTGTAGGCAGGGTTAAGAGCTACAGTAAAAGCTCTAAGTCAAAAGTGAGTTTGACTATTTGTGAGATAAGAGCCTAGTACATGGGAGAAATGTGTAGGAAAAGATTTCAGAACAGGCAATGACACATAAAGCACATCAGGATCTCTGGGGAATAAAAACCACTTCTTTTTCCTGAGGTAGAATCAGGACGGTTTGGTGCAAGAGATGGCACTAGAATCAGGTGATGGTGCATAGGTTGGGTAGGGGTGGGTGCCACGCAGGCAAAGGGAAGACATGGGAAACAAGCTCCAAAGATAAACCAAGTCCAAGTTCTAAAGCATACTCAATGTCAACTGAGATGAGAAAGTATTCTGTATACACTGGAAGGTCATCCTTCTTTCCATGACTCGGGCTCTCCATTCAATCCCTATGTCCTTGTGAAGGAGTGTTTGCCCAACCCCGAATTCCCTGTAAGAAGGGCAGAAGAAAAGCCTGTTTTTCCCTGTCTACAACTAAATATTAATGCCATTTTCCAGGCTGATTCCTACCATGCTTCCTAGGATACTCTCCTTGACTACCTCAGAGGTTCTAACTGCCCTTCACTCTTCTTTCTGCAACCTTACCAACTCAGCTTCTATGTCATTGTTTTGTTTTTGTGTGTGTGAGTTTGTGCATAGAATTCCAATACCATTCTCCTATTTAACGTCCAGAATTACATACACTTTAAAAACAGGATTGAGTTTCTTAACCCAAGGAAGAATGAGTCCTCCATTTCTGACATTAATATATGTGAAGAAATCACAAAAGTTCCCCATAACACCCATATAGATGAAGTAAGCTTCAGAAAAATCTCTGCATGTTCAGAATCTGTATTCATCAAATGGACTCACAGAACATTCAAGCTACCTGCAGCTTTAGAAACAATCCAATTCAACGTCTTTGTATTTACATACGAGAAATGAATGCTTAAAGAAACTGGCTTTCTCTTTCTTAAAGCAGAGCCTGTCTTGAAATCCAGAGGTTTCTTACACGAGAAAGAAGAAATCAAGTTTTCTTGTTGTAATAAGATAGCTTTAAAGTGAGTCTAAAAAAGCAAACCCTTTAAAAAGAATTAAAACACAAAACAGATTGGGAGAAAATATTTGCAAAACAATATATCTGATAAAGGACATGTATTCAAAATATACAGAAAAACTCTTAAAACTCAATAGTAAGAAAACAAACAATCCAATTATAAAATAGGCAAAAGATCTGTATAGACAACCTATCCAAGAAGACGACAGGTGGCAAATAAATATGAAGAGATGCTTGACTGCAAAATAAAATAACAATAAGGTACTACTCTTCCCTAATTAGAATGGCTAAAATCTAAAACACTGATAAGGATATAGAGCATTAAGAATGCTCTCCTTCATTGCTGGTGGGAATGTAAAATGACATAGCCACTTTGGAAGACGTTTTGGCAATTTCTTACAAAGCTTAACATAAATTTACCATGTAACATAGTAATTAGGCTCCGAGATATTTACTTAATGATTTGAAAACTTATGCCCACATAAAAACTTGCACACAAATGATTACAATAGCCTATTCACAGTTGCAAAAATTGGAAGCGATCGAGATGTTTTTCAATAGGTAAATGGATAAACGAACCAGTACATCTATACAATAGAATATTATTCAGTGATTTAAAAAAAAAAAAGCTATCAGCCACAAAAAGATACAGAGCAATCTTAAATACATATCGCTAAGTGAAAGAAGTCAGTATGAAAGGCTAAATACAATGATTCCAATTATATGACATTCTGGAAAAGGTGAAATGACAGTTAAAAAAAAAAAACCTGTGGTTGACAGAGTTGAGGACTGCAGGAAGGAGGAACGAATAAGCGGAGTGCAGGTAAGTTTTAGGGTGGTGACACTATTCTGCATGATGCTGTAATGGTAGATACACAACACTTTACATTTGTGAAAACCTATCAAACTGTACAACACAAAGAGAGAACCCTAATTAGACTATGGACTTTAGGACTTTAGATAAGAATGTGTTATCAGTTTTGATCCTCAATTGTAACAAATGTGCCATACTAATGAAGATGTTAATAATAGGGAAACTTGGCAGAAAAGGAGGGGTTATAGGAACTCTCTGTACCTTAAGTGTAATTTTTCTGTAAACCTAAAACTGACTTAAAAAATAAGGCTATTCAATATAAAAAATAAAGTAAGCTTTTTTTTCAAGCAAGTCTCAACAGTAACCAGGACAGAAATATTAATTATGCAAACTATTAACAAAGAGATGGCAGTGCAATAAAGACTAAACCCAAGCACATGGCTAAGATTTGTTTATAGTTATAAACTTAATTTTAAAAAAAGACATTTGAAATACAGTATTGCCTAAACAAAAGAAGCTAGAATTTCAAATACTATTACATATTTACAGTTACCCTGGGATATTGTAAATAGGAGGGAATGAAGTTTCAAGATAATATTTCTCCTTGTGACTTATTTTGCTATTATTACCAAAACCTTATCCAAATGGTATGATTTTCTTTTGTCTTCTCCTTGTTTCTGTAAGTACATAGTTTGTCTGGGATGTCAAAATTCTTTCTTAGTTTTAATCATGTAAATTAAAGTGTTTAAAAGGGTCCAATCTTCAGAAATTTACATTGCCTCTAAAATATGTGTTTAGACCCGCACCTTTATGCTAACCACATTATTATGGCTGAGTGGAGGGAAGTAAAGAAAAACCCTAGAACATACAATGAGGCTTTCTTCTTTTAGTTATTTAAGGGGAAAAAAATTCAAGCTTGTTCTGAACCAAGTTCTGTGCACACCTGGCAGTGCCGCCCTAGCCTCTAGCTTAGTGAGTGGTGCCACCTAGTGGAATAACTTTGTTTCTAGTTTCAGTTTTACTAGCAATTAGGTGGATGGCTACAGAAGTCATTTGACTCTGCATCAGCTGTCTCTTGTATAAAATTGGCTTGCTCTGTCTACTGGGGTAAAAAATATGAAGTAATGAAGAGCCTCGGGGTCTTTATTAGTTCATAGCTTCACTTGAAAGATGAAAGTTAATTTTGGCTCTAATTCTAACAGAAAGCAGAAATCCCCAAGGTCTCATAATTTAGATAAGTTTAGCTGAAAACTATCGGTTTCCTCTCCTTCTAGGACTGTGGCATATATTAACCTAATTAGTGCATCTGAACATTTATGAAGTGACTGCCTAGGACCCAAAAGCCTTTTTACTGCATTTGGGCCACATGAGCCAATTACAAAGGAAAATTATTGGCCCAGTTCTCAGACAATCACAGGTACATCTCAGAGGAGGCCGTGAAAGGGATGCCCATTTCAATGAGGAAGCACACAAAACCAGACTTGGGCTTCTACCTGGCTTGACAATAAGGTCAAGCCTGGGATTCTACAGCGATTGATGTGCCCTGTCTGAAGTACCTCTAATTGCTTTTTCTCGCCTCTAGCCTTCTTTGTTTCTTCCTCTCATTCATATTCAAGACCATGATGTGAAGCCTTGAACAAATATGCAAAGTGTTTCTTAAATGTAGACAACTGAAACATAAACGTTCCTCCCCTATGAGCTATTAATTATTTTATAGCTTTCCCCAAGCACCCTTTGTACATTTAGTGACTTAAATGGTGACTATAAAATGTGAAGAACATTTTCTCCCAGTTTTTCTGCCTCTGCTTTTCAGTTGCATGTTCCATCTACACCCATTCCTCACCTCTCCAAGTATGTAAGAAATGTATCAAAGACACATTTCTCTCTTTTTTTTTTTTTTTTTTTTTTTTTTTTGTGAGACTGTAAAAATGCAGATCTTTCAGTGCAATCCCTGTCATTAATTGCCCATGTGACCCTGGTTAAGTTGCCTTAACTCTTGAGCCTCAGTTTCTTCATCTGTGGAATGGAGTTAACTAGCTTACTCATTAACATCAGCAGCAGCGCCTGGCACACAGTTAAGTCCTCAATAACAAATATTTTCACAGTAACAAATATGGGTCTTTCTTATCTCTGTACATCTTATAAGCAGAGGCACTAACTCTCTTTGTTCTGGATTATCTTTTTAAGGATGTTTGTGTAACAACCTTAGAACTCTCCCTCTAGACCCAAGGGCAGGTTTGTTTGCTGCCCAGTATAATAAAGATAATGACTACCTCTGAGGCAAAAGTTGGAAAGGTTTGCTTACAACCCATAATAAAATACTGGGGTTTCCTTAATTTAGGATTTCTCAGCTGTGAGATAAACTCCTATGTATGCAACATTTACCTGAGCTACTCCTTGTTGCCTCAGAATTTGAGGACAAAGAAGAACTGACATGAGCATAAAGCTCATGCTGCTTGCTGTGCTGTGAGAAATTAAGTCTTTTGTCTCTGACTCAGGAGACTCATGTCATCTGACAGTGCCCATGGAACTATGTCCAACCAACTTGCTAGCTTGCAAGGTAAAACTCAGAGACAATTCTTGACACCACTGCTTTGAGTTTGTTTTCTAGTCCTCAAAATGAGCCCTTCGAGATAAGCCTATTAGGCAGCCAAGGCAAGAACTCAATGAAATCGGACTCTACCTCCACTTAGAACTTGATGGAGTTAATTAGCTATAGGATAATAGGAAAAAAACTTTGCTTATTGAAATTATACTGGTTTTCTTTTTTAACCCCAAACCAACTCCTGTGTAAACATTTGCAAGTACAGCCTGAACTGTTCTCTTATTTGAGCTTTCCTTGCCCCAAAAAGGAGAAAGCAAGTATGAGGTGTTAATAATCAGAATATCAAATATTGGTTATTGACAATTATCCAGGAACATTATACACACATCTCAAATTCTCACGGTTCAATGTTTTTGCATTTTCCAAAATGTGAAACTGAGTCTCAGGGGTGTTAAACACATGCAAAGATCACACAGCTGTGTTGCAGAGTTGGATTAAGAACTGAATTTTGCCAGACTCTAAGTAGGTTCTGCTCTACCACATCCTTTTTCAAGATGAGGCAGAGCAGAGGGTCATCCTGAAGGATGTGAGTACTTCTCTGCCAAAAATCTCTCTCCCTCTTCTATCCTACTGCCTGAAATTTCATCATTAAAGAGCCAGTGCTATATCGTGAGGCAAAGCACTTCATGTGAGATGGAATGAATTCTCCTATCTTGGGGCTGAGGTATTGAGGCTTTAAATCCCTTACCTCTTTTTTTACCAGTTTTATCATCAGTGAAATATATATAATAAAATTGATCCTTCTTATCAAATAGGACTTCTGTAATTGAGAAAGAAAAATCAGAATGAGATAATATATGCAAAAGCACTTTTTCGACCAGGTTTGCTTTTGTTGTAGAAATTCTCAAAGAACTACATTTTTTTTTTAATCCTAGATAGTTAAAGTCTTTAAAAATGTCCACTTAAAACTCAGTAGAATGGAGATGCATTTTAAATGATAATCAGTTGACAGCAGAATCCAAAATAAACCTTTAAGAATTAGGATATACTGTAGTCCTTTAAACTGGCAGCAACAAAAGAAAAAGAAACAGGAGGGCTCCTATTTCATTAATTTGCCTACATCCAGCATGGACCTCAAAAAGGTCACACATCCCAAGTACAAGAGGAACCTAGGACCAGTGAGTCAAATCCTGTGAGCTTTTCATCTTCATTTTAAATATTGATTTATTTTCAAAATAGAAGCTGGAACACCATATCAACTAAGCGCATCCATCTGATAAAAGATATGCAAATAGCTTTATAAATATACAGTATCATCTATAATGTTGACAGGTCAGATAAAGGCACCAACTTTCGCTTCACTTAAACTAAATTCTAAATACAGGATGCAGATACGGAGGTCTGATACACGCACGTACACACAATCTATTTTATTTTTAGCTCCACAGATGGTTACAAATTGTATATATTATTCATAGACCCCCCCCATCCTGACCCACCTTCACTTACAAACCAGACTGAAGTATTAAAGGAATCTCTAACAACAAGATTTGAATTTTAAAAACCAATAGATTACCAGAATTGTCAAAAAGTAATCCGGAACTACAGTTAGGGCACATATCATCTCTAGTTGTGTCCAATAACAACAAAAAAGTCCAAACAAAATACACCAGGTCAAGCATTTGCCAAGCAGGAACCCATCCCTACAGCAGCAGCCCGGGGCTGCCTCCTGCTCTTCAGCCATGGGCTCCATCACCTATTCTTTTTTGTTTCCTTAATAAATAATAGGGATGTGGAATCCCTGAAGGCAGCAGGAGGTCCCACCTGGGGAAGGCAGGATGACTGCACTAAGGTGGCCCTAGGACTGATCTGACAAGTGAGCACCTAGCCAGCTCTCACTGGGTCCCTGCCAGCCCTGAGCTGGGAGTGCCTGGGAGATGATAAATGGTTCTGTACCAACTTTCTGAAAGGAAGGTGCCTGTGGAGAGAGGTGCCAATTTGCAGTTCTTTTCTTCTTTTGTTTTTGTGAATGCTGACCTCTTACTCTCCTTCTTGCTTCCTACTTTCTCTCCCTCCTCCCCCCAGGCCTTCCTTCTCCATATAATTCTATAATGCCAAGAGAAAGTCAGAATAAAAAGAAAAGATAATCAGGGTCAAAAGACCAGAGGGCCCATCTCTGATGTGTCTTGTGTGGCTGATGAGGCCTTGGGATCCAGAGTATCTGACAAGTCATCAATGGAATCAATGTGGCTAAATTAAAACGAGCAGAACATCCGTGTTTTACATGCAGCTATTGGGAGAGAGGAGGCACAGACAGCAGGATTTGAAAGAGCAGGTAAGGGATAAGCTGGGTGACAAGGCTGAGATGGGCAGACGGGCCAGCAGAAGCTGATGAGAACCCAGGCATGAAATAAGTAGAAAGAACAATTAAACCAGATAAACACTGATAACGGTGCTTATTAGTTCAGGTTGGAGGCATCTTTTATCTGATTATAAACAATGTGCTCATTTTGAAATTTGGAAAACACAGGAACCCTAAAACATGGCAGGACTTTTGCTGAATGAGTGAATGTGCTCGTGGGCCAGTGACTGTTCCACACTCAGTGCACACTGACTGAGTCCTCACTACCAGGCATTGCCTGTGTTGGGTATGCATACTTTACACTTTCCAGTAGCCTAAGACCCAAAATGCAACAGCAACTCAATGCCTGAAATGGACAAACTCAACTGCTGACAGGTAGATACTATCTGCCCATGGGCTAACAAGTTGGCATCTTAATTCATACCGGTATTTAGAGTCCCATTGCAATCTCAGTCATATCATTTAGACACTTTTGGAGGCATTAACCAGGATTTTAAGAGTTTTCCTAGTTCAATGAATAGAGGATTAATTACCATATATATTTACAAGGCAGTATGCCCCATCGATGTTCCTTCCAGTCAGCTGAATGCATAATTTTAATATTTCACTGTCTAGCAATTCAACATTTCATCTTCTTGACACCTAGCTCAAAGAAATTGCAATAATACTGATTTAAATTAGCTACTTTCTGTCCAGTTAATAAACCTAAAGTACTTAAGCCCTCACCTGGAATTCCAAGTGTCCTGTTCAAGAACAATCCTCTGCTTCTACCACCTCTGCCTCCGCCCTTCTGCCTGAAGCCCACAGAACTAGAAGGATAAACTAGAGGGTTCATCCAAGTGGCACTATAATTACAATAGCTAATACTTACATGGCAATTACTACGTGCCAGGATCTGTTGTAAATGCTTCACACACATTAAGTCATTTAACCTTCACATGACCCTATGAGGTAGGGACTATTATTATCCTCATTTTACATGTCTAGAGGGTCTCTGGAGTGTCTTACTTAGGGGAACTACAGTTTAGGAAAAAGGGGGAGAGAAGAGACACTCAGTTCAAGGGCATTAACTCAGAATTGAAATGATAAGGAGATTCTGAACCCTGCTGCATTTCTCACTCAGCTTCTCCTATGGTCCAGCTTCTTCTATGAACTAGCCCGATACCTAAGTGTTAAAAGGAAGAGACTACAAGCAAAACCTTTACGGATTCCTTGCAGTAAGGACAGTGCTCAATGACTGGTGTCTGACTCCAGTCTAGGAAACACAGAGGACAAGAGATGGTCACTGCATGGCTTAGGAGAGTAAAAACTAGTCACTGTTTTGTTGGGCAAAACACACATAAGAATTTCTCATCAACTAGGTGTGGTCAACACAGGAGCGAAAGCCAGCCTAGAACTATATTAAATTCTATGCAAGAAAACTGCCAGGAATGATAATAGGTTCTAGCAAAGTGTCTTTGAAGGAAATTGCCAAAAGGACTGAGGGTAAGGCGGCCAGCTGGAGAAAGTCACTGGTCGCTTAGTCCCTAATACAGACCTCTGAGAAGCTCTCTAAAGCATGCGCATGAGAAAAAGATAGCATTAAACATCTACTGGACCCGAACATCACAAAGTGGTGTCGGAACATTACTATTCAGGTAATGACTTTTCAGTCAGTTTCCTTTCTCTCCTTTCTCCCCATCTCTCTACCTTTGAAGGGTCAGAAACCTACATTAGCAAGATGGAATAGCAGAGTTATAGAGAGAAAATGGACGGCGATCCATCCAACCACCCCCTTCACTGGCCATAGGGTTCTTCCCTATATACAACATCAAAGGGAGATTATCAGAGCAAAGACAACACAGTTGCAGGACATTTGGGTTAGGGAGATGGGGACAGAAGGATCTAGGGAGGCGAGAGTGAGAAAGACAGGAACGATGAGAAATAAATACATTGCACCCCCACTATCATGGCCAGCACTCTGCAAAGCACACTCCTGACACAGAGTATGCAAGGACAAAAAACAGAAGCAACAAAGAAAGGGAAAGAGTAACTGCCTAGGACTCTTTAGGACAATAGATATCAACTGTCACATCTTCAGAGACTTGAAAAATTAGTCAGGTTACTAGAGAAGTGTTCCTCTTTGAATATGACTGATGGAAGGGATGAAAAAGCAAGAATGAGCAGAGGACTGTGAATCTAAATAAGCTGTTTAATGTTGCTGAATACAAAACAAAAACAAACAAACAAACAAAACCCCTAGATATTCTGAGCTTGCTTCTTAGAGGGCTCAAATAAAGTGGGGGAAAAAGGCAGATTAGCTTTGCCTAAAACTGACTCTTTAAGTTTTAATAGTCTATGATATTAGACCACTAATTGAGAAGATAAAATATTTGTTGGTAGTACATAATAACACAGTCACAATAAAGGCCTGCTGAGTTAGCGAGTTAACAAGGCATATTCTACGTGACTCTCTAATGGGAACCCCCAGACTTCCCCTTCCTTGACAGCTGCCTCGCTCCTTCATTTCCCAAAACTCAAACTTAAGTCCAGGCCTCTGAACTTGTTGAGAGATAATATATACCCCACTCATCTGCCCTCTTCAGACACTGTTATCTGAGACATTGTTTTTGTCAAGGGACACCTGTGGTCAATCCCCCTCAGTCAATCAGGTTCTCACCTGGCTGCCCAGAGACTCTGGTCTCTGAATTTTATTCTATATCAAAAGACCACACTGAACACTCTTGCTCAAAATGTCCATTTTCACACTCTGAGGACTTGGCCAAATCAAACTGCTACTGTTTATTGGCTGTCAGGGAGTTATTAAGGCCCAGGTAGCAGGGTTTCCTCTTTCTCTTTTTTCTAAAGTAGGAGTGTCCCCCGTGGTATTTAAGGTCACCTTATAGAGTCCTCATCAGGTGATGAGGAAACCACTTGTTCCTTTCTCAGCCTCTCTTCTGTTCATCACGGCTCAAAAGTCCAAGTTCTAGAGTCACAACTTTCATCTCTCCTTCCCCAAGGTACATGGCTCAAACCCTTCATCCGATTGTCTGCACCTGTAACTAGTGCAGTCTGCAGCACCCTTGGGCAGAGAAGCTCCGACTTGACACTCTCGACTAGAATGTTGCCCTTTTTCTGCCCACCAGAACCTTAAATATGGTGGTTAGGTATGAAATAAAAGGAAAAACAAACTGGAAAAATGCAGAACTAGAGAGAAGCAAAGAATAACAAAGTGCTCTTTCTTAGATAGGGATTATTAAAACCACCCCACAAAGAAAAACTCCAAGGATTTCTAAGTTTTAAATAAGATTGCACAAAAATTCTTGGTGCACTCATTGTGCAAATGGGTGACACAAATTTTCTTTAAATAATGGTGTTGCAAGTTGTTCTTTAATCAGGTCACATTAAGGTATCACCAGAAAGTATATTTGAGAGAGCAGCCCACCACTGCCACGAGTAGCTTAGGGGAACATCTTTCTTATTTTCTTCTATATGCACATAGATGGGTCCATCCAATGCTTAGGCCTCTCAATTAAATATATTTTTAAGTCTTTTTTATTCTCAACTCTTTTTTGACTATGCACTCACACTGCGCCATGCTGTAAAGACAATGTCAACACCAGAAATTCCATTATCTCCAAAATCTTGCTTCGAACATCCCACTTCGTGACTATTACCACCTACCCTTGTAGTTCACTTGCTCACTCATGCCCATTATATTCTAAATCTGGAGACCTCCAGGGTACTGACTCTACTAGTTACACAACCTACTCACTCTCCTATCTTCACATTCCTTTTTGTGGAGCTTAGATAACATGCCTCATCAACTCAAGCACTCCCTCAAAAAATCCTGAATTCTCTTACTCTTTTCTACCTCCTTTGCATGCCTGGGACCAAATATGGGCTCTGGACAACCTCCAACAACCCGACTTTGTTATGTATGCAGCTGAAGATTGTTAGAAAAAGATAGATTACACAGCTGTCTTCACCTTATTTCATGATCATGGTCTCAAAATGGACAATGGATGCTGCCAAATTTTTACTTGGAAAATTGCCCTAGCCAGAGCAATCCAGTAAGAAAAAGACATTACAGGCATCCAAATCAGAAAAGAAGGAAAACTGTCTCTATTTGAAGATGACATGATCTTATATATAGAAAATCCTAAAGACTCCACCAAAAACTGTTAAAACAAATAAACTGTACTAATAATCAGTAAAGGATACAAAATCAGCATACAGAAATCAGTTGTGTTTTTATACATTAACAACAAAATATTTAAAAAAGTAAACAATCTCATTTACAACAACATCAAAAATAATAAAACACTTAGGAATAAACTTAACCACAAAGGTGAAATATCTGCATCTAAAAACTCTATGATACTGATGAAAGAAATTAAAGATGATACAAATAAATGGAAGGCTATCTCAAGTTCGGGGATCAGAGAGTTAATACTGTTAAGCTGTCCACCTATAGATTCAATTAAATCTCTATCAAAATTTAAATGGCATTTTCTACAGAAATAGAAAAAAAAATCCTAAAATTTGCTTGGAACCAAAGACCCCAACAAGCCAAAGCATTCTTAAGAAAAAACACAGCTAAAGGCATCACACTTTCTGATTTCAAACTATATTTATTACAAAGCTACAGTAATCAAAACAGTATAGTACTAGCATAAAAAAAACACATAGGCCAATAGAACAGAATTAAGAGCCCAGAAATAAACCCATTCATATATGGTCACCTACTATTTAACAAGGGAGCCAAGAATACTCAATAATGAAAAGATAATCTCTTCAATAAATGGGGTTAAGGAAACTGGATATTCATATGCAGAAGAATGAAACTGGACCCTTACCTTACAACACTCATAAAATTTAACTTGGAGTAGACTAAAAACTAAAACAGTGAGATCTGAAACCATAAAAATCCTAAAAGAAAACATAAGGAAAAAGCCGCTTGACATGGGTCTTGGCAATGATTTTTTTTATATAACCAAAAAGTAAAAGCAACAAAAGCAAAAATTAAAAAATGAGACTACATCAAGCTAAAAAGCTTCTGTACAGCAAAATAAATGATCAAGAAAAAAGACAACATAAAGAATAGGAGAAAATATTGGCAAACAAATACCTGATGAGGGGTTAATATCCAAAATATATAAAGAACTCATACAACTCGATACCAAAAAAATAAATAATCTGATTTTAAAAATGGGCAAAGGACTTGAATAACATTTTCCAAAGAAGATATTCCAACAGCCAACAGATACATGAAAAGATGCTCAATATCACTAACCATCAGGGAAATGTAAATGCAAATCAAAACCACAATGAGATTATCACCTCATACCTGTTAAAATGGCTATTTTCAAAAAGACAAGAGACAGCAAGGATATGTAGAAAAAAGAAGCTTATCTACTGTTGGTGGGAATGTAAACTGGTACAGCTACTATGGAATATGGAGGTTTCTCAAAAAAAGTAAAAATAGACCTAGCCTAGTGATTCTACTTCTGGGTATATATTCAAAGCAAATAAAATCACATATCTCCACCCCCATATTTGTTGTAGCATTATTTACAATAGCCAAGACATGGAAACAACCTAAGTGTCCATGGATAAATGAATGTATTAAATAAAAAAGTGACACTGACACACACACACACACACACACGAATATTATTTAACCATAAAAAAAGGGACTTTGCCATTTGTGACAACATGAATGGATCTTGAGAGCATTCTGCTAAGTGAAATAAGTGAGGGAAAGAAAATACTGTATGATCTCACTTATATGTGGAATCTGAAACAAACTCGGAAATAGTAGAATGGTGGTTGTCAGAAGTGGGGAAATGAGTGAGGGCGGTCAAAGGGTAGTAACTTCCAGCGATGGGAATGCACAGCACAGTGACTATAGATAACAATAGTGTATGTAGATTTGAAAATTGGTATGAGAGTAGATGTTAAAAGTACTCAACACACACAATTGTAATTATGTTAAGTGACAGTGATTATACCACGTTGACTAACTTTATTGTGGTAATCTTTTCGCAATCACTTTGCAATATAATCTCTTTTTATACCTTTCACACTTCTCTTCCTTCATCACCATCAACTAATAATCTTCCCTACTATTACACTGGACAATTTAAAATTCAAATTAAAACTCTCAACAACTTATCAACCTTATATCTTCCCCCTCCTCTTACAATGAAAAAAATCACTAAAACAAAATCTCCACTTGTCTCAGGGATGGCATGCCTTCTCACTCTGGAGATTTCACTCCTTTATTTACAGCCCGCCTTTGCATTATTAGTCTTCTTTCTTTTGACTCATCACCATCATCTTATGGCTCTATGATCATCTATGCCAAAAAAAAAAAAAAATCATCCCTTTACTCAATATCCTCTTTTATCTATGCCCTCACTTATCTGCTTCTTCAATAATCAGCAGAGTTGTCTATAAATAGTCCTCAGTCCTTCACCTACCTTCACTCTATGACCACTCCAGCCTGTTTCTACCTTTCCATATAAAGTGATAATCTTATCAACCTACCTTCAAGGAATTTACATTCTAATAGGAGATAAAGATAATCCTACTTAACCAAATACAATGACTATTTTTGAATACTCGATTTATAGTCTCTCAGTGACATTCCCTAATATTACTCCTCCTTGCTGTTTTCTTTTCTTGTCCTTAAGGATCTGCAATGAAGAATTGAGAATTGGGGAGATCCTGGTGAAAGGGTACAAACTTGCAATTAGAAGATGAATAAGTTTCTGGGGATCTAATGCACAACATAGTATTTATACTATGTCAGCAATACTGTATTATAAATTTCAAAGTTACTAAGAACCTAAATCTTAACTTTCTCAACACAAAATAGAAATGATAAATGTGACATGAAAAAGGTGTTAGCTAATGCTACTGTAGTAATCGTACCGCAATATATAAATATACCAAACCCACATGTTGTACACCTTAAAATTACAAAATGTTATGTCAACTATATCTCCTCAATAAAATATATATGTATAAAAAACAGTTGAAGATGGAAGCCTTGTAATGGGAACTGCTGTGCACAGGATGGGCCTTAACCTTCATACTGTCATCCCTCCCACACAGCACGCATGCGCGCGCACACACACACACACACACACACACACACACACACACACAGTCCCCTGCCGTTTCTGGATGGGCCTAGGGTTTCTTGGCTGTTTGCATTCTTAGAGCACCACTGCCTTCCTTCTGTGTCAAAAGTTCTGGTTCAAATGGAAAACAATGCCTCTTGAAGATGTCTGTGTCCCCATTTTCGACCGTAGTTGTAACACGGTCACTTGTTCTCTCTTTGAATCTCACTGACGTCATGTATGGTGGGCCCATCAGAATTCTGTGCTCATGGGGCACACTATAAACACTAATGGAGTAGCAAGAAATGACAACCGACACATATATTGGCGGTATCTCCTCTTCTCCTGCACATGCTCCACTGTCCCATCAGATTTCACTTACAAAAACACCAGGTCAAAGATAAAATGACAAAGGCTTTTAACACAACAGCAGAACATTAAATTAAGCTCAGGTCCCTTCTGAATGTGGTCTTGTATAATTAACTGCACAGGTAGCATGCCCATGAAGCTGGCCCTGGCATCAGCATATAAATGGCATTTAACTCCAGAGGGTTGGATGAGATTACTTGTGAGAGTGCAGATAGTAAAAAAACAAAGGGTTCTAACCACAAGCACTGTGGTGGTTAAACATTTAAAGGCTGATCAAAGAAGAGTTCATAAAAGTCTGAAAAAGAGCAGACAAAAAGGTAAAAGGACATGATATGAAAAAATATCTGGCCACAATACTATTACTTGCATTTTTCTGGGACCTAGGACTGTGGGTAGGAACCACAAAATGGAGCCGTTTAGCTATACACTAGAATATTAATGCTCTCATAGGGAAGTGTAATAACATTTAAGAACAAGTTCTAAGCAGATTTTGAATTCAGAGAGATGCCCACAAGGAAATTTGAGTTAGGTGATTATATCCACGTCCATCTCACATTTGAGGGCTATTTCTGCTGGTTCTGTGGCAAGCATGAGTATGTGGCTTTTTTCCTAAGGAAAGATAAGCCAAAACCTCTACCTGCCAGTGGATGGCTGCTGCACAGTGCTTGCCAATATTTTGGGATGGGAGACTAATCCTTCACCGAAACCAAGAAAAAAGAGTGACAATAGTCCCAGAATATCAGTTTGGCTTTCTCCTAACTAAAGCATCAATTTATCAGAATTTGTAAAGCCACTACCAAGCACCACCCACACCTGCTGTATATAAAAGGACAGAAAGAGGAGTGGTTACCTTTTTGAGGGGAGTGCAATGTTCCAAGAGAGGTTGTTCTTTTCCTCCTTGTGGTAAAAAAAAAAAGTGGTACTTTCTCACTCCACGCCAAGGGAGAAAGGCTCCAAGGGAACTGCTCAAAAGTTTGAAGGTGGCTGCTTACATGCTGGGCTTTGTCATTTCTGTGATTTCTGCTTCGTGCTCTATCTTCCAAGTCACGAGTGTTTTCTGAATCGAAGGATCCATGTCAAATCAAGTACAGACTTTTAAATAGAGTATCATACTCTCAAGATATGAGCCTCCTTGGCAAACTGGGCTTGTTATCCCGCACTGAGTCGGGCGGACTGTTAAGAAACTAGTTTGCGACCTCGCACAAGGCCTCTGGCTCCTCCACTGCTTTCAGGCTCTTCTCATTCTTCTGCACCTGCCGGGATGGTAGGTCCTTATCACCAGCCATGTCGGAAAGCACGGTGTCAGTATCCCGTGACTTGGGAAAGCAGCACTGGAGGAGGTGGCGTCTGCCTGGGGCTAGGAGGTCCACAACAGGGCAGGGCGGACAAAGAACACCGCGCGCGGAGCCCAGGCGAAACCTCATGGAGAAGACGCGCCAGCGGCCCGGGTGTGGAGCCGCCTCTTCCGGCGGCCTGGCCCGGAGGCGGAGACCGGCCCCGCCCGCTTTTGCTTCTTTGTGAGATGGGGATGGAATCCAGTATTTCCTTTCTTTACACAGAGTTGCTTTGTATCTCTTAAAAGCCGCTTTACTAAGGTACACTTTACATGTCAAAACTCATAATTTTATGATTTCTTTTTGCATGGATTTGTGCATCCATCACCAGAATCCAGTTTTAGAACATTTCCGTCATTGTATCAAGTTCCTCCAGTGTCTCTTTCCAGTCGAATGCTTTTTTCACCCACAGCCCCTGCTAACCTCTGATCTACTTTCTGCCTCTGCGGATTTATCTTTTCTGAAAGTGGAAGCTTACGTTATGTGGGCATGTGGTCTTTTGCGTCTAGCTTCTTTCACTTACCATATTTTTGAGGTTCATCGATATTATTGCAGTACAGTTTGTTATTTTTTATTGCTGAATAGTATCCCATTGTGTGAAAGTATCACACTTTCTTTAGCCATTCACCAGTTGATAGACACTTCAGTTGTTCCACCTCGGGGTTTATTATGAATCATACTAGGAACATTTGTGTACAAGTCTACGTGGACACGTTTTCATTTCTCGAGCAATATCTAGGAGTGAAATTTGGTTTTGTATGCTGTTTGTTACTTTTTTTAATGGCTAACTCAGATCCCTTGACTAGATTTAAAAGACAGTTCAATCAAAAAGCCTGCTAGTTGAAACTAAAATTAACTCAAGTTGAAGGAATTTCTAATTAAAATCCTTTTTAACTGAAAATTAATCATTCTTTTACTCATTTTAAAAAACTTATTGAGCTAGACATTGTACTAACCATTAATATTAGGTAAAATTAACTAAATATGGTTTTTCTGATGACGGGTAATCTTGCAAAGAATGATTTGAACATAAGTCAATGTTTAGTGCTGTGTAGAGAATGGGGTTGAAGGTAGACATTAGGATATACTGAGATTTCTTTTTAAGTTGATTTGACTGAATACCAGGAACTAAGTTGCATGATTTTACTTGTTTTTCTTCTAAAGAGAGGGATCAGATATTTAAAAAGTGTGTGGCAGTTTTACAGCACAGAAGGTAAACTTTGACACTCACAGATTCTGTTGATGATGACCCAAGGAATTCCAGAGGATTGGGAAATGGTGGTTGTACAAAGTTGTATGGGTGTGAGTGACTTAGGGTGGTCTGGGGGTTCGTGTGATGACTGACAAAGGGATTAAAGGACATAATAAGGTTAGTCCTGATGGTCTCAAGGCAGATAGTGGTGTTGATCTAAAGCTGAGAATTTTTAAAAATAGCTAAATTCTATGGTTCATTCAGATAGGGTTATTCTACCTATTTTGAGCTTATTTATATCCATATCCTCACCCCACCACACCCCATTAAGAATCCAGAGTTTTAGAACGACAATATCAGGATGCCATAACTTCTACTTTAGAAAAATGAGACACTTTATTTAAGGAGTTACATTATAAAATCAGACCAAAACAAAACAACTAGGACTCCTTGGAGAAGGCTAACTCCATGGCTGGGGCAGAGAAAGTACAAGCCAGGATCATCTTATGCCAAAAAGAGCTCAAAGAATACTGGGGCCATGTCATGGCACACAGGCACCCGATTGAAAACATGTCGATTCTGGGGCAATTTTACCATCATAATAAGTGATAACAGGAATGCATTTATAATAAAATAAAATAGATCCATAGAGTCCATACTAATATAAATAAATGTAAAAGGACAGTTTTACCTTGTAGAACACTAACAAATGTAGAAAGAATAATGGATTTTTTTTAAAATCAGTATTTGGCTTTCACCATAGAAATACTTGATTTGGGCAGAGTCATCAATCTATGCCAAATTGGTGGGTGAAAGTGTGGTAAAGATGAGATATTTACATAGTTTCAAAGTATCTTAAAACAATTATGAATTGCTCATTAACTTATAAGCATCGAATACAAATTAATTAACCTCTGAATGGAGAAAACTGGAAAACACCCTCCTAACCAAGTAATAAAAGTTACCACCACCAGGAATAGGACAAATTAACATCATAGGCCTTCTGATAAGATGCTCTGAGAACACAGCATTACTTCTGAAGTATTCTTACCAAAAATGAATAAATCTTGAGGAAAATTAGACAAACCCATACTGTAGGGGTTTACTACAAAGCAAATGCCTTGAACTTTTATAAATAGGTCAAGGTCAAGACAGAGAGAAATGAGGAATGATTTCAGGTTGAAGACCCAGATGCAGGAATTCAGCTTCCCTAAAGTGGTCACCCAGGTAGGATATTCACTACCCTGAGGCTACCCATTCCATTTAAAAAAAAAAACAAAACTTTATTAAATATATATTTACATTTATATTTAAATATGAAGTCCATACTTTAGATTTCTTTAGTTTTTAGCTAATGTCATTTTTCAGTTTTTGGATCCTATCTGGGTAGTATGCCTTTTTTTATGGTGAAGTGTTAATATATCAAATTATTCACTTTGGAAAACCAGTATATTTTTGCTATTATAGAAAGTTCATGTTGTTTTGTGAAATTTATCTACTAAAAAAAGTCTTCCTATGAGTTTCAATCTGTTTTTTTTTTTTTAATTGCACTGTTAGAACTATGTACAAGGATAAAGTACATCATGATTGTAGGTTAATGGTGCATGGTTAAGATTGATTTTGCCTGTATGTTTTTACTGAAAGATTTATTTCCCATCTTAAAGCAAGTATGAATATGTGGTATGATGACACAACTCAGTTTCTTAGAAATTTAATTTACTTTATTTACTATTGCCTGTACCTTTGGTAATTTTGAAAATGACAAAAAATAAAGAAGTTGTTTTGGGGGGACTCAAGTATAATGGACCACATACACACATATGCACACATGCGAGGTCAGTACTATCACTTCACCTTTGAGAAGTGAAGGCCAGGAGAATTTGATGGTCAAGACTGCTGTGATCACTATAATCTGAGTAACTCAACTTCAAATCCCAGTTCTGCTCTCAGTGAGTCTAAACCTTGGACAGATGACTTAAAACTTCTAGAAAATGGGGAGACAATTCTACCTTATGGGACTGTTATACAGAAGAGTGGGGTATATGAAACCATGAGCATAGTCCTGACATATAATAGTAAGCCCTTACAAATAATGTTAACTGCTATTATTATAATATATACCTAGCTGAAAACTCTGTAGTACAACTGAGCTGGGGAACATGGATCTAACCCTCATATACAGAGAATATCAAAAATCTGGTTGCATCCAGTCTTTATTTAGGAATGTGAACCATGCTTTACTTTGTTTCCGTAGCCCTATTCTCAGCGGCTATCATCCACATTCTCTCTCCCCAACTCAGACATCTCACTCAGTACATGACTATGGCACTCACACTTGTTAATTAAAGCACTGTGAACTCACAAAAACATTTCTTAAAATCAAAGCAAACTTTGTGGTTTTGAAATACTACAGAACTTGCCAAAGTTTATACCATTTCAAGGACAAGGACGTGCAGACTACATTGTTAAGACAGAGCTCTGGACAAAAAGAAAAAAAACAAACAAACAAACAAAAAAACAATGGAATTTGTGGAAAATAGTAGGAACAAAGAGGTTGCTTTGAGCAACAGAAATTGAGACTGATGAATCAGTTTTCTTTCAGATGTAGGCTCACTACCCAAAATACTCTCAGCAAAACCATAGCCACTACCCACCCTCAGTCAATACCTGTCTTTCTTCCTAGAAAGCTTTATCACCCTTATAGGTCTGATCAAGTTGCACTAAATACAAAGTTACTCATGGTCAACCCTCCTTACTAGTTGTCAGCGTTTGCACTTGTAGATTTCATATTAGTCTAAAAATTACTTGTAGAACTCTACGATAAACATGCTCCTATCTATGCAAAGTGGTGTGGAGTCTATAAAGATGAGTAATATGAAACAGTTTTGCCTTATGGTAATTCAGACAGGGATCAGCAAGTTATGGCCTGAGGGTCAAATCTGGCCATGCCATTTGTTTACATGTTGTCTATGGCTGCTCTTTTACTATAACAGCAGAGCTGAGTTGTGACCAAGATCATATGCTTTCCAAAACTGAAAATATTTACCATCGTGGCCCTTTACAAAAAAGTTTGGCACCCTCTATAGCACACGCAAGTATAACAAAAATGCTCCATTTTTACTAAATTCCACTTAAAAAGCTATAAATAATTAAAGTTCAGAAGGTTGGAGAGGTCACTTTCAATATGGCTGGTTTGAGAAAACTTTTTGGAGGAGGTGCCAATAAAAATAGGACTAACGGAAAAAGAACAGACTAAAAGCTTCCAGGCAACAAAAATGACATAAATATGTGACGCAAAGACAAAGCAAGATAGAGGATGGAGCTTGCCAGTTAGTTTGGGCATAAACTCTCTGAGGAAGATTTACAAAGGTCTTTCACCTTTACCATTTTTCTAATTTGCTTGTGTTTTATACAAATCACATGTCACATGCTTCTGCAAAGTCTCCTAACTATATGCTTCCTTTCCAGCTGGTAACCCGACTCTAAAGAGACAACAAACTCACAGATAAGAATTTGGTGGCAAATAAACATTATAATTAATGGCATTTTCTGAAACTGTGCCTTAAGTTAATGTTCTTAATCTTTTCTGTCATTTGATATTTAGTATTTATTTAGCACCAAAATAATGAAATATTCTTTTTCTTACGGAACAAAGTCATATGACTATAGAACATATTAATTTGTAAAGATTATTATTGTATTACGCTTCTCATTTGTGTGCATTCCTTCTTCCCATGAGGCAAAACAAACAAACAAACAAACAAAAAACACCTAGATAGATTAGTGGGATTCCTAGTCTTAAAAGACAAAAAAATCAAAATCAGAGAGAATATATTACATTAACAGGTCTATTTCACAAGGCATTTGAAAATTAAGTTTGCATTAAAAAAATTTTATTGCAGAAGACAATTAATGTTTACACATATATTTAAAAATATCTTAGGCTCAATATTAAAAGCTACTGTTGTATTACCTTTTGGCCAGTTATCCAGATATGGCTACATTTTTATATCCTGCTTTATGTATTTACATCCTAGGAGAATTGTGATATATAGTTTTCAAAACAAAACAATATTTTTAAGAGAAAATTAACATGTAATTTGAAATATATAATTCTTGAATTGTAAAAGAATGAGCTATATAACGTAAATCTTTAAGTATTATAAATTAGGCAAAAAGCAAACATGAGGAAGGAGTAAGAAGGAAGAAGGGAGAGACAATCAAAAAACCTTCTAAATTGAGATAATCCAAATTCCTGTAACTGCTCTCCTGATGTGAGGAGATGAGGGGGAGAAGGATGTTTAAAGACTACAATATTTTACTATTTCCACATAAAATTCCTCTAGAACTCTCATAATATGTACATGATCCTGGAGTAGGCTTCTCACGTCTTAGTTTTATTAGCAATGTGTTCATTTGAAAATAAATATATACAATATTTCAAAACGAACCATTCAAGACCATATTTAAGCAATGACATCCAAGGATACTTAATTCAGGCATAATGTAACATTTAAGATATATGGTATCTTGAAGATTAAATGTTTTCTTTCTTGTTACTCTAAAGTCTTCATTATATACAAGTTGCTTCTAAAGTAGTTTTCTTATAGAGCCACGCATCTTGATGGACCAAACCCGGTTTCATTTTCTCCAATACTACAAAAAATTAACAACAAATAAAGAGAAAATAATTAGCCTTACTGTTCATACAGATAAAACAATAGTCAGTAGTTTTAAAAAATGGTTAGAAAGAGATTAACACATAATTCTCTGATAAAGTTAGCTAATTCCAGGCCTTAAAAAAAAATTATTAAAAAAAAAAGGCAATAGAATTGTTTTACTAAATGCCATGAAGAGGATTTCAATTAACCACAATGTACAGGATTCCTGAGACTTGGCTTAAAAATGAGTTTATATGAGAAAATATTTTAGAGGAGTGTTTGCTGACTATAAACTCAAGACAACTCAATGATTATTACATGGTAAGCAAATCTATCAGTAGGAAGGAAAAAATTCCACTGAATTCTATAGCAATAAATAATATTTTGGGAAGTGTCCTTAAATCTTGTCACAACATTTATAGAAAGACTGTAAAAACAGTACTTTATTCCACAGACTACTTTCACAACTACTTCATTCCATAAACCACTTTATTCCATAACCACTTCATTCTAGAGATGGTCTGGAACAAAATCAAAGAAAGTAGTCCTGAAAGGATAAGAGAGTCCCAGTCAAGAGTTGTTTGAGGGCCAAAGCATTAACAGTGTTCAATATTAAAATATCAAGTAGAAATAGAAGAAATCAACATTTTTAGTACCTATTTTGTGCTAGGCATCCTCACAGGCTTATACAGAAGTGTCTGTGAAACTGCCCTCTCTTCATTGTTATTGTCTCGAATTCAGCATTCAGTGAAATTGAATAGAAGGCTACACCTATTACATTTGAGGACTATTTAACGCAAAACTAACTGGCAATAAGTAAAGGTTGTCTTTAACATGTGCAGATGCTGTCAATCTCTCAGTAAAGACAACTGAACATTTTGTTTGGGTGACTATACATTGAGTCATCCATATCTCAGGTACCTTCTTGTTCAGTAACATATGCTGGCATTATCTTGGAGGTATTAAGAATGCTGTTTATGTGTAATATAACTTTGTTTCTATGAACTTCACCTCATTATTACTCTGAGGGAAAATGGGATGGGGAAAAAAAAACCCTCACTAACAAATTTGTATGTGTGCACATGTGTGCATATGTGTGAGAATGTGAAAGATGCTGACTGCTTTTAATTTAATACAATTTATGTGGTAATCTAGAAAGACTATGGCAGGATTTGTTTTTAATGCTAATAATAGGAATGCAAAGTAAGAAGCTATTTAAATGTTTTCTTAAGGGCAATATCAGAGAAAATATTGACAGACAGGTGCTAGAGTAATCAGGGGGATCACTTTATAAGTTCTATAAATGCCTAACCAAAAATAAATAAATTAACTTCTCAAATCGTCTTTGGCACTTATTAAAAAAACACCTATGTTTAACTGGTGCCTACTATGTGCCAGGAACAGTTAAGGTTCTATGAGAAACCTCAAGTTACTTGAGGCAAAAAGTTTATATAGAGAGAGTTGTATAATATACACACAGACAAGTTGGGCAAATAAGTGGGGAACTCATTCTAGGCAAAGAGCAAATGTGTACTGATTGGTGGGAAATTAGTGATAACTATGTAACGGAGCAAGTCCCAAATATTCAACACCCTATGCATTTGTAGAACTTATATAAAAGGATTGGTTTGATATAACACAGAGGGACAAGATAACAACAGTTTAACAACTAACCTTATTAAAAACCATTATTGAAGCAAACACACAAATCTTACCATAAATTACATGCAAGTGTTCGAAAACGTTCCTTAGAGAAGTTAAGGAAATTAAATTTATACAGATGAAAAATAAACTGCAGGACATTTTAGCTGAAAATTATGAGGCATTTTGCTGATTGTTGGTATATATAAATTAACTATACTTAAGACCTTAAAACATTTGTAATGAAGCAAGTGCCGATATGTTGTTGTTTTAAACATCATGGGTTTTAACAGGTACTTGTGCAGGAGTGCTGATGGCAGTGCAACAAGGGAGCACATGTGGGTCAATAAAATTCAAGGCGGGTTTTTGACTGACATGCAAAATAAATGTTATCCCATATTTATCATATTTATCTTGAATTAACTGTTCCCAATGCCTCCTTTTTATATCATACTCTATTGGCTGTTTGCACAGCTGATTTTTTTGGTGGTCAAATGAAAAATTATGGAGACAAAAGATTAAAAAGATGGTGTTTAAAATTTACAAGTAGTCTACAGCCATGCTATCCTGAACAAGTCCGATCCCATCTGATCTCAGAAGCTAAGCAGGGTCGGGCCTGGTTAGTACTTGGATGGGAGACCATCTAGGAAGAACAGGTGCTGTAGGTGTGAAAAATAAAAAAATAAGGATTGTAAGCTGACAAGGCCCTTGCAATCTGTGAGGTCAACCAAGGGTTGCCTTGCCTAAAAAAATAATTAAAAATAAATAAGAAATAAAATTTATAAGTGTATTTTTAAAAACTAGCTCCTCACAAAATTTATTCATAGCTAATAAAGTTTAGATGTATAATGAGAATAAATGTTATTTAGAAACTATTGTCCATTTCTACAACTCAGGGTTTGAGTCTGAATCTGGATTTTGTCATCTATTAACCTTGAGAGCTTGGGCAAGTTATTTAACCTAGCTAAGCCTCAGTTCTTATCTATAAACAGGCCTGGTGGTATAACTACTTCACAGGCTGAATGAGGTAATGCCAGAGAAAGCACATTATATAATTCCTGGCACATTTACGTGTTCAATAGCAAGTTATTATTGCCATTACTATTGTTTATTGTTGTTGTTCTTATTTGTCCCAAGATAAATGGAATAAATTAGGGATAGATCTGGGACACAAAATGATACAAAATAGATTTGTATGATATAGTGGTGTTATTTATTTAATCCACTGGTCTGGGAATCATCTGACACTTTATAAAATTATTTACTAAATTAAAAAAAAAATTGGTTTAGAGCAGAAAAATTTCTGTTCAGCTACAGAATTCAATACTTTTTGTTTTGTTCAATAAAATATTTTACATTGCTATTCTTTATACCTAATGGAAAATTAAGGGCCATATAATATAAACTCAGAAACATTGCTCTATTCTCTCCTCCTCAGGGCATCTGCATCTATGCCCTCTCAAAGTAGATGAGAAAGTAGTGCCGTTAACAGTGGAAACATTTTACACTGGGTTTAGGATAGCACATAAAGGTAAAACAGCAATAATCAATAAACAAAATGATTCAAGAAAAGCCCTTCAGAAATCAGCACATAAGATTGACATCTCTAAAAATGTCCCAAACAGGAAGCTTTTCCTTTAGTGCAGTACTGATGCAAAAAAAAAAAAACAACAACAACAACAAAAAAACACAAAACACCTGTTTCTTTGAGCTGCAGATGGGGCAGATGGCTTGTACTTATAGGCCATGTTGTACCAAAAAGAAAAAGAACTTGCTGTACTCGAATCACATTTAACAAGGTAAGATATCACGTCACGGGAGACACTTGGAATCTGAAACACTTCTGAGAACTCTACTAACATTTATTAGACCAGGGGTCCCCAACCCCTGGGCCGCAGACTGGTACCGGTCTGTGGCCTATTAGGAACTGGGCCACACAGCAAGTGACCAAAAGAAGCTTCATCGTATTTGCAGCCACTTCCCAGCACTAGCATCAAGCATTCAATTCTCACAGGAGCACAGGTCCCTGGTGCCAAAAAGGTTGAGGACCACTGTATTAGAGGACATATGCTCTTCAGGGGAAATGTCAGACAGAATAACCACACTGATTTCCTTCTTTCATTTTTTTTTAAGTATATATAGTTAATATAGTTAAATTCTCTCCAGTTAAAGGCCTGAGCCTGTGCTTTTCCTTTTTGAACACTGTATGGGCTAACTAAGCATTCTTGGCAAACAGACAGCAGTGATGTGTTCTTAGTATATGAGCTTAGGTTAACTTTCTGAACCCAATTTGTTCTTATTTTTTAATGTTCAGTCTATAAAAAAATAAATCTCTAACCTCAGTTAATCTACCAAGATTCAATTAATTCAATTTAACATGTATTAAGATTAATGGAAACCATACCCCATTCTCCATACTTCTACCGTCAATCAGTCAAGAGAAATATAGGCAGGTAAAACAAGAAATAGGGAAGAAATGGGCTGCAGTATGTGAGACTACCAAAGTTCCAGTTTTTGAGCTGTTAGTGATCCAAACTGAGTGATCTCAATCCTTCTGTGCAGGCAAGACTAGAAGGTCCTTGAAAGATCATTTCAGCAGGGAAAAGAGTTCCGATGATGTAATTTCAAAGAGAGTGACCCAAATTAAAGTGTTTTTCAATGGAAAATTTGTACCACTAATAGGTGGGTGTTGCTAGGTAACGAATATTGCCGTGTTTAAACTCTACCCTTCCTGTGGAATGGCATGATAGAAGAAAATAAAAAAATAAATTTCAGCATTTCAACATAATAATTGGATCTGGCAAATTTTTAATCTTTTAGAACATCAGTTTTTTTTAATGCTGAAACAACTATAACTTTTGTCAACATTGGAATCAGTCTACCTCTATTTTTTAAAAACTGGGTTCTACAATCCATTGTGGAGTACAATAGTAAGAACACAGGTGAGATATTTGAGAAAACCTGAAAACATGAGCATTTTCAAGTTCATAGGATAAAGAATATGGGATTCTGATAAAATCTGAATTTGTTAAGCTAGGAAACAACTTTTTACGTGGTTCAGTCTTCTCATCTAAAAAAGGGGATAATGCTAAAACTCAGATGATATAGTAAGAATTACATGATATTAAAAAATGGAAAGCACTATATGAAGGACAAAGTTCAAGTAAAGTGAAGCTATTGTCCCAAATATTGCCCCAGATATTCTATCTATGATTATAAAATAGAGCTGAGATATAATCTAAAAAAATTTTATCTACATAACTATCCATGCTGCACTAAAAGTCCACTTTTATCAGTCTGGGATGATGATGGTGGTGGTCCTTAAGTTGTTGGAATCATCCAGGTATTTACTCATAACTCTTATATTCATGTTGCTATTGCTCTGTTTTTCTACACATTTTATTATGAAGAATTTATCCCAGTCCAAAGAATTTGTAACAACCGAAGCTGAAGTAATTTTAAATAATGAATTATCCAGAATTTCTACATCTTAATTACTATTTTACTGAATAACTGGAAAATAAGAACCTAGGAAATGGACTTACTCTATTAAGTCTATAGATAAAAAGATTAACTAATAATCTATTAGTTAATGGTTATAAAATGGTTTTTCTCATGTCAAATTTAAGATTATGCCCATCTCTACAATCAATTCATCAACATTCATATTTTCTCTATGAATAGAAAAGGTATAGGCAATAACTCAGTTCCAAACAACCTTCATAATTTAACTACTGGGGCAGGGGATAAGATTTAACTTATTAAGTCTCTGTGGTAGTCAATATTAGCTTTATATACGAAAAGCAATTAACTTTGATACATCTCATATTAGATTAAATTTGTTAGTTTTTAACTTCAGTATCAATCACTTTATAAAGGTGAAAACTGAAGTCCAGGGACACTGGTAAACAAATGTCTCTCTATTACTACATCCCCCAAATAATAGTATGGTCTCTTTTTTTTTTTTTTTAGGTTCTTCCTCTCCTCCATTTTCGACAGAGAAATTAGAAAAATAATCTGTCTAGTCTTAGATTCAGTTAGTGAAACAAAATATACATCTTATGCAAATCAACAGTACTAGACCACGAAAACAAAGCATGCCACTAGTTCAATTTACAGAACTAGAAAGCTCAGACCTTATGCTTGAGCATATTAGATGAGTAGCAGTTAATTCTTCAAAGATGACACACTTCTATCTTCTCTGCATATGAATCCCTCGTCTCCCATTAAGAGGTGGAATTTATTTCTTCTATCTGTGAATCTGGCCTGGCCTTGTGACTTGTTTTAAGAGGTCCGCTGCTTCTGCTTCCCCATTCTCTTGGGGAAGCCAGGCGCTATGCAGTAGAGCAGTAGCTTGGGCTGGAGTACTCTATGGTAAGAATATCTCTAGCCCAGGAAAAGATCAAAATTCATAATTCAGCTTCTACTGAACGTGTACCACTTTCACACCATTGTAAAGTTGGAAAATCTTAAATTGAACCACCATCTATAGATTAAAATGTTAGTAGTCAGAAAATAATAGAAAAGGGTAATTAAAGAAATGGTTAAAGAAACTGACAAGGCTTGATGACATACTGCACACTAGGTTAGGGAGAAAACAAAGCAGACAGGCTTTACACTTGGGTACTTAGTAAAAGTATTATTAACTGAATGTGCACTCAGGAAAGAATTCGCGAGAGGTACATGAAGGTATGGAAGAGGAAAGCAGCCTAGTTTTTTTGTTTGCTAACATTTTATATCATCATCCTTATTATGAAATTCATAATTAAAACAGGTTTTAAATCTGAGGATTATCATCATTAGCTAGTGTGACAAAGTCTTCCCTGAGACATTTGTATGACAGATTCTGCTAACAGTAAGTCTACGGATAGATATTTTCAGTGTGTGGTATATATTTCTTTTCTCAGCTTCGAAACTACTTTCCTAATACTTCACCATTCACCAAAACCCAGCAACTGTTGAAGTCTTACTTGCCAAGGCTTCTGCTAGACCCAAAATCATTTTCAAGAAGAGTTTATAATTACCACTGACTATAAAAGGCAAATACACCTATGTTGGCCTCCACAATTTACTACACATTCCACTAAAAAAATTTAAGTGAAGTGTTTTAGAGTAAATCATTCACGTAACATAAACGTAACAAAAAGGTGTGACCAAAAAAAACCAGAAAAGATACCGGTTGGCAGGAGCAAAGTATGGCTCTCATAGGACTCTGGGGTAGCACATGGAGTAGCTGAGATAAAGGCGCTGTCCTCAGAGAACTTACCTGGGCAAACTTGTGAATCTGTTCTACCACTGCAGCAAAGAGAGCGTGGACGCTTTCATCAATCAGACTCTGCATGTAATGCACCGCCTCTTCATCCGACAGGTCTAAACGGAACTTATCCTGAACCTACAAGGTCACAGTCTATTAGTGTTTTAAATAAAGAAAAACATATATTTGAAGAGACAGAGTTAAACTAATATAGATATTATATTATGAGCTATTTCTATAACAAATAAGTGAATCATAACTTATAAGGAGTTTGAGATACTGTTCGAGTTTGGAAGTTTATTGTTTTTGTTATATGCTCTTTTTATCACCTATCCTTGTTGGCTGCAAAAATTTTTTAAGGAAAATAAATATAATTAAAATGATTGTTAGGCCCTGCACATTTAAAAGTAGATTAAAAAAAAAACTCTTAAAGGTGTGCTTCATTTTTTTACATTTCAAATCTAGAACTATTATATCCATTTTAAATTGATATTAACAATCTCCTTTACTTTTTCCATTATTCATTGTGCAATGGATATAGCAAGATGAGATTATGTCAATATTCCTCCTCACCTTCACCGTCTGTACTAGAACAAGAACTGTGTCAATCACTGGTAAGAGAAACTACACTACATCTTCTAAAATGTCTCCCTTCCTGTACTAGTTCCCTGTACTTCTTCAAAGAACTACTTCAATTGGTCTATAATTTCCAAAGACAGAGGAATTTTCTCTTAGTTCATATCTAAAGTTACAGTTGATCTTTAATAAGTACTAGAAAAACTCATAGAGATATGTGTGAGAATGATTCCCTAAAAAAAAAAGTCGGTGTTACTGAATGACTACTTTGGCAAAACACTGTGCAAATACATACAGGTTTTCACTTGACTCTCAGATGGCTGAGTTAGATAGTATCTCCATCTAAAGGATGCAAAAACCAAAGTATAGAGAATTTATGAAGACAACCCAGGGACCCTTAACTGATAACAGGCTCATGCTTCCAGACAGTCTCACACCACTGCACATGCCCATTACACTCTACTCCTGTCTTCTCCTATCATGGCCCAGATACACATCTGCAAAACAGGCTAGGTGAAAAATGGGATTTCCAAGTAGATTAAAAGTAGTCCACACTTAGTATTTCCTTTTAAGTATGGGGTTTAATTACTAGAAAACTAGTAAAAAGAAAAGACAGACGATATAACCCATGGCTCCAGCTCAGTGCTATTGTTTTCAATGGATTGGAGGCAAGAGACGATCTGACAGTTTTATAGCCTCAGGAGGGGAGTAAAGGAGAGGCAGATGTAAAAAGTGAAAGGAAATTCGGCAAAGCAAAACCTCAGGGTATATCTTCAATGAACTAGCTCTCCCATTTCTGGATCCCAGTTAATGACAAACATGTTCCTTGAGTTTAACCCTTTATTTTCCTTCACTTCTACTTAGAGATATCATGTCTTGACAATTCTGGAACTATTTTTAAGGACATCAAAAAATTACAAGGCAGGAGAATCAAAAATTTAACCCAATTTATCAAAACTTGCATACTTTTGTTAAGTGCTTGAATTACAAACAAGATATGTATTCGACATATAAAGAAAACATGATCAAATATGAAAATTCTTTTATAACAAAGGATGACTACATATATATAGTCGATTTTATAGCATATATACTGACCTGTTAAGCTACTTGTTATTGTCCCCCCTGGTCCTTAAGGTTCTAATCATTTTTTTCAAGGTACATTCCTTGTTCTTCAGATTATATAATTTTTACTGATTTATCTTTAAGTTCACTGACTCCTCCCCTCCTAATGCCATACCAATCTGCCTTTAAAGCTATCCAATTATTATTTCATTTGTCATTATATCAGCTCTAGAATTTTTGTTTTTTACTTTCTAGTTTATTTCTCTGTTGAAATCATTATCTGTGCAGTCATTGTGCATTTATTTTTCCTTAAGCCCTTGAAAATATTGAAAATAGCATCTTCAAAGTCTTTTTCTAGTGACATCTAGGTCATCTCAGGATGAGTTTCTAGTGATTGCTTTTTTTTCCATTGACTGTGGGTCACATTTTTCTGTTTCTTCTCATAGATAGTTATTTTTTACTAGATACTAGATATTTTTGTTATAGAGACTCTGAACTTTGTTACATTCCTGTGAAGATTCAAGCAGTCAATTTAGCTGAAATAAAATCTCAAATCTTGTTCTTCCAATGGTGGGCAACAGCTTTTACTCTACTCCCTGCTCCCCTGGGACCACTGGGTCTGCATAGTTTCATTTAGTCAGGATTTGGGAAAATTTTACATGCAGATTGAGGAAAGGGGATTCACTACCCCTGTGACTTTCATCTTTCTAGAATTCTCCTGTAACTTCCTGGCTATCCTTCTAACTCCAAACTCTGTCCTCTTACACCTCATTAGTAAGGCTGCACCCAAAACAATCTGGAGTGTCTTAAAGTAAAAGATTACAAACTTGCAAATCTCAGCCTCTGCAGTTTGTCCTTCAAAGGTAAATAAATACCCTTTTTGTTTAGGCTTGTTTTAGTTACTCTCTGGTGCTTCCAAATAATACATTTTATTTTTACCAAATTTAAAAATTGCTATCTGGATCAGTGTCTTCGACTTTGAAATAGGTGGTACTCCAATGCTTAGGACATTAGGGATATACTAGAAGATCAAGGGAAACAAAATAATACTCATAGTGTCTGTTTCTCCATCTTGTACATACAATCACCACCCCCAATCCTAATGATCCACTAGCAATCTTGTACTGTATTTGAACCATTTCAAACACCAACCATTCACAGGAAACAAAACAGCTTCTCTGAAAGATAGTCATGCAGCCACTAATAAAATTTCAGCAATGGGCAATTAATTACATTATGAGGAACTCATTTCACCATTACCAGCTGCTCAAATTATCTAAAAGTTCCAGAGAACTAAAACATGTATCCTTCATTTTTGTCTTGCTTTTCAGAGTTACTCATATAAATTTACACCCTTGTGTGTGTGTGTGTGTGTGTGTGTGTGTGTGTGTGTGTGTGTGTGGTGGAAAGTATTGGTTCTTCTATATCTTCTCTTACTTCGATTAAACGTCTCGTGTCTTTTTTTTTTTTTTTGACCTCCATATGGTAGCACTTTCACTACACACACCTCTCATCTTTCAGCATTTATATATCCTGAGTCTGTGATGTGTCTGTACTCATCTTAAAAGTTTAACACAGCAGTATAGAAATGGTATAGTATATGGTGGGACTAATGGCTTTCTTTATTTGGATACTACATTTCAAGTAACAGATTATATATTTTATAGGCTTCTATATTAGCCACACGCCAGTTAGTTCTTATTAAGCTTAACATCAAGTGGAAGTTGAGCAGCAACCAACCAAAACATGACTTGTTGTATGTGTCCATGATGAAAGAGTCCTAGAACTGATAAAAACTTTGGTTTAATATAGACCCTAACCTTAGGCAGTCAGAACTAAATGAGGCAAAATAAACTATAGTTTCAATTTTTCTATTCTTTAAAACTAGTCTCTTATTTTTAAACATGGGATGATATTAGAGATCAGCTTTCTTCCTTTATGCTTTCTAATTTCTAATTCCTAAATAATAAAAATTAGTGATTATCACTGTCCTTTTAAAACCCTCACTTATAAACTGAAAGTAAAATCCATTTTATACAAATTTTATTGAAATTTGACTTACAAGTAGAAATGAACCTTTATATTTAAAGACCTATTTCTTATTTGATTTTATTTTTTATTATGGTTATATCAGTTAACGAAATCCAGTAAGTTTCAAGTGTACAATTCAACAGTAAGTGATATATGCTTTGCATTGTGTGTTCACCATGCATAGTTAGATTTCTTTTTGTCACCAAATATTTGAAAGACCTATTTTTTTAAACCTACCAGAAACTACTCAGTTTTCTCTTTTATTTTTGAAATTCTTGCCTACTACAATCCTTAATACAATCTAGACCAAGAACATCAAACTTAATGTTATCACCTTATATTTGGATGTCTTGTCTTTAAAAACACAAAATATTGGTAATATTAAAAACTGACTAAAAATAATTTTATGGAGGATTATAAGCATGATTTCACCTTGAAAAGTTATAATCTTCTAAAAAGTCTCAACATCCTCTTTGCCAATATAAAAAGGACTGATTTTACATGTGGTAGCATCATTTTTGTATTGGACTATGGGAGATGTTTTAATCTGGAAAATTTGTGTTCTATCTAGCCTATAAACAATGATATTTTAATTTGCTAACCAAAAAAAAAAAAAAAAAAAGAAAGGCCTAACTTTCCTAGTCCAACACAAAAGGGCAGTGTAACCTCTCAAATTGTGCTAGGGAGGTAATTATTTATTCCCTTGAATTATCAGGTTATTATCAACTAAGTTATCTACCAGCTCATTCGAGTTTTCCATTCATAATCAAATGATGATGTAAGAATTAATGTGCTACATTATTAACAACAAAAAAAGTGGATAACTATTTCTTATAAGAATATGTAATTGGCAAAATCTACTCTACAGCCTCTATCATTCAAGTGTCATGGTTCTAGAAAGGTCGTAATGAACGATGAATTCATTTGCTACTCAGCCCTTACCAGGAAATAACAGAAAGGCTCTTTTTATACAAGTCTCATTTTCAGATATTTTAAAACTCAGTATCTTTTAACTAGAGAGAACATTTTTTCATTGTAGCCTGACACTACAGTCTTCTGAAAAATATACTAAACATATGTCCTTGACAGCATAGCTGTTAAAGGAAAACATGGGAATTTCTCACCAGAGGCATCCACTATAATCAATGGACAGTTGTGGTGCCAACCTTAGGCAGTAAAAGTGGTGTTCCTAAAATTTACTGAGTTCTTTGTATGTCAATGAATTACCAGTTGCTGATTTCCAATCAAGCATTCATATCTGCTACAAAGGACAGAATCAAATCATCTGATTTCTCTGCTTTCAAAATGGAGATCTGTCATATCAATTCTTTTTTCTTCAAAGTCCATGGGCTTCAATTTGGATACATTAAAAAAGAACTGGAGACTCGGTAGCTTATTTTTCTATTGAAATTTTACCACACTTACACTGAAAAATAAACATTTAATGGTTATGAAATAAAATAATGAGCAATATGTTTTCTTATTTTTGAAAACTAATTTAAAACTATGTTTTTCCTAATCTGTCCCTGAGCATTTCACATATTGATCTGAAAGACAGCCATCCTTAAGAAACAAGATCCTTGTCTATTATATCTGTTTTTCTGGTTAATATTGGATGACTGATACTTTCCTTTTTACACTTCATTCACACTTCTGTTCCTGAGGTATCCATGTGTCAGATGATTCTTTTGGGAACAATAATTAGGAATTATCTAAATATGTAGAAGGATAAGTAACCTCATTCTACCTGTGATCTCTTACTTTACTTAATGGTCAGACCAAACTCGTGAGGGGTTAGGAGAGCTAACAGCTAAGCAAGGATCTCCCAGTTATTTGTTTTCTGCACCAAAGGGGCTGACAAGCAAAAAATTAGACCTCCTTTTAATTCCAAGGAACAATTTATTAAATGTGAATTATAATAAAATAAAAACCACAGATTTAGCTTAAAGTTCTTGAACTATATAGGAATGATACAGTTTTTAAACTGTAAGTTCTATGTATGCAGACACACCCACAAACCCACCCACTCACCCAGCCCTTAACACTCCAATTAATACTAAGTATTAAATTTTGTGTTAAATAGATTTCGAAGAACAGTCTTCCTGCACCTACCCACATTTTCAGGTGAACAGAGCTATTCCTCAAACAAAACTCTGCAATCCATTTGTAGACAGAATTACATTGTCTTTCATAAGGAACACGATGATTTCATCTATACCTAATCTTTATTTTCTATATTTAAAAACTCAAAATACACCATTAAAAGACTAACATTAGCACAGAAGGCATTTGCTTGAAATAATTTAGTGTTTAACATCTCTGAAATAATAGTAATTTTCATTAAAATGATAAAAGCAGACTTCCCTTTTAAATTTTTATTACTCGAAAGTATTAGAATTAGAAAAAAAATGTTTTTCCTTGTACTCATTTCCTAATAATTTAATTCCAAAAGTAATTACAACTAAGGGACAATTTTCAGTTATAAAAATGAAAGGGAGAGTTTTAATCTAAGTTTTATTTTCTTGCTGTCTTCATTTGATGTACTTGAGTTGCATTAGAATACAAAACAATCTCTTACTTTGAAAAGAAAACCTACAACTTAAAATAAAGAGTAATTAAAGAGAAAAGTAATGAAACTGAACCCTTATCAGACTATTCTTAAAAGAGAATCAATACTGTAAAGAATTGTTTGTTATAAGAAATATGGATACTATTTTTTAAAAACCTACATTGCCAAAGTTCCATGAGACTGGATATTATGGCTTATATGTTTATTAATCTTACAGGTACCAAAGGTAATTTAATTTTACAGGTCATCTGGAATAGATCTTCAGATAATTTATAGCTGCTTGTAGAGTGTGTGTGTGTGTGTGTGTGCGCGCGTGCACACATACATTCCTTTGTTTTAAAGCTTAATATAAAAACTCAGTTTAAAGGAGAACACATCCATTTAATTCTTCAACACAAAACAGCAATATCTCATTAAATTACTTTGAACAAACTTGTTACCATAGTTTAAAGGTTTTTTTTTTTTATTGAGTTAAAAGAACATGAGTGAAAAGCACTGTTTGTTAAGTGGTCATGTTTATACATTAAACTAGTTTTACTTTCCCTTTGCCTCTTTTTTTTTTTTTTATGAAAAGAGATTCATATGTATCAAAAAGCTAAGAAAGGTTTAAAACTATTTAAAGATAAGTAATTATTTTCTTTCAACACTCTTCCTAGTAGCAAAGTTAATAATTTGCTGGAGAATACATATGCTTTTTATCCCATATACTTTTACTTTACTTCATTCACTCGTACATTCCATAGAATTTGACTAAGAAGTCTTTTTTCCACACTACATTTATAAAATATCTTCTTTTAATTTACTCAAAGAGCTGACATACACCTTTAATGGCCACATCTAAAATTTCCGACACCACTATCAACCCAGTATTTAATGTCCCTATCTTATTTTTTTCTGTATAACACTGATCGCTATTAACATGCTGTATTTTTTTACCTACCTTATCTCATTTTTTGTCTATTTCCCTTACTAGAAGGTAAGTTCTATGAAGACAGGAAATTTTGTTCTGTTCATTATTATTATAATTCAAACACTGAAACAGTGCTTGGCACATAGTAAACAGCTCAATACAATCTGTTGAGTGAATGAGTTAAGTATAAAGAATATTCATGAAAAGATATACTCAAACTGTACAGGAAGGATTACCTTTGGGATAGAGGAATGCAGGTGAGTGCGATTCAACACTAACTGTATTTTGATTCATTAATAAATGAAGATTTAAAACAAATAGGGCAAAATGTTAACTTCTGTTAAATATAGGTGGTGGTTAATAAGTGTTTGTTACGTGAGCATCATATCTTTTTATGATTTAAATATTTCATATAACAATTTTAAGGAAAAAACTAGTGTAATCAGTTTGCTTGTTGGAAATTAGTCTATCCCTATGCTTTACTAATATTAACATTACAACACTTTGCTTTTATCAATATGTATTATTTTTAACATGTATTTTATTAGACTACTTGGATAACTTTGCTCTAAATTATCCAAGTATTAAAAAAACTTTGAACAAGCTTCTCATAGCAGCAAGCAACAAGTGGAAGGCATACTAACCTACTACCAGTTACTCACTGATGTTTGTGATTAAGAACTATGTTTGAATTTGTGATGAAATCTCATTTTTTGGGGCAGCTGTAGTTTCTAAGGAATAAACAAATCTGATTAACAAAAATATAGGTTCCATATAAAAGTATTCAGTTTCTAAAAAATGAAACAAATCTGATATATATTAAAACAATTTATGGAGACAGAAAAATATTTTTGCACATTGTTATGATTACTCAAATAATTTTAATAATGCGTACTTCTCTGAAGACTTCAGCCTCAAAAGTGCTACTCTTTCTCTAGGTGGCTTTCATTTGTGAGGCCAATGCAAAAATTTTATAAGTAGTAAAACTGCAAATTTATGTCAGCAATTATTAGTTCACTTAAGTATAAAAATCTACTACTTCTTTAAAAAGTCAGCCAATATGAAACAAATTTCAGCTTATTTCAGCATAAGTTTCCATTATTGTGATTTTAATGTCAAGTTTATGTTGTAATTGATTACTCCATATTCTTGATAAAACAGCAGAAAAAAAAAAGAAACCTTTTTTGAAATACCCTTTTGGGGAAAAATATGGTGAAATACCTTTTTTCAAGGTTCACTTAATTGAAACTAAAATAAATGGCTAGGGAGTACTAAAGAAAAATAACTCATGTATATGCTTTTTCTCCATAAAGAGATTTACTTCATATGTTAAAAAACAGTGCCATAAATATAGCTGGTAACAAAAGGCATTGTCTTTAATAAAATTATGATTTTTTTTTTAAAGAGAAACCAAGATGGTACAAAAAGATCTAATAAGAACAATATAATGTAATTGGCAGAAGAAACTGAAAACTCAGTTTGACAATTACTGTTAGAACTTTCATAAATTGATTTTGAACAAGAGTGAAGTCAGAGAAAAGTAAACATAAATAGGTTTAAAATACACAGCAAAACAGACCCTATATACAGCAATACAAAAAAAAAAAAAAAAGCAACAACATTTGAAATCTGGGGCAGCCATCAATTAGAGCCAAGGAAATTTTCATCAACCAATTTCCAGAACCAGAGGAAATTTGTTTATAAGTCACCCAGGCTATGGTATTTTGTTATAATCGCCTGAATGGAAAAGATAATGTTCAATCCACAAAGGTATCTTTCTAAATAATGTTCAGAAAGCTATGTCAGAACTTAGGGCTTTTGGTGCCAATTATTTTCAACCACCATAGATAGCAATCCTACATCTGATACTGCTACTCCCCTTCAGTAATTTTATACTTCTACAGTTAAAAAGCTATATTAGTTTTCTTTGAAGTTTAATATTGATAATCATCCTGATATTTAATATCATTTTGTGTTGAGTAAATAAAATGCTTTACATATACTCCCCTCCCCATCAATGAATCAGAGAGTCAGAAATTAATTTGGATGAAAATCTTCAAATCTGCTACCCTTCTGAACATCTCTTGCTGGAACTCGGATACTTCTGAAAAACTGTTCATCTACATGATAGCTTTCCTTTGTTCTTCTCTTTGCAGGCTAACTTAAAAAGCAAGTGTCTACTCTCCTGACACAGCAAGTAACCCCTATAACCATTGGTATGAATGGGAAGGATAAAGAATGGCTATTTTCTTCTACATGCTACTACAATATTTTGTTTATGATCCTTAGCATGCTTAGCCTGGGAGTGCCAAGAATCATGTATCTTTTTAGGAACATCAAAGAAAAGCTAAACTTTTCAGGAAAAAGAGCAAGGGCTGTGGTAGAAAGCTCTCTCTCTAGATATAGTGACCTATTCATGTGACCCTGGATAAAAACAGAGGAGATGGCACTGGCTGAAGAAGCCTTGAGAGATATGTGAAAAAAAATTTACACAAGGTCTTTTTCTTAATTTATGTTACTGAAGAGTCTAGGGGCTGGGACAAAAACAAAACACTGGTTTTTAAAACCCTAACATCTTTCATATATGCAAAAGTAGACTGTGATGTCTAAGTTGCATAAAATTTACCTTTTTCACAGTTTTATCAGGTTCAAGAGCAATATCTGGAATGTTTGCATCCACCATCAAGGAAAACAAGTTCAAAATCAAATTAGAATACCTAAAGAAGATAGGAAAGAAAAAAAAAAAAACAGCAACATGTTAGAATTTTGCAGTTTTCTCATATCAAGAACACTCCTAGAAATAGTGGTACCTGGATCTTTATAATAATTACTATTACTCCTCTGGAGAATAGAATGTGAGACTCTTTACCACCTGTCTCAATGAAAAGTAAGCCCTAAAAAAATACCTTATTGTGGAATCTTGATAGAATGCAATTTCTAGGTCCTACACTGTGGAGCAAACTTTCGGCATAACCTTCTAATAATGACATTCTTTTCCATTTTTAGTAAGTATGTTCTTTTTGAAGGAGCCTAGGGAGACTCCACTTTATACCTAATTAGTATTTTACTAAACAATGAAGATCTGTCTTTGCTAAATGATGACAAGAATCTGCCACTTTAAGACTACCTGTGTGTCATAGGTAAATGAATGAAAGGGAAATACTATGATCCCCACTAATCATTCTTGAGTATCCTACAGGGATACTAATCACCATTTTAGGACAATGAATGATCTGAATATAAGCAATCCTGAATGAAGGAGAAAATAGCTAGTACCCTACTGTATTAAAAATGGGCAAGATATTTAAATATCATCTTTGGATTATGCTGACTTCTATAGGAACTAAAGGTTTATCCTCATCAGTCCTCGGAACTTTTCATCTTCCTTCGAACAAGGGAAAAGAATGTCATTATTCCAAATGCTCATTTCCAGAGGTGGGGAAAAGTAAATGAGTGTATACTGGACCCACTTCCTGCTCCAAAACACTGATCTAAGACACTATGTTGTCAATCACCCATTTGCACAATAGTGATAAGAGGAGATTCAGGTTTGACTTTGGGGATAGATGTGAGTAAAGAAAGCCTTAGTTTTAGGCAATGAAGGCTTTCAGCTGGTCTCAGTAAAAATGTTAACACAAGTGTCTTGCATTGCCTTCAAGGGAGGTCGGGATTTGGGAGATGTAGAACCTTTATTCTAGCCATCTATCTAGTTTTAATACAAAAAAGTACAACCTGTTACATAAAAACTATTTAATACTTGAACTATAATGACAATGGAAGTTGTAGACAAAAATGAGTATCCATATGAACCTCAAATTACCTATTTTATCATTTTGAATTTTATAATGCCCATGAAAATCAAGAGGTACTATAATGAAAACTACCATTTTGATGTAATCTTTTAACCAAATTAGGCCCTAACTCATTTATTCTCCTGAAAAAAAAAAAAAAAAAGTAAGATAATAGCTAAACAGCTTTAACCTAGCTTTAAGTTACTGCTTTCCTTGTGGAAATTGATAAAAAGTGTATCACAGATGTAATACCCCTTCTACTCATATAATTTTATTCATTCAACTAATAAATATTTACTGAATACTTGTTCTATACACCGTTCTAGGCACTAAGGATATAGTAGTGAACTGAACAAACAAGGTCCCTACATTCACGAAGCTTACATTCTGGAGGAGGTTAGGGACTCACAATAAACTGATAAATAAGATACATCTCAGAGGAGATATCAGAGATGATGGTACTAGTGCAAAGTCATTAATATCTGGACCTTATTTAAAGTGACAAGTCTGGATGAAAATGCTTAAGAAGAGAGTTTAAGGGAAAAAAGATCCAGAACTAAACTGTTTATACTGATAATGGAAGTTCTAGATAGTTCAATACATAGAGATTAGACAGACAAGGGGGAAAAAAAATCAGTAAAAAAGCAAGAGTGGCCAGTGAGATAAAAAGAAATCAGGAGAGTGGACTACACCAAACAGAAGAAAGATTTTTAGAAACAAAGATGTGGTCAACTATTCCAAAGCTGCTAGGAGCAAAACTGGACACTGAATTTGGTATAGGTAACCATTTCAATAGCAGAGTAGGACTGGCCGGAAGCCTTACTAGAGAAGGTAAAAGGAAGATAAGGAGGCAAGTAAGTGGAGACAGGGAGAACAGGGCTTTTTCAAATAGATGTGCTGTATGGGAGATGAAGAAACAGGGCAGCAGTGCAGTATTTAGCAATATCCCTGGCCTCTCCTCGCTAGATGCCAATGACACTCAATCCGTTGTGACAACCAAAACTGTCCAGACGCTGCCAAATGTGCTGTGGGGTGCAAAACAACTTCCAGATGAGAACCACTGATTTAAAAACCAACAGTGAGAATACCATGATTGTTGGATTTTCTTCAGTAACATAGAGCTGTTGCACTGCATACATAAAATAGGAAGGTACAGCTCTGACTAGAGTTGAAGTTTCAGCAGGTGAGGTTATAGGACTGGATAAAAAATGAGTAAGAGTTAAGAGGGAGGGGCAGTAAGAGTGATTACAGTTTGGGGCCACAAAATTCAATAGGGAAAGGAGAAAAGTGAGAATATGAGGTAGAGTATATATGGTGATAGGGTGACGAGTCTGAAAGTATCAAAGAGGTTGAAGACTTGTAGGAATGAGGGCACATCCAAAAATAGCTGTAAAGGAGAGGTGCTGGTCAGAGTGGAAATCCTGAGATCTAGATTTTGGATGGTGTACGTTTACTATTATTAATGAGAGGAATTGGTCAGTGTCGGCTCTAAATGAGGAGGACAAAGAGGGCAGGTCATGGCTGAGCCATTCATATGGATGCGGAAGTCATCATAGTAGTAGTTGTGAAGACAATGGAAGTTTTCAGTGAAAGAGTGATAGGTAGATAGGCAGAGGATGCTTCTTAGAAGCAGGTCGTGTATCTGATGGTATGATTTCGGGGTATGTGTATGTCTATGCTTTTCATCTTTAAAAGAGAATAGCAGAAAAAGAAGTAGTTTGTAAGTAGTTGCAAGGATCAAGGCGTCAGCAGAGTACAGCCAGCTACTATATATTGTTATGAAAAAAAAAGATGCTATTTCAATGAACCCTCAATTAGTCATACTCTGCTTTCTTGTTATATACACTTTCTCCCAATCTTGCTATAGCAGAATCTCAGGTATCTACCACAGGGTAACACAGGTAGGGGAATATAAGGCTCAATTTTGAAAGGGATATTTCAGAAGTTCTCAAACCTGGCTGCCCATTAGATTCACCTGGGAAATTCTTGAACCTAGCAATGCCTGAGCCCAATGTCAGTTAAATCTGATGGCGCCCAGAACGGCCCCTCTCTCCCACAGTTGCTCAGGTGATTCTAACAGGCAGCTAGGATCTATTATAAAATGTCTGCCTTTATGGAAACATAACATGTTTCTTTTTTTAAAAGGCAAATAGTAATGTGTTCTGGATTATATACTGGTTTAAATTTAACCACTCATGTTAGTTTCTATTGTTATAGCAAAGGGAAACAACACAAATAAATATAAAATAGAATATTCTATAAGAAGCTTAAATGTCCAGTTACTTTGTAGATAATTTTTCACTACCTTAACTGTATTAATCTTTTGAATTTATGCATCTATTGCCATTGACCCACATTTTCCATTTCAGACAGGGCAAGTGAACCAAAATTTATAGTATATATCAGAGTAGTTATACAATATCCCAACCCAGAAAAATGTATTTTAAGATTACTAACAATTTTTAAAACCATTATCAAAAAGTATATAAGGTTAAGTTTAAAAAACTAATGATGGAGTAGGAAAGGTGTGCAAATCAAATCTAGAAAAGATATAGGATGGATAGAATTTAGATTTTTAAAAAAGGAGGGGGTTGAAAATATATTTATTTGCACACCGATGTTCACAGCAGCATTATTCACGGTGGCCAGGACATGGAAACAACCAAAGTGTCCTATGGTAGATGACTGGCTAAAGAAGCTGTGGTACATATATACAATGGAATACTACTCAGCCATAAGAAGAGATGAAATACTGCTTGGATGGACCCCGAGATAATCATGCTAAGCGAAATAAGCCAGACAGAAAATGTTGAAAACCACAAGATATCACTTATATGTGGGATATAAACCTAAAAACAACAAATGAATAACATAAACAAACAGAGACTCATGGACTAGAAGTTACCAGAGGGTGGGGGGCAGCGGGGGGAGGTAGATAGAGTAAAGGGGGTCAAATATGTGGTGACAGAAATCTATGGGAGGTGAACACGCAGTGGAAATATATATATGCCTTACTGTTAAAATGCACAGTTGAAACCTACTGGATTTTGTTAACCAATGTCATGTTATAAAATGAAAAAAATATATATATATATTTTTTTTAAAGGAGGGCACTGAGTATAGTGTTCAACTAAAATGTACTCTTTTTCTCACCTATATTTACACCAACCACCATGCTAGCCACTGGTCATATAAGGATGGTCTATATTTTTCAGTAAAAACCTTTAATACTAAAAACAGAAATGCATTTAACTACATCAAGTGAGGTTCTTACAGTGTTTCAGAGGTCTAGTTCCTATACAATCTAACCATTTTGCATGCAACAATAATCAATGGAATCCTATTAAAAGAAGCTTTACTTTCAACAAAACAGAAAAACAATCTAGTGAATGGGGGAAGATATTCACCAATAATATCTCCGATAAGGGGTTAATATTTAAAATTTATAAAGAATTCATATAAGTGAATACCAAAAAAAAACCTAACAATCCAATTAAAAAATGGGCAGTGGACCCAAATAGAAATTTCTCTAAAGAGGACATACAGATAGCCAATAGACATATGAAAAGATGCTCAATGTAACCAATCATCAGAGGAATGCAAATTATATCACCTCACACCTGTCAGGATGGCCATCATCAGTAAACCAGACAAGTGTTGGTAAGGATGTGGGGAGAAGGAAAGCCTCGTGCACTCTTGGTGGGACTGCAAATTGGTGCAGCCACTGTGGAAAAGAGTCTGGAGGTTCCTCAGAGAATTAAAAACAGGACTACCATATGATCCATCAATTCTACTTCTGAGTATTTATCTGAAGAAATCCAAAACACTAATTCAGAAGAATATATGCACCTTTATGTTCACTGCAGCATTATTTACAATAGCCAAGATACAGAGGCAACCTAAGTGCTCATCAATAAGACAACTGGATAAAGAAGTTGTGGCACATATATGCAATGGAATATTATTCAGCCATAAAAATTGAAATCTTACCATTTTGTAATGAGATGGATAGACCTAGAGGGTATTATGCTAAGTGAAATAAGAGAGAGAAATAAAAATACCATATAATCGCAGTTTTATGTGGAATCTAAAAAACAAAACAAAAAAACAAAACAAGCCTTTATTTAATAAGTGCACTACTTCAAGGAGGGAAAACAATGAAGTTAATGAAGAAAGGTAGTAAGATCAACAAATTCACTGCTATCTATCTGGTGACTAAAGAAACATCCTCTAAGACAATGTAAGAACTTTGCTTGGTAAAATTAAATGCATTCCTAATTTCACTATTTCTACTGAAAAATTTAGGCCATCTTTCTACAGTGTCTAGCATGGTATCTGGCATAAACATGGGTTAAGAGAATGAGTTATGTTTTCCTTGAACACTTAAGATTCAAAACATTTTAGCATTACTACTGTTTCTGTGAATATTCAAAATAAATTTACCAATTAATTACTAGTGTAATGGGTATTGATTAGTAAAAGAGACACCATGTTGTTACATGAAAATCATACCATCAAAGGTGTTCTGACATCTGCACAACTGTTAACCATTCATAACTTAGTTCAAAAGGGACTGCTCTGTTAATGTGGTCCACTGTTATTCAGTGGTTTACTGCAGAAATTGATCAGCGATCAGTTAAAACCATGAAAAGAAGATAGTCGGTCATACTTACCAACCCTAATGTGTCAAATAGCGTCAAACAAATTTGACTATTAGATTAATTCTTAGGTCCTAAAGGAAATTTTTACTAATGCAACCATATTCCAAAATACATTAAAAAATAAACGTTTATCAAAATATTAGGATCCAGCTAATCTTAACTGAAGTACGCTTATTTTTAAATAAAAAATAAAACAATTTTCATGAAGACAACATAAAATTATTTAATCTGTGATTTTTCCTAATAGTGAAGAAAGTTAACTTTGGCTCCACGTTAATAATCTGCTTCTGTTTTCTCATTCTACTGAATTGCTATTAATCCATTATCAATGACAGTTTATAAAGCACAGTGTTTTCCTTCTGCTTTCAATAAGATAGAGTATCTGTGACATTTCTCCAGTTATCATTTCATATCATGTCTGGCTCCTCACTGAGATCACCATGGTTCCATCTAGTTTTCTGTAGGCTTTGACTATTTCAAATTAAAAATCCCGGATATTAAAGTAGAACTCTCATCTCAGAGTGCTTCTGCATCACCAGGAAAGTCAAAAGAACACTGATATCATGATTCCTTTAGCATTTTTGTAACTAAAACTGAGCCACTCTGCTACCAAAAGGATAAATCACGTGGCCGTTTTAAAAATACACGTTAGAGTTTATGACGTGTGTGATGGAGACTGAGTTAACACTAAAGGTCTATAGTGTCAATGCAAAAGTTAAACCTGATTAATACAGGACAGGTATTTCCTACAACTGGCAGCATTGACATTATCTGGGAACACAGCCTCACCCTAGATGTGAAGCAGAAACTCTAGGGGTTCTCATACAAATATTGAAAGTTCTCATTCAGTAAACATACATTGAGTGTCTATGTTCTAATCACTTTAGGATATGAGTAAATGAGATTACAAAGACAGACAAGATAGAGCTCAGGTAATAGGCAACCCACTGTCTATAAGTTGTATTTTCACCTGGAAGAACATACAGTATGTCTCCTGGCTGGGATTTTCAGCTGAACTAAGAACATTCATTTTGCATAGTTTGGTTGAAAACAAAGTTAGAGGCAAATGATCCTATCATTTTTGACTAATCATCAGAGCCTTGTCCTGAATTTAACAAACATGACTTTTTTTTTCTAATGTTCAGTCCTAAGCAAACTAAGGTGAAGGAAGCAGACAGATAGTGGCATTGGAGGGAAACGAAAGGACAGAGAAAAATCAACATTTTTTTTTTTAGCAGAATGACTAATAAGGTGCTAAATAGACAAAAATTATATGCAATGTTTATTCTTCACTCATTTAACAAACTCCTGAATGTTCCTGAAGAGCAAATAAAACTAAGGCTGATACAAGTGCTAGAGAATAAAAATGATTATATTAATATCACTCTAACTAAGCTAAATGCTTCATTGATAAGGAAGTGAGAAGTCAGGTAGGGAGAAGGGAAATAACCCAGCCTGGTGATTATAACCCTTCAAGGCTGACCTCGTAGAGATGTGAATAATAGGAAGCTGCTTAACCTTTTCTCTATCCCAGCACTGTCAAAGAACACAATGTATTTTATTAAAATTATTTCAATCAACTGATTTTTGAAGCCTCCACGTATGATGAATTTTATGTAATGGCAGCTTTCCATTTGGTGAGATTTAGCAATCAGGTAATTAATGGGAAATCAAATTATTTTTCTTTTAATATAAGATTTTATCAAAATAGAGACCAAATGTACATTATGAAATAATATTGCCTATGTCATTCTGAAAAAGTGATGCTAAAGAATGCATACATGTGAACGATTCTATTTTTATTGCTCTATGAAATAAATTTACAAAATTCTCTATGTCAAGCAAATCAACTTACCTTCGAAGGTGGAGAAAAGCCGTGTAACACTGTTTACGGAACTCCTGGTACTGCTCACTCTGTGTGCCCCCCATTCCTTCTACCATTTCTTTATTCAGCTTCATTGGAGGAGGAAGAGGCTTCGGATCCCGACCCAAGATATATCCAAAGTCTATGTGGAAGAGTTTGCCTGCATGTTGATAAGAAACTCATTTGTTTCCAGAATTATCTTAAGGAACTGACAAGGGGATACATCATACAACTGGTAAAGCTGTTCTCTTTGTAAAGAATATTAGTTCAGCATGAAGTCTATTAAATGGTTTGATCCTCTAATGTCAGGCTTGAGAGTGACCTTCAGAGCACATTTTTCAGTTTGTTTCAATCTACATTCATTCAGATGAAACTACGCTTAAAATCATTTCACAGTAATATTAATTTAAAAATTTAAATCCTACTTTTAGATCTCCACAATCAAAGACAGCCAAAGCCTGGGCAGGGTATTAATATAAATAATATCTTACAGCAAATTTCTCATGCTAAAGTTTAAGCAAACTACCCTTCATATAGCAGAAGACCATTTCTTTTAAGTATTCCTAAGATAAATCCTCAACTTACCACTATTCTCTATCCCCACACCTGGCCAAAAAAAATCCCCCAAATTTCACATTATATTGTTAGCGTCATCTGAACCATTCCAACTAATGTGTCACTCATTAGATGCAGACTAAGAAACCAAGCACAGTACTCACATCTGCCTAGAGTTGAATACAGCTTCAGTGCCTGGGAAGACAAACCCTGGAGCTGTCCTCAAAACTCACAGACCAGGTATGTATGAACGTGATCATTCACGTTAGAGAATGACTCACCATAGAATTCATAAAGCATCTTGTGATTTACAGGTAGGTATAAAGTAGGCATATATTTCAACACAAAAAGTAACCCCACATATCCTACAATTTAAGCTCCACCAAAGCAGGGCTTTATGCCTGTTTGTGTGTTGCTGTATTGCCAGGCTCAGGATAAGTTTCTGGCACACAGCAGGCACTCGCTGTTGAATGGAGGAACAAATTCATTTAAAAAGCCACCCAAAACCTCCCTAGTGCAATTTGCCCACTCTCATTTATCTTGTAATACATTATGACCTGTTTTATTTGGAAACCTATCCTCACTCATGTATTTGGGAAGATTACATTTTTTTCTTTCTCATTAAAGGCACCAGCGAAAAACTTTCCTTCTTGAAGTGCATGTATTGAGATTTTGCACACTTCTGCCATCTTGCAAAGTATTTTTATATAATGACTGTATCCATTAAGATATTACCTATACACCCTTCTATATGCTTTCTCTGAGGATTATTACTCTTATCTGTGAACTTTTGTACTCTTGTCACTGTTGGAAATATAAAACAATGACAGGCATAGAACTGACTCTAGTTATGGCACTGAAGTCCCAAGTTAACAATGATGCACTGGCTGGTACTCTGAGTAGTAAAACTGCCCTTCAGCACAACTGACACCTTCATGTCTCACATAACCAGGAATGTGACCCTGAGAAAGTTGCCTAACCTTTCTAAACCTCACTTTCTAAACTGCAAAATAGGTTAATATTGATAATTACCACACAGGCAGAATGAAAAGAGATAATGCTTCTAATACTTAACATAGTACCTGGTACACAGTAAATAAATGTTACCTGTCATTATTTTTATTCCCAAATAAGTTACAGATGAGTGAGTCAAGCAGAATAACTAAAAAAAAACAACTCTCATTTATGTCAGGAATGGTTACCTCTACAGCTTTGCCCATTTTAGTAGATCTTTCCTTAAGTTAGAGGAAGAAAATCATTTTAGTCTAAACACAAAACTTGAAATCAAGCTATTTAGTATCTAATGACCAAGTCTACTAAAGGTGATTATAAATGTTTATCTTAAAAACTTCAAATATTACTTTTTTAAAAGTATTTAAATATACTGAATTGATATTTATATATCCCTTATGCCTGAGATATCAATGCCAGTAATTAGTAACATTAAATATTAAATGAATAAGCAATATTTTTTACAACTTTCAGGCATCAAAAAAAAAAAAAAAACCTAAGTAATACATTAAGTTAGAAGTCTTATAAAACTTAGAAAATAAGAAAGAACTCAAAAAAGTCTGAATTTTAGGCAATAATGAAATTAAATTTTAAGTAAAATTCAAGATAGATACTGGGACTATTTTCACATAATAGTAAAGAAAACTAGACTGAAAATTATCTGGAGTTGAAAAAAGTTGTATTAAATTTGGGATATGGGATTGATACATAAAGAAAACAACCGCTTACATATAAATGCTCATAAGAAGTGTTCAAAGGTTTAAACACTATCATCATCGGGCTGTAGAAAAGGTAGCCATTATCAGTGTAACTACTGCATTGAAAACCACATGTATCGAAGTCATATCCTTGTCTTTCTTTTGTTTTTTGTTTTTTTTTTTAGCCTATACCAGGCTTAAAGTGTTCTGTTAAAATTAGAGAACTGGTGTAAGTTTCATAAGGATTATTTTTTAGAAAATGGTTATATATATTATAGTAAATGACCAATGGAGAAAATAAGATGAGAAGAAATTATAATTAGACACAGATAGCAAGGAACCTATAGAGAAATGGAAAATTGTTTTGCGCCCACCCCCACCCCAAAAATAACCAAAGCAGTAACAGCTTCCTGCAGCTCACCCCAAGGCTACCTTAATCAGCTGCACTTAGTAAGCAGTTATTAATGAAACTCCTACCTCACCTCTTTCTCTATATCTTAGCTAAGTTTATATTGAAATTATTTGTTCGCTAATCTGCTTCCCCCATGCTAAACTGTTCATGACCCATTAAGAGACTTATAATCAAGGATATGATTTATTATTTTTGTTACAGTCCTGAAACCTAGGATCATCCCTAGCGTATAAGAGTGCCCAGTGTGGCCATTCTGCATTTGTTTAACCACTGGCATCACCATTTCACATTTACAGCTTAGACAGCATTGCTGATGTAAGAAATTTTCTTCTAGAAACCTGAACATTCTTATAAGAAATTTTGTTTGAAAAATTTTGTGTCATGTCCAGGAAGATCTACAATAAAAATAATAGAGGTGGAGTTGGGATCATCTGGATGCTACCTTACTACTTAGTAGCATCTTTTGATTTCAGTGTTTTTTGACTACGTTAGTATCAGTGAGGCTACTTTAATTGTTGCAGACTAATACCAGCAGAAGCAGAATGAGTTTTACCTTGAAATTACATGATAGCATCTTGAACAATGGAGGTTATAAAGTAGTTCAAGTAGAGAAAAGTTGTATACGAATATTCACATGAGATATGGTATGAACAGCACTCTAAACTCAGACTCTCAGTATACTATCTATACCATATTCACTGCAAGTGACAACTTAATTTCAGTATTACTTTTGCCTGTCACATTAATGTTGTCACATTAATGTTTTGTCTGTCATGTTAATATATTGCAAGCTTTTAACATGATTTAGTTTATGTTTTTATTTTATAGTTATGTAAGAGTAGATACAAAAAATTAATATCAAGTTTCATGTTGTACATATTTAAGACTGCAATATGTCAACACAGGGGGTTTCATTTCTAGTTAAAACAGTTCTGTGTATTACCCATGATTGAAAAACACCTTTCCAGAATCCCAAAATAAGCTTCATAGGTCTCTGAACACAATGAAATCAATTTTTTTTTTTTTTTTTTTTGGAAATCCACAGAGTTCACCAAATTCCCAAGTGAGGTCCATGATTCCAAAAAGATGAGAAACTAGTTTTAGAATAAGGAATTTGATAACTGTAGTACTCACTAGGAAATATCGTCCTCTAATCTCTTAAGGTTCAAGTGAACCTTATGCTATCATTTATGCTAACATTAAATTTTCCAGGATTTGTTGAAAAGTCCAAGATCAACTTCTGTTAAGGATTTCATTTCCTTCAACTAAATATGTATTTTCTATCCAACTAAGCTAAGAACTTCGCTGTTGTTTTATTCTGATTCTGGAGTTCCCATTTCTACTTTGTTAGACAAACACTATTCTACTCTTCAAAAGGTAAAGAGATAAGAAGCTTATGTTACAGGTAAAGATAAACTTTTCTTGGTTTTAATTATTTAAATGATGCTTTGTTTTGTTACCAGTGCAATTCCTAAAGATACTCAGCACTTGAGCAGATAACCAGCCTGACCAATCTTTCCTTCAAAACTGTCACCCTTAGTAAACCACCCTATGCTGGTATCAGATGATATCAGCCATCACACATGGTTTATTTAATGGGCTCTGTGCTTTTAATAGGAAACCCAGCCCCACTTTTCTTCATTTCATTACAGGCATCACTGGAATTCCAATGTCAGCTATGCACTGTTCTTTACAAATGAAGAGCGTATTTCTATCCTTCTTTTAAGAAACCTCAAAGAACGGGATTCCTGCTTAATTATAAGGCATAAAAGATTCAGTACCTAACAATTAAACCATTATTATGTTTTGTAAGTTCAAGAGTCATGTATTTTGAAAAAAGGCTATTAATGTTTTAAGAAAATTTATCCTCTTACATACCAAAGGGAATGGCTCTTTTAAGGGTAATATCTATAGATGAAACTTAAGGGTTTTAAAAATGTACTTCATGAAATTAAAAAAAAAAATGTTTAAAAAATTCAGGAAGTGTGGTCTTTTTCAAATTTATTATGTTAAGCAGTGAAGAGGTCAAGTGTACAAAAAATAAACTTAATGTTGACTGTAATTATCTCCTTATGTCTCTGATTTGTGATAGGGAATAAAGAGGAGTTAATTAAATTTTTCTGTTATTTGCATAAGTGACATTAACTTATTTCTAAAATTGTAGTTCAAGACATTTGTAGTTCTTGGATTAAAGAGAATAGATCTGGCTGAAATAGTTTTTAATTTCCAGTTTGTCTATCTAATAATTAAATGTGGCCAATCTCAAAATTGTAAGTATTCCATTTTTCATAATTCTGCTCACTCCCTTTATGTTTCTCTTCTTTCCCCTAAAATCCAACCCTATTTTTTTTAAATCCCACAAAATTCCCAAATTCAAAAATTCTTCCTGCCACTCCAGTCCAGAGTAAGTTTTCTACTCTCTTCAACCAGTCATGTTACAATTTTTCCACAAAATGCTTTTATTTCTTATGTGAATATTATCTCTTTCCTGTTGCCCTACTATGAGACCTGGAAACAAGGAAGGTGGCAAACTACTATTTATTGCTACAATGGAATCTATATTTTTGGAATTAAAAATTCTCCCTATATCTACACTCCCCAACACTTACTAGTAAATCCCTTATCATATACTTGGTTAGAGGTATTTCTCACTTATAGTTAAAAGCATAGTAATAAAATATTTTTCAATAATAATTTTTGCTAAAGAATGATGACATACATAAGTGCAGATTGGTATAGACATTCCAATTATCTGCTTAACGTTTCATATAATTTATTATCATTTCACATTCAACTGTTAAGATGGCTAACTAATGAAAGGAGACAAACTATGTCTAAGACACTATACCTGATTATATAGCCTATTTCCATTCAAGAAAAACAAATTGTTAAATGTAATATATTTTCATTTTTTCTATGGTCATCGACGTCAATGTATTTTTTCACCGGAAATACTCTTTTCTTCTAGAGAACTG